>JXTB01000043.1:1298314-1452946 GCA_002914805.1 Parasponia andersonii
TATGTTCATCATTATTATCATTAGCCTTTGCGGCCATCTAATATCGTGACAAACAATCAAATCTTACATCCACAAGTTCACCATCAATATATAAATGCAGACATGTTTTATGTAAACAAAGAATCCAAAAATAGATAGCTAAAAAAAAAAAAGGAGAACCAATAACTTAGACTAGTGACAATCACACATTTGAAGTATAATTTAAAGTATGTTTTACACCCAAGTAAAATCCTAAAGATGTCAGATTTGTTCTTAATGATAGTTGACATAATCTCGAACTCTATACATATACGTAGATATAAAAGTACACAATTTTACATAAAAATATGTACAAGTATCTTAATACATAAACCAAAATCATAATTCTACTGAAAGTGATAAGAGGATCTATTAATAGGCTGAACTAGCTTGATACAGTACTAATCTTATATTAGAAAACTATTGCACAAGGCAAAAAAGCTTTTGTGTTCTATAACTTATACAAAAGAACAATCAACGGAAGAGTGATAAAGTGTGGTAAGTGAAAGGGCGTTCATATTTTACACTACAACAACAGTTTCTCCACTTTTATTTGCACAACCAACTTGAATAGAATGCTTTAAAATACTTGAAAAACAATACATGTAGATTATAAGTTCTGGAAGACAAGTACAATGCAATACATAACATCATAAACTATAAGTATTAGGAGGGTGTAGAAATTTCTAAGATCACATACTACTTAACTCCTCATGTGACCAGTTAATTATTAGGTAGTAATTAAATAGAAACTATCATCCTCAGCACTTGATCAAGGAGTTTATTCTTCCATTTTCTTCTTTTTCTTTTTTTTTTTCCCTTTATAGCATGGCTTCACATATGACGACTATATATGTTATAATAGTTGGTCTCTTCTAATGTGTTAATGATTAAGTTACACATATACATACAACCTTTATTTGTTAGTAAAAATTTCCAAATTATCTAGAATAGAAATTTATAAGTATTAGGAGAATATGGATGCTATTGCAGCTTAAAAGATGAAATTTACGACATATTTTTGTCTACTTTCACCAATTAATCAAAAGCAAGAGCCAATACACAAACTATAATACAATACCCATGAACCTCTCTAGTCTCTACAATGACAATTTATCACTAAAAGAATCATAACTTAGGACAGAAGTCTTCATGAACGCATAAAATTTCACCAAACACCAGTAATATGCCAATCAAATTGGGATCTAGGGCTAAAACTAAAAATGAAAATTTTCACTAGAAACCATGAAAAAATAATAATAAATATAATCATAAAATTTTTACCAAACAAAACAAAGAAAAATGGCTAGAAATATATCAATTTATAGAATACTCACAACAAAACACCCAAACATAGATATATGAAATTTACTTTACTTATCAAATTAGGATCTAAGGCCAGAAAATACGAAGAAAAATCGAATTAGTTTGAACGAACTTATGATTTTCGGTGACAAACGTATGAGAGAGCCCATGATTTTCAGAAATTCATGAGAAGATGAGAGGAGATGCACGAGAGACAAAAGGACTTCTGGAACGAAGAGAACGAATGAAAAAAAGAGGGAGGGGGGAAGGAAATGATTATTTCCCGTTTTCTGTTTTCTGTTTTCAGGATTTTTTTTCCCTTTAATTTTCAAATTCTCAACTAAAAAATGGGGCACTAAACACATTTTATTGGGCCGGTTCTCTTTTTTTGGGTCTATTTTTGAGACATTAAACTAGATTCGAAAGGAGTATCAAACGGACCCTTAGTGTCTTAATTTCAATCAGTAATAGCAAAATACCACTTCCAATACGTCAAACTAATTTTTCCATATAAATTTGATATATATCTTCGGGAATTCAAAAGTTAATTTTTGATAAAATATTCGAGGAAGTTTTTCCGACCTTTAGCTTTATTTGAAAAAGAAAACAAAAAGTAAGGGAAAAATAAAAAATTTCTTATATTTAGAAGTCAAAAGAAAAATTTGGAGGAAAGAAACCACTTTCTTTTTATTATTTCTCTCTGGTTTGCCAATTGAAGGAAAAAAAGGGGGAAAAATATAAATTCTCTCATATGATTTATGAGCATGCACAGAGGCACATTGGGGCTAGGGGCTGAAGCCCCATATATATATATATATATATGCACATATTTATGGTGATTTTTTTATAAAAAAAATTAATCCTTGCATTTAAAAAAAAAAAAAAAAAGAGAAAACTTGTAATTAAACCTATAAGCCTCCAGTGGAATTGGTGTATAAGAAAATATACCGAAGACATGCACGAATATAATTAGATAAAAGAAAAATATACTATTAAATATTAATTTTCTATTAATGGCAGTAAAGTTTATTTTTTACAATTTCATGAGCTCCAAAACGTTAAAAGGTAGTTTTGAAATCTCTTAATTGACAAATACACATTAACTTATAAGAAATCTGGGTTTTGATGAGTGTAATTTTGATATTTGCGTTCAATGACTATCTAATTAGATTATTTAGCCATAAGGCCCGGCACTTTAGAATTATAGATATTTATTGATCTTTAGGCCTAAAACACACCTAATCAACACTTTGAAATGTAGATTCTGGTAAAAGATGATGAAAATAACGGAAAAAAAAGTCCCTGGCGTATATAATTTTATTTTATAGTTTACATATATATTATCATTTTTGTAGTAATCACATTTTTTAAAAATTTGTTCAAGTGTCCACCCACTTAACCTAAAACTTTACAAAAAAAGCAAAAAAACAAAAAGAATTGCTAAAGTTCAAGTTCCAAACAGAGTAAATACTTTCTCTCTTTTTTTGTTTGTTTTTTTTTTTTTTAAATTTCCTTCTTTGGAATTAGGAATAAGTGGCTGGCAAACATGAACCCGATTTGTTTTGATTCGCGAACATAAATCAAACTAACCTGATTTATTAGTCATTTTCATAAAATATCTAATAAAATTCTAATAATTTTTAATGAAGTTATATGAGTAAAAATGAAACGTAAGATTATGAGTTAAGTTGACATATGATAAAGTAAAATTAAATTAAATTAATAAATTAAGTGAAATACTAATTAAAATAAGTAGGTGAACTCAAATCCAATCAAATTGATAGCAAGATAAAAAGAAAAATAATCAAATTATTTGCATCAACAAGAATAAGATCCAAATTGGCACATCTCTTATTTCTTCATCGATCAAGGTTAGTTGATTTTCTTGGTCCAAAATGAAAACGGCGAGTTGATTTTCTTGTATTTTTTGACTATTGATTAGAGTGGACTCTACGAAGAAAATTTTGCCGTGCTAACGCGTAGTCAATATTCATGAGAAATTCTAAATCCATCAATAATTTTACTATATATATATATATATATTCATTTTCTTCTTATATCACAAAAGAATTATTTTACTATTTTGTTTTTCTTTTACATTCATTTTGTTCCAAAAATACTTGTTTTTGCTTTGTACATTTCTTTATTTCTTTCTTTTTTTTTTTTGTTTGAAAGAGCTTTGTACATTTCTAATTTAGGTTAATGGCACAAATGGTCTTTGAAGTATCCAATATATAGCAAGTTGATCTTCAAAATTAATAATTAAATTCTTAAACTTTCTAATTTATAGCAATTTGGTTCCTAGACTATATGAATTACAATGTAATATCAATATTTTTTTAATGAAAAATACACGTGAAAGTATATAGTGACATCGGAAAGTATATTTAGAAAGTAATCTAAAAATTTTAATCATAAAAATAAATTATTATGTAAAATTTTTCTATAAATATACAGCTTCAAGAATCCTAAAAAAAGTGAAAAATGCATCTTTTTTTTATCTCCAAATCTATTTGTTTAATTTATTTTCCTCTTAAGACATTATTAAATACTACGATGTATTCCTCACTTATATTTTTTGTTAGAAATTTAATAATAGATTACAATTTAGATAGTTTAGAGACCAAATTACTATAAATCATAAAATTTAGGAACTTAATTACTATAATTAAAGTGTTAATAACCAAATTACCACAAATGGATAGTTCATGGCCATTTGTGCCATAGACCTTCTAATTTTGTTGTATTGAGAATATTGAAAACAAGGAACGCAGGGCCTGAAGCTATTATTAAATTCTTTTATTATGTTTTATTAATTTTAAGCTTTTTTTTATTTAAATTATCTTAAGTTATTTTGTTTTATTTCTTTTTTTTTTTTTTAATAATCACCCATCATTTGTATCATGTGCTTTTTTACCTCCACTTTTTTTTTGCTTTTTCAATTTTTTTTTTGTGTATGGCACAAATGGTCTCTGACTATCCAATGTATGACAATTTAGTCCTAAAGTTTTAATTTTGACAATTAAACTCTTGAACTTTTTGGTTTACAAAAATTATTATTGAAATTTCTGATCAAAAAACAATAACGTGAGGAGCACGATATAAAATCTTAAACTATATTTAAAGGAAAATAAACTAAATAAAAGGATTTAAAGAGAAGAAAATATATATTATTTGTATTTTTTTTAAGGTTTTTTGTGCTGCAAATTTAATATATGTATATTTTTTGTGATTGTTCATTTTTATACTTGAAATTTCAAAATTACATGCCAAATATATGTTCGAATGTCACCACTACTTCTCAGGTGTGTTTTTAGTCAAAAATTTAATAATAGGTTGTATTTTAGATAATCTAGATACCAAATTGCTATAAATCAGAAAATTCAGGAGCCTAATTGCTATAATTTTAAAATTTGAGAATCAAATTGCCGCAGGTTCGATAGTTCAGGGACCATATGTGCCATTAAACTTTTTTTTTCTCCTAGATGATAACATAAAAATTTTGTTCATTAAAAAATGATAGATATATTCCTCGTTAATAATTTACAAAAAAAACTCAAATGATATTTATTTCTTAAACTTAATTACTCTTAGCATTATTTTGATCGTCTCTCCACTCTCAATCATTACACACTGGTATTTATTTTTCTTTAGTCACACAAAGTCTCACCATCTTTATATTCGTGCTTTCTAATATAATTTTACATATACGATGAATGACTTTATTAGTTCTTAAGCTAAAGAGAAAGTATTACTTTAATTCATAAATTTTAAATTGTATCATATTGGTTATTAAACTATTAAAAATATTTTATTTTCATCTTTTTGCTATACATTCTGTTTGATTTTTAACAGAATAAACATATGAGTTACATTTCTCATTCTATATTAGTGATTTTAATAAAATATCATATTTTAAAAAATTTTATATTGCATTAGTATCTAATGTGCGACTAATTTTTGTTCAACCAGTTATTTTTAAGCCAGTTTAATTCATGTTATAATCTCTTTCTGTTATTAGACAATGCTTTCACATATAAAATAAGTAAAACAAAATAGTAAATTGTTTCACGTGATCATTTTGTTTATAATAAAATGAAATATATAACAAAAGGGCTTTAAGTCTAAAATGATTTTTTCTAATAATTTAAGGACCAAATTATAGTTTAAAGACCAAATAAGATTTTTATCATAATTTAGGGACCAATAAAATTATTTATACTTATGTATCAGTTTTATAGCAACAGTACAATAAGTTCGTATTTCTAGTATATGAGTATATAAATATATTTATATCTTTTATATATTAAAATTTATTTATTTTTAATCTATGGCTCCATTGTGATTTATATATTTATTTATTTTGTATAATTTTGAAGAGTAAAAAAAAAAAAAAAACCTTCTTTCTAGGGTTTTATTTAAATGCAACTTCATACTAAAACGATGAATTAACCTAGTTTCCATAGTCGATACATAATACTCGTGTCTGTTTTCCCTCCTTTTTAAGTTATAATAACTATGAAGTCTTATTGTTAGCAGCAGCTGGGATCTGGCCGCCAGCCATCGTGGGGACTGGGGATATCGATGGGTATCCTAAGGAAAGACAAGAAAAGCGCAGACTCATCCTCTACTTCTTCCACATCTCCTTGTGCAAATCTCAGAACTGCTTACCACAATTGCTTCAACAGGTTTCTCTTTTCTTTTTTTTTTTTTTTTTCTTTTTTCCTCAATTTGAACTTTTTTAAGTGTATTTTGTTGTAAATTGTGATCATTTTTATAGATGGTATTCAGAAAAGTTCGTAAAAGGTCAATGGGACAAAGAGGAATGTGTCTCTGAGTGGCGCAAATACAAAGCTTGTCTCTCTGTATGTTTCTTTGTTCTTTCTTTTCTTTTTTTTTTTTTTTTTTAAATTTTAAAGATTTAATACAATTTAGTTATCTATATATTTATTTTCGTCAGGAGCACTTGGAAGATAAACATTTGACTCGTTTCTTAGACGCTGAAGAATCGGTGGATTATAGCGGTATATCTCGCTAGTTGTTGATTTCGGAGAATGTAATACTAAGTTAAAGTGCTAAAATAATTATTTTCTCACTCTTTAATTATAGCTCAAAGAATATGTACTATTATTATCTGTACTTCTATTCATAATTTGCAAGTAATTGAGGAGGAAAATGAAATTGTTGCTTTTACCAAAGGGCTTCACAGATTAGGGAGTCTTGTGGGAAAACGTTAATGATTTAAAACAATCTCACATTTTGATCATTTCATTAGTAACACATAACACCATGCATTAACACTAACACTGAATCATAACGCTCTGTACAAAGGAATATAGGAAAAGCATATTTATAGTTTTATTACGTTAGGATTAGTGGAGCCTTAATGTTTCATTGTCGTTTAGGATTAACTTTTATTGTATACACAACACAAGTCAACCTAGTAGTTGTATGTCAACTGGTCCAGAGTCTCATCAAGATGCTCCTCATTTTGAACACTTTGAACCCAGTTGGCATTAATATGCACCCGCTCAATGCTCTGCTTCAAGGTTCTAGCCATTGACGGCTTGGTGCGGCTTGCAAAGAACTCCTCTATTTCCTCAGCCTTCTCTATTGAAGCAAACTGTTGGAGAAGGTGTTCAGAAAAATGAGTGAAAGTCGAAAGAGAAGATATATACATATACATATATATATATATATATATATATATAGAGAGAGAGAGAGAGAGAGAGAGAGAGAGAGAGAGAGAGAGCAAACCGGTGATACAATTGCATTGATGAAGCGAGTTATTAAATATCCAGAACCCCAGGTTTTTGAGATGTACTCCCAGTTATCCTACATTCAAAGCAGGGAAAATAAAATTACTAATACCAACTTCTTTTAAATTTTTGTATTGTGAAATAACATGTCTCTTGAAATGAACAGTAAGGAAGGTGATTATGTTTTTACAGGTAACAGGATCAGTGCTCGGTGGTATAGTATAGACTTTTTACCTTCAACCACGTCCAAGCTGTTTCACGTCCTTGCTTACTTACAGCAAGTCCCAAAACAGCATCTTGACTACGAACCTGCACGAAATCTCTGTATTCAGCTCCAAAATACTACACTCTTAACATTCTCTGTAAGAAATTTTCGACTGGGACTAACGAATATGTTGATTCTAAATTTTACCTCAGCGGACAGCAGATAGTTGAGAACTTCCAATACTATGCTCGGATCCGGACAAGATGCCAGTGAACCTACAGAGGCAGAATATAACATAATTGCAATAATTGCTGGAGAGATAGACATGTCATGAATTCAACAAATTGTTCTTAGTTAAGATCTGAATTACTTAAAATGCGAGTTTTCTCCTGGCTCAGATCACTCTCTCGATAGATTCTCAGAAGGGATTCATAACCCGATCTGTTCACTGCACTAGTTCTCTGCATTACAGCCACATATGTTACCTGCAAAGTGAAAATCATAGTCCAAAATGAATATAAATTGGGGTCTAAATAGGTAAGTAGAAATGGCAACTGAAGATGTTCGACGACCTTTCTTAAATCAGGAGGAAGGAGTGGCGTGTTTCGGTCATTTAAGAATATATTGAAACGCCAACTTGCTTCATTCAGCGTTTGACCATGTCCATATACAGCAAGGGCATTCAAAACTTCTCCCCTCAACATTGCATCTAAGTGGCTCTCTCCAGCTCTAGGCTGCCAACCAAGCTTCCTGATCCAAATCCGAACACGACCAAGAAAGTAAACAACTAAATGAAAAAAAACAAGAAATGAATCTCATCTTCTTGATGTTCTTCGTAAGTTTCAAATGCGCCCTTCCAAATTCAACTTCACCGCCACCTATACCCTCATAATGCAGCTGCTCTAAAGCTGATTGCTACGATCACGTTATGTATGACTAGTCTATCTTAGAATGTAATTTTACACGAGTCATGAACATTATGCAACAAAATTCATGATCTTATCACAGAAGTTAATGAACAAAACATGTAAATAGTTCAAATATTCCTAGGACCGTCAGAATGATTTGTTTATGAATGTGGGTATGCATGTATGAAACAAATAAATCAGTGAACAAATGAATAAATGAGATGCAGCTGACTTCACATGATCATCCATCTTAAAAGCGACAGAGCAAGTTCAATTATTTAAGTCAATTCAGAAAAGGAAAGAAATACTTGGCTACGGTGAATCTTCCATGTATGAAAGAACTTACTCTGCAGAATTTTTGAAGAGGGTAATAAAAAATTGTTTGATGGAATCCAGCAGCTCAGGTACGGCATCAGCTACAATACTTTCTAGTCTATAACTTACCTGTTAATGGTGAGTGACAGAATTAGTACTAAGCTACTATGTTGAAATGATCTGACATAGGATTTAGAGGTGAAGGTTACAGTAATCAAGTTAGACAGCACGGTATAGTCAAGTTCCTCCCCGTAAGAACTCATCAAGGTAAGCAAAGAGATAAAAGACTGCTGGCGAGCCATACAAAGAGCAAAGGAATCATCCAAAATCCCTGTTTAACATAACCCTAATTAAGCCACTCAACTTCACAACCAACATCATAAAGCATAAGTGGGTGACAACATCAAAATTACCGTATCTGTCTGTTGCAGATAAGTACTTGTTCTCTATTGCATATCTTAGTCTAGCTGCAAGGTCTTCATCATATTTCACTCTGTAGAAACCAGTCTGATCAACATTAACTTTTATCCAACTGTGTGACGGACTGTATCCATCACCTTTGCCTCCAGTTGCAGCCTCTGCAAGGCTGAATACGTTCATATCGAGAGTTCCAGACTCTGTCTCTAGTAGGAAACTTTTGCGGTTGTCATACGAGCCACGGCATAATGTTATTGGGACAATCCACTGGCCATCCCCATGGGAACCACTCAACAAGAATTGTGACTGTCATTTATAACATTTCAACAATAAGATCTCTGTATGTTCCCAAACATCTAAACAAAATTAAGGAACTTAATAATTGTTGAACATGCACTAAGGTTAGGGAAATCAGACAAAAAGACCTGCTCAAACTCCAATTTCTGATCTTTGACTTTGACAGAGACAACTGGGTATCCTTTTTGCTTCGTCCATGAATTCATTAGCCTGTTTACAGGTTCACCAGATCCTTCCTCAAGGGCAGCCCATAAATGTTCTGTCTTTGCATTTGAGGAAGCGTGCCTTTCTATGTATAAAGCAAGTGACCACTGATGTGAAAACAGCACAACAGAAACATATAAAATGAGCATTCCTTAGACTCCCTGTTCTTACTGAACCATTGCATAACTTGTGAAACTCCTCAAGTTTAGGACACGTTTCTCAGCTTTGTCCATTAAGGGAAATAGTTCATTTTTATTCATTATCATTATTATTAATTATTTTTTTTATAAAAGGAACTATATAGAGCTCCAAATTTCAGAAAGACCTTAACTTAAACAAGAGAAAGAACAAACCAAGACATAACCAACCTGAAAGCATTCGGCACCAATGTAGCTTTGTAGCATACGTATAACAGAAGCACCTTTTTTATAACTAATTGCATCAAATATTTCCTCGATCTCAGATGCATGCTTAACCTCCACCTGGATAGAAAAGTACAATCAAAAAGGAAATACGGTGAAAACACACAAATGTTAGTCTCCTTACACTTGGAATATACCTCGATCGGGTGAGATCCTTCGAGTGCATCCAGTCTAAGACCCTCTATAGATTCATCAAGAAACTGAGTCCATACTTTCCACTCCGGGAACAAGCTATCAGTCGCTAAATAGCTCACCTAAATGACCTCAGAAAAGTTAATTTATTTGAAATACATAAATATGTCCTGTGGTGCAAGGTATAAGTACAACATATAAACAAATGTAGCACAAAACATATACCCATGTTGCAAATCCCTCATTCAGCCATAAATGTGTCCACCATTCCATTGTTACGAGATTGCCAAACCACTGATGTGCAAGTTCATGAGCTACAACAGTTGCAACCTTTTACAGCAGCCAAACAAACATTTCATGGAGTGTGATTTTTCAATGAATCAAAATCAATGGAGAAACTATACGCCAGCAGCAAAAACAGTATTCAGAAAATTCACATTACCCTTTGCTTGTTGGCAGCTGCAGAATGCTGATCATCATAGAGCAAAGCTGTTTCACGATATGTAACCAAACCATAATTCTCCATGGCCCCAAAAGCAAAATCAGGGATGGCAACCATATCCAATTTGGGCAAAGAATATGGCACATCAAAGTATCTGCAGAACTTGTCATTGTAAATATATTAATCAAAAGGAAGAAAAATCACAATTGAAATGACTAAACCAACTAACATATGTACAGAGTGAGTGTGTATACATATATGTATACAGTAACGGTTGGTTTGAGAAATGAGCACTGCATAATAGTCAGTATATTCAGTTTTGTGAATGAGAAAATGTACTCTTTGTATAACTCAAGTGTCTTGACAGCAACATGCAATGCAAACTTTCCTTGGTCTGCCTTACCAACTTGACAATACACTCGAACTTTAACCCCTGTGACGAAGATGTAATATAACACTATCAATGACCGTTCCTGGTTCCACCGGAAACAAAGGGGGAGAAAAAAAAAACAGTCGAATGACAGAAGAATTCCCAAATGTGAACTGAAGAAATTCAACTATCATGGTCGTGGTGCTAGTTCAAGAAAAGCCAGAACTGACGGCAAGTGCATTGAAATGATCACCATTGTCAACATTTCAGCATCAAGTTGCTGCTTCCTTTGAGGCATAAACTAATTTTTATAATTGCAAGAGGGATAGCTTTCTCTTTGAGTGTACACGTCTCATACCACCTTGATCTTTTCTTTTAATCACTCAGATCCACTTGCACATGTTTCCCTCAAAACTCTCACCCCTTCACGACAGACAAATTTTTCCTCTCAAAGATTAGTTACTTTCTTATTTGAGAATTGATACCGAGTATATCTTACCATCAGACGTATGATCCTCCACATAATCAAGCAAGCCAACAACAAAGGCCACCAAATACGTAGACATTATTGGTGTTTCTTGATATGATACTGTCTTGATTTTTCCATTCACTTTCTCGTCAATGACTGGCATGTTGGAAAGGGCTACTAAATCAGACGGTACATCCAATGTAATCTTGAATGTAGCCTGTAAATCCAGGAGAAGAGAACAATGAACCAACGTAGCATACTGGCATCAAGCATGCAGTTATTTGAACCAAAACATGTCAAACAATCAAATATTCTATGTTGTCGTGCAAATGAAGAAAGCAATTATAACTGTCTTAGGATCAAACTTCTATTTGCAATGAAAACACAGAACACGTTAAGAAAACAAGATGTATAATATATCAAGTGATACATGGTGTGCTAACAGAATTTGGGGGAGAGAAAGAGAGGGAAGGAGGGAGAGATGGAGAGACCTTGCAAGCTGGCTCATCCCAACAAGGAAAGCACTGCCTCGCATCAGCTGGTTCAAACTGTGAAACTGCCATATTCTTCTTCTCACCATTATGCTCGTATGTACTTTACAAAAGGAGTAACAAGTCAAACTTATACAGACGTAACACTAATGATATCTATGCATATATGTTCCAATAAACATGCAAAGTATGTAGTTTCCATACTTATTCAATAAACCTAACAATTGAACAACTGGTAATCTTACTTGGGTTTTATTGTGGGTTTCCAATAAAACTGACAAAATCAAGACACAAGAACTTTGAATAATTATATTCAACTACCTTCTATAGAAACCTTTCATCTCGTCATTTAAAACCCCTTCAAACTCGATAGCCAAAACCCCCTCTCCAATAGGGAGCGTCTTCAAAAACTCCAACACCAAAATCCCATCCTCTTCAAAGACTTCTACTTTCGAAGGCTTGAAGACCTGTACATGAGTTCAGTCACTCGAAAAATTCAGCTAAAAGCTCCAATTAGTATCCTCAAATTACACAAAAGTGATAAAATGAACAATAAAAGGTTGGCCCCCGAAACGGCAATAGTAGTACTCCTGATGATCTAATCTCTTCTCTGCGGCCTCTTAGGAACCATCTAAAAAAATTCGAAATAGCAGTAGTAATACTCCACATGATATTTCCAGCTAAAAGAATACTCCACAAGATATTTCCTCTTCTCTGCAGTCTCTAATCAACCATTGAAGAGAGTTCAAAAAGATTATATCGATTAAATTCCATTTGCATGCCCGTTTAATAAAACACATATTTAAATGTAGAAATCAATAATATTGAAAGCACTTTTGAATACCCAAAATTCCCAAAGAGAAAATAGAGAACTAAAATTTGAGGAAAATGCTTTGATCAAGACTTTCGCTTTCTCACTCGAAACTTTCGACCTTGAAAAAATTATAAAAAAAAAACTTCGTATATTGGGTTGAATATAAAAATTGATGGAGGTTCTCTGCAATTTCTACGGAACCAAACAGAGCACTTAACCGACGAAAGCTCTTCATCTGACTATTTCCCTATCACATTCCAGCTAATCGCAAAAAATTATCAGTGCAGAGGAACTGCAGTACCAAACTTCAGAACCTATATAAACAAACTTGGGTCATGGAAATCCACTACTGAAAACCCCTTTCTATTATTTTCTTTTCTTTTTCTTTTTCCAACCCATAAGACAGTAAATTGTTATAAATAAAGAAAAAAAAAAAAACGAGAAGAATAGAAAATTGTGTACCTTGGAAAATTTTCCAGTGGTGAACGATATGGAGCTGGTATTTACAGACAGCTTGGCAGCATTGAGAACGATGAAGCGGGTATCGGCAACGACATCGAGGTCGATGGCGACGGAGCCGGTGAATTTGCAGGATCTGAGGTCTGGTTTGAGACTTATATCGTATCTTTTGGGGACGACGAATTTCGGGAGCCGGGGCTGGCCTTTGAACTGCTCCATTTTGTTTTTGGGGGGGTTGATCTTGGAGATGAAAAGAGCGGGAATGGTAGTTATTTATAGATTCAAAGCTTCAAAACGACGCTTGTTTGGGTGATGACTTGAGTCCTACGCTAACCATGGATGATGCCTATTTTGCATTTTGTATTTTTTTTTTAATGAGTAATGATAAAAGCCCTAATATCTTACTCTAAAAACTTTCCACAAGAGAGTTGCATTTATTTTGACTACTATTTTTTTTTTAAAACTAGACCACATCTTGTGGCCGAAAATGATGACATATTCACTAGAATAAGTTTTTAGTGCAATATTTTAGTGTTTCAATTATTACTCTTGTATTTTTACTTATTTACCTATGTTAAAAAAAACTATAATTATTCAACCACTCTTTTTCTCCTCTCATGTCTCTTGATATGTGAACTCTGTTTTAATAATATTATTAGTTTGCAAGTTAACAGAGTCTATATGTTCAGTATCGAGACACGAAAGTGAGAAAAAAAAGTGAATTTATTATTCCTTTCTTAGGTCATAACAAAAAAAGAAAGTTAAAAACTAATTGAAGCATTATATATCATTATGAATTTTACGTGAGTCTCACTACAATGGAAGGTCGTGATTTCATTGTATAAACGTACGTATATGCTTAACATTTTGAAATTAAAAGGAAAAACAGTTGAATTCAACAAGGAAATCTCATTCATATATTCCAATTTAGCTAAAAATCTTGTTTCCATTAGGACTTAGTAGTTGGATTTACGAGAATAACATTTTTTAACTTTTATTCTTCTTTACTATCACAAATTATTGGTAGATAAGTTTGGAGGTAAGAGATCATTAACAATCGTAAAAAACAAAAAAGTTGATGAGAATATGAGAATCTGAAGAGCCTCCTTCAAGGGTTCAGGTGAACTCACATCATTTCGTGCGAATAGTTGAACTTGATATGTGAGGCAGAATAACTTTTGGGGCGAAATAAATGGCTTTTTATATATAAGGAATCGGGTTCTCATGCGTTTATTACTAGATAAATTGTACTTCCAGGTGCTCTGCCCAGCTAGCAACGCCAATTAACTCGAAGGAAAAAAAGGGGAAAAAAAGTTGAGAGCTCAGACCTGAATTCTTCTTCCTATTTTGTTTTATTGACATTATTTAACATTTTTTGAAAAGATTTATACTTCTTAAGAAAATGAGTTTGGAATATGAAACATTGGATTCTGATCATATTTATTCCTGGCTTTCTTGTTAACTTTCTGGGTTTTTACGTTATTCTCCTCGAACAAATGTACTATGCACGATTCCTAGTGATAATAATATTGTTTGATTTGTGTTCTTTCAAACACTATGTCATCAACACCTACCATTGATTTCAAAATTATTAAGATAATGTTTGTTAACGCCAGCTGTTATTAATAGTATTGTTTTTCTTTCAACCACTAGAGAGACATATATCACCATAAAATATTACAAGATTTTGTAATCTATAAATAACGTAAATATTTCGCATTTGACAACAAATTTTCATGATTTCGCCCGAAATGAAAAAAGGATAGTGTCTTAGAAATGTTTTGTCACTAATCATTCAATACTGGTGTTATCATTTCTAATCCCAATTTTAGCTTATCGAGTGATGTGTCATTTTGTGACATTTGCAAATCAAATGACCAATTAAAAGAAAAGAGGGTAATACACCCAAATAGTCTTCTACACCCAAAGACAAACAAAAAAAAGGCCTTGGAGAAGCATGACATTCCTGTTTCCTAATTTTTTGTGCTGATTAGTTATTTGTATATTTTTTAGGATACCACCAAATTCAAAAATTTAGAGCTAAGTATCCAATTTATTTAATGACAAAAAAAAATGCAGCATATTTCACGACTAAAACTAAAAAAAATGAGTATTTAGTTCTAACTTTGAAAACATAAACACCTGCTTAAACCAATACCTAATTTATTTTCTCTAGATAATATATACAAATTGAAAGATTAATGGGCTCTGCCAGTCAAATGAGCTGTACAAAGAATAACTTTCTAAAATAAAATACATGTGGAAGTGGAACATCTATTTTATTTCTCAAGGCAGAATTTCACAAAGTAGGCAAATAGTTCGAGTCACTTGACTCTAGTGAAAATGAGATGCAGTGCAGTTCAGCACTATAAAAGCAACCCCTCGAACTACAAATGACGAGGACCTCTCGAAATGGAGCTTCGGTTATTCATTTCTTTTTGAAGAGAAAAAGAGCTACCATCCACTCTTCTCCGTTGTTGTATCCAAATAGTTCAGCAACTGCTATAAAGAATGTTCTCCAGTACACAGTCCACTTCACAGCAGAATCCTTGCCATAAGTTGACTCCATAATTGGTTTTATGGAAGTCGAATTCTGATCCATTCTTTTGAGCCACTCTTCACTGCAACAAAATGGTTCGGAGATTTGTTTTAGAAGCTTAGGCAATAAATATATTAACTATCTCGAAATGATAGAGTAAACTTTCTGCCAAAATGGTTCGTAGATTTGTTTTAGAAGCTTAGGGAATAAATATATTAACTATCTCGAAATGATAAAGAGTAAACTTTCTGACTGAACATAGTATTGCCATGTTGCTGGAATGGACTATGCGGAGCATTATCCTTACCTTGTCTGCGCATAATGCTTCCCGTTCACAAGCCAATGATCAGTAACAGAAACATCATCCTGCATGAAATTTCTCACCATGATGTCTATTGAAACTAATTCAGGACTAAAACATAAAAAAGAAATTAAAAAAAAAAGAAAAGAAAAGAGAAAGTCCACTGAAGCTGGGTTTTTGTTTTTTCGCGTTCCGAAGAGAAGAACTGAAGCTGAGTTCTTAATTACTGGCTTGGTTCTAATATGGTTCTAGCTCAAACTTGCTAGGGTCTACATTAGCGTATTTTAATATTGAAACCATCTCAAAATGCAATAAGATATGAGAAGTTTGAGAGCAGAAAGAAGAATAATTACCTGGAAATATAGTAGTAGATTAGCCGAAGGCATTGTACCTCCAGTGAAGAAGTACCTAGTAATCCAGTCGTCTTCATTAACGTCCTACATTAGGCCAAAACCAGAAAGTATCATTTTAACATTGTTTAAGACCTTTTTCTATTTATATAATCCAGTGAATGAAGCACTATTCAGCAAAACATTTTTTTAAAGAAGTATACCTCAAAATGGTAAGCAAAGGTTTTATGGCAGAAATGATGAACAAATAGAAGGCTGTCCTCTTTCATCCACCCTGATATCTTCTTCAAAAGTTCCTTATAGTTCTTCATATGCTGTAAACCAAACAAAGCACCCAATTCTCCAAATAAACTCGCCATGTTTATAGTTTATTCCACATATATCAAATATCATAAAAAATAGATTACACCTCAAACATTTCAATGGAAAATATTCTGTCAAAAGACCCCTCCATTTCAAATGTGCTAATATCCGCAACAATGACCTCCACGTTATCTAGCTCAAGATCCCTAAAAAAACGAACGAAAGGGGTTGTAAAGCTTTTTCTTTCTTAACTGGTTCTGGGTTACTCTCAAAATCAAGCCATGAAAATCCAACATCAAAATCCAGAACGAATTACCTGCAACGCTCATCAATGTGGGCTTTCTGAGTTGCAGAGTTGCAAATCCCAGTAACCTTACAATTCCTATATTTCTGCGCAATGTACAAGGAGAGTGACCCCCAACCACACCCAACATCAAGAACTGTTTGGCCATCTTCAAGCTTTGACCTCTCACAGTATAGCTCCACCATTGCTCTCTCAGCTTCCTCCAAAGTACTCGAATTTCTCTCGAAGTAACAACAACTATAATAATCCCCCAAAACCAGCCAATAAATAAACAAAAACCCAAATAAAAGCACCAAAATTTGGTTTCCAGTAGCAAAATCAAGGTACCTGTACTTGAAATTATCACCGAGTACTAGCTTGAAGAAAGAAGTTGGTAATTCGTAATGCTGGGCCTTAGGCTCATCGGTCTTTATCGCTATAGGCATCTCTTTCAGAGCTGTTATTGTAAACCAGAGACTTTTTTTTCCCCTCAAATTTTTTAAAAATTAAAAAAAAAAAAAGAAAAGAAACAGGTTTTAGTAGAGAATTAGGGTTATTACAATGGACGAAGCGGACGAGGTCGGAGAGTTGGAGGTGGATGGAGCTTTTGTAGCCGGAGCGTAGACGAGAGGCGAGGAGCAAGCGCGTGAGCCTGCGAATGACGGCGTCGGGTAAGAGGTTGCGCTCGAGCGAAGCTAGTGCCATTTTGACCGTGGCGTCGTACGGTACTTGGAGAATGCCATCCATGGTCGTTCGTTCGTAGCTTCAAGCTTTGGTTTTGGTTTATCTATCACTCTTTCGTGTCTTTCACGGATAAGATATTAAGAATTCTGGGAAGCACAGAGTTTATCCGACGCCTGTTTGGACTGCCGTTTGTGTTGTGTCGTTGGAGCCATGCTGGGCCTGGGCTTCTTTTATTATTAGAAGATACTAGGGTTTCTAACACTTTTACCTTAAAAACCCAAACAAATTTCAAAAGTACTGGAAGTCAGGCTTTTTTCTAATTTTCATACGATTTTTATTAGAAAAATATCACTTTTAAAATTTTTTAAGAAAAGTACTATTTTTAAAATAGTTATTGATTATCAGTTATAAATATCTTTGTTTATTTGTTATCAATTTCTGAAAACTGGTTTCTAGAACATAGTTATTATTTTTAAAATGACATGACATTTTTTAAAATATTTTTTTGGAAAACGGTATTTTCTAATAAAAATTGTGCCACCCCTAAAAAAAAACTGGTTCTAGAATGCGGTTACTATTTTCAAAATGACATTTTTCTAAATACGTTTTATAAAATGGTATTTTGGATTAAAAACTGTATCACACCTTAAAAAAACGCAAACCACCGTATGTTTCAAATTATTTTTTGAAAGTATTGTACAAAATCTAATTTCCCGAGATGCTAAGAGGTGGTAGGTGATAGGCCTATTCAAGAGTGGCCCCATTCTTCGTTTTGGTTGTCAAATTTTTGAGTCGTATCACTTAGATCCCGAACTTTATTTTGTATTTTTGTCACACGTTGATCCTTAGACTTCTTCCGTCCATAATTTCCGTTAAAATGACATCTGGTGAGCCCATGTTTTTTTCTATTCTACGGGTATAACCTAGAAGACAGGAATTCGTCCCTCACTTTCTTCTTTCCATCTCTCTCGTACGACATTCTTGGTTATATTAATTGTAATGTTTTATCACTTTCGTTGTATGATATGGATCTGCAGTTACCATTTTAGGCCATTGCTCTCTTTGTGTTTGTTTTTCTTGTGAGCTGTTGCTCCTTTTTCAATGAAGACTCTTTCTAATAAATTTAAAAAAAAAAAAAAAAATCTCTCTCCCCTCTCATCTCTATCTAGAACCCTCCAAGTTCTCATCCATCCAATGCCGGCCGTTGACTTTGCCGGAGTTTTGCACCCAAATTTGATGTATCTTTGGCTCCTCTTTACCTCCTCTCTCTCTCTCTCCAGAACCCAAAAAACCAATTCTCGTCCTCCTTAGCCTCTCGACCTCATCAAAGTGTTACAACACTCACATCTATCAGAAAGACTACATCCATGGTTACCTCCATAATCTGTATTTCTCTCAACGTGATTCGTTGAGGATGGCACTGGTGGAGGCTCCAATATCTCTGTTTCTTTTGCTACAGGTGGTATTTAAATGGAAATTAAAGATATTGATTTCAGTTTTATTCTTTCTTTTTCACGCATGCTTGCAGTCTATAGCTAGAAATCTGGAATCGCTTAAAGATAAATCAAGGATTCTATGGTTATAATTTTGATACGTGTATTTTGGTTCAAGTGTGAAGTGAAGTGAAGTGCTTTTATGGACCCTTTCTTTTTAGCCCGTATCTGAAAGGGTCTAAGTTAATAAATGAGAGAAGGATAAAAATCTAATGAATTAAATTGAAAGTACCATACCGAGTGCCTAAAAATTTGGAGCTTTAAATATCTTTTTATGGAGAAAAATAAGACTTCTGTTAAGAAATTCAGTTCCTTAAATAGTTGTGCGAAAGCCAGCTCATGGTTTACAAACGAATAGAACTTTTTGTATTGCAAAGTTAATGTTATCAATCATTGCCTAAATTGGTTTTGTGTTCATGGTTTATGGATGAATAAGTCTCGGTGCCTTTCATAAATACGTTTTATTATGAAGATCTACAGGTAAGTATCGAAGTTTTACCTAGTATATTCCTAAGTCTAAGTGCTTTTTACTGATCAGATACATTATGAGGTTGAATAATGTATATACATATATGTTGCCACTTCAGTAAGTATTTTTATATTTTACCTATATTAAAAGATATATATCATTAGCATTATTTTTTTATCTTACTTTTTAATATAAAAATATATATAAAATAAATTTTAGTTGACCAAAATGATCTGTATGTATAGATAAAAAAAAAATAACTACTCGATGTGCCTCTATATATATATATATATATATATATTCTGTTAGCAAAAGAACTTGAAACTTTTTAAGAATTAGTTCATTCTCGATTTTGAAGAGGGTATATTGTATAAGTAAATAGTAATATAACTTGATATTTGCGTGACCTTGTTATTATGTGCTAAATATAAATACGACTGTTGGTGTGATTCTTACCAACTGTCCATATGTATCCGAACTGGTGACGTTGTATCTATCAACTGTCCACGTATCCTTGCTATCCCAGCGTGCTTTTTTACTTCAAGTCGGGTCGGAGAGGTGGGGTGGCTACTTACAAAGACTCTCCGATGCTTAAGTCAGTTGTTTATCCCTGAGACTGAGAAGCAAAGATTCAGTTTTTCTTTTTATATATCTATCTTAATCTCTCTTTTTTTTTTTTTTTCGAGAAGGAAGCAAGGCTTATATACATAATCCTGGAACTGGGAGCTTTTTTCGACTCTCAATCCCAGGATTGAGTATCTTTTCTCACCATGGCTTACTCCAGAGATCACGGGCCATGATTACCGTGATTTTCCTTGCATCGTCGTTGCCTACTTTTCGCCGTCCCCTACGACATGGGCCTGTTGGGGGCGAGACTTTGACAAACTGCCGTTCTGTCAGGGCAGTTTGCCCAATATGCACACTTACTAAGGATCGCATTAAATACCTTGTATGGGTCTGGAGCAGCGCGTTGTCTCCCGTGGTCTTCTGGCAGAAGACCCTCGAGGCTTCTGACCCCCAATTGTCGAGGCAAGAACTGGATTGGGCTGAACTGTCCAGGATCTAGGATGGATTCGGCCCTGGCCTCGGACAGCCCATGGACCCATGCGGTATCACGCGTGACTCGCGTGGCTTTTAAATAGTTACTCTGGATATGCATCGGATGGCGTGCCCCTTTTGTGACCTGCTCTGCCACTTAATCGACCACGTGGTATGTGATCTAGGAATGGGCCCCACAACTGCCCCCATCTCCCTATTTGATGGACTCGCATCCATCAAATGGGGAAATTGTATCTCTAGTTCTCCAATTCGAGAGATACACGTGGCCCCTTACTATCATTTCTTCCCAATTACCGACGCTGGTGCACGCTATCCTGTGTCACGATTTTTTCAGATTTTTGAAATTCTAGTGTTTCAGCCTTCCTCGCATCGTTCCTTTCCAAGGGGGACTTTTCGGCTCTCCCTCTATAAAAACTGTATTTACGCTCGTTTCTTACTTTACCAAAATCTCCAAGTATTCTAGCTTTCTAAAATCTTAGGGTTTCCGACTTTTCCCTTTGCTAGGACCTCTTACTCCTTTTGATCGTATCTAGAACGATGGCCTCGAACCAGAATCAGAGGCTCTGCCCAGTCGTGGATTCGGAGTTGGACTCGCTGAGGAGGCAGTTCTGCTTCCCTGGCAGATTTACATTACAAGGGGTCGAGGGCCTTGCAGATTGGTACCTTCGCCCCTCTGCCCCCGAAGGCTCTATCATCTTGGGGAGGAGGCTACAGTTTCCTCTTCCTCCCCTGATCCATCAGTTCGTTGCTCTGACGGGGATTCACCCGATGCAGCTGAACGTTAAAGGGGTTATAATCTTGATGAGACTCTCTGCTCTGTCAGTTCTCTTTAACGTATATATCGACTTGGAGGTAGTCTTTTATGCCTACAAGCTCACTCTCATCCCCAAAAAGAGCTCCTACCCCACTTTCTACCTCCAACCATTCCCAGGACGCCATATTTTCTGGGGCTTGCCGAGGTCGGATAAGCAATGGGACTCCCACTCTAGGCTGTATGCCATCAGAGGGGCGTGGTATTCTCCTTGAGTGAATAGGGAACGCTTTCAAGTTCCTTCGTTTTTTCTGCAAAATAAGTACAAGGTTATGATTTTTTGGATCTATGTATACTTCGTCCATTATTACTAATGATATTTTAGCACAGCCTCTGCAGAGGAAAGCAGGTTTGAGTCGCAACTATCGTTGGGGCAGCTCAAGGAGCTGGAGGGGATCATCATCTTTGGGTCCTCTGGGGATTATCGACACATCTACGCCATTCTGAATCCCCAGGTGATGAACATCAGCCTAGAATGTCTCATATCTCCTCTTCCTGCTGGACACCTGGGTCATCACAAAGCACCTGCGGAGCCAGTTTGATGCCTCAGCTCTGAACTAGTTCCGTCGGGATAAGCAGAGTTGCATCGCCATGATGGGTCGTCAAATTATGGCCTCGAGCCAGCTGGCGGGTCCCAAAATCTGGTGGCGTCGACCAGCCACGAGCTCGAAGAGCTGGTGAGGCTTGTGGCTGAGGAGTGCGTCAGGCTTCGTAGAGAGGAAACTGCTGCCCCCAAGAGGGTTAAGGGTGAGTTCATTTTCGCATCCTAGGGCTCCGTCGATCAGATCATGACTGTGTTCTAACCACGTTGCTTACTCTTTATAGGTTCTGATGCGGGCCCTTCGACAGCCCTTCCCCAGTCAAGGAGAGTGCCGCTGTGCACAAGGCTCGCTCCAAGGTCTCCGCTGGTCGGCGTCTGGTGGTGTCCTCGGAGGATGAAGCCGGGAGGTAGGGAGTTGTCACCTTAAGAACAGGCTCGGATGATGACTGGGAGGGCCTGTTCGCGCCCGGTGGTGAAACACCTGTGGTCCCCCCTCTTCTGAGGCAAGCGGACTCCTGACTTGGGAGATGCCGGCCATAAAGTTCGTATACAGCAATGGGGCACCTTCGAGCCTGCCCAGGGAACCCGTTGCTCTGACCTCTTCCGCCCCCAACTCCAGTTCGAAGATGGGCACAGAGTCCGGTGCTACTTGCCCCTGTGGGGAGATTGCCGAGCTCAGTGGGGGGGTTCCAAGGTTGAAATATCGGCTGTCTTCCCTTCCCTCAGTCCCGATGAAACAGGGTCGCGAGGCCGACTTGTCCAAAGGGAAGGAAAGCCTGGCGGGGAAGAGGGGCAGAACTGCCCCCTCTTCTGACAGCGACGATAGTAGGGCAACGCTGACCCTTATGAGGAGGAGAAGGTCTGTGCATGGTGGCCTGTCAAGGGGGTTAGTCAAGACAAGACCGAAAAATCACATTCAGGCGGGGCTCCAAGGGGGGCGGCAGCCGAAGCCGCCGATGTAGCAGCAGTCACCGTGGCCTCTTCTGCTGAGGATGCGCCGCCCCCTGCTGTCACCGATAGCACGCTCGGTGACGCCCTGCCTCCTACCGTCCTCACCTCTGCCGCTTCAGGAGCATAAAGAAGCTACTGAAGTGCATCCGGTGGAGGGAGAAGGCGTCCTCGTGGTTAGTAGGGTGGAGCCACATTCCTCAGACGCGGACAACACCTAGGGAGAGGGTTTAGCTACAGAGTTCGAGCTGGAGGCACTCTCCCTGGAGAACATTGAGCTCGTCGCTGGCCGCAGTATTGTGCAGGTTTGGCTCGTCTGGCCGCCAATTCCATATTTTTCGGCATCCTTGCTGAACACTGACCTTGCTTTCTTGTATCCTACAGCTAGCCGCCATCCAGTCCTTCTACTCCACTCGCGTTAGGGAGCTGACCGGGGAGCTGAATGCCCGTGCTGCAACGGCCGAGCGGAGCGAGGTCATCTTTGCCATGTTGAGGGCGGACTTCGACCTATATCGGAGCCTGGATGAGGCTAGGGTCAATAACATGGTGGCTCATGCTCTGTGCATCGAGAGGGTCAGGTGTGAGGAGCTGGTCACCAAGTTGGCTGAAGCAGAAGCTGACAGGTTGGCTTAAGCTAAGGCCGCCAGGCTGGCCCAAACCGAGCTCAAGATCAAAGAGCAGGAGCTGCAGAACGCAGGGGCGGAGGTAGAGCTGGCTTTCATCGGTCACGACAGAGCTATCGACGATGCCAAAAGGCGAGGAAAGCAAAGGTAAAAGCCAAACTGGAGGCCTATTTCCTGCAGCATAGGCTCAATCAATCCAACGAGGTAAACCGACATCTTTACTTGGGTCACAGAAAACTGTTGGGAGCATATGCGGAGTTGTCTCACAAGCACGGTGAAGACCTTGCCAATATTAACATTCTTTTGATCGACTTGTTGCAGCGACAAGTGGAGCTGAGGCTAGCGGCATTGAGGGACATGCTGGCGGATGCAAAGAAGTTAAAGACAAGGTATCAGAGGCAAGTGGATGTCCTTTCTGCAGAGAGCTACAGGTCTGGCTGGGAGAATAGGGAATTCGAGGGCCACGCAGATGTAGTAATGGCAGACCAGTTCGATGAGTAGAAAGGCATCGAGAGGGAGAATTATTCCGTCAGGCACTATATGCAGCAGTTGGGGGATGAGATCAACATTGTGTATCCCGCTGATATGCTGAAGATGCTCGACGAAGAAAAAGACGGGCCCTCTACATCTGCCTCTATCGCCAGGGAGATTGTTCCCGCTTCCAGTCTACCAGAGTAGACTATGGGGGTTCGGAGTGGTCAGCCTGGTCTTGGTGCCTTAACTAGCAGAGGGTCAGGTGCGGTCATTTTGTCTAGCGACGATTCTGACTCCGGTACGCTTCCCTCTGCCGATATTAGTCCAAGCGCCGAAGCTAGTAGCACTTCCTTCGTCGGAGGTAACTAGAGCCTCTCGCTTTTTGCGTATTTGTAAAGTACTAACGGTGTTATGTAAAGCTGACCCTTGTTGTAAATACCTATTTTGAATAATAGAAACAACGCATTTTTCTCACGTTTATTCCCCTCTCTCTTTTTTATTGCCCACATTCATGATCAAGGTCGGACATCATATACGATGCCATTCCCTTGTTAGCAGTGCGGCCGAACTTTGGGTCTGGCTCAATCGTATATGATTTGGAGTTTTTAGTGAATTCTCTTCATGCTATGATTGACAAGATTAGCTCTGGAGATTAGGATATAAGTTCCGGTTCATCCGGCTTTGAGGATGTATAACCTCTGTTATGACTTGTCTTGGCAGAATTCGACCCGCATGTGTGGCTAGACTTCTCCGACTCCAAATGAGAACGCACCAGGAACTAGCTCTAGGGGTTGGTCGACCACTACTTGGACCCATCGCTACAGAGGAAAAGGCCCAGGCTTGGCTTTTATCAGGAGTAAACAGGGTGTTACCACTCCGATGTGTCCCTCCGAGTCCGTCCAAGACCTGCTTCTTACAAATAGAGCCTCCGGATCCACGTCCCTGTCGACTACGCATTTTGTATTTTAGGCAATAATAAATAGAGTTTAGTTTTAATTTCTGTCTTCATACTTGGTCTTGAATTGGTATACTTCCAACGGGTAGGCCCTAGCTCCATTCACTTCTAGTCCATGTGTAGCTAAGGCACTCTCTAGGGAGGGTCTGCTTCCAAAGGATAGACCCTGGCCCCGTTTGCCTTCGTCTCATGCACAACTAAGGTGCTCTGGGGAGGGTCTGCTTCTAATGGATAGAACCTAGCCTCGCTTGCCTTTGTCTCGCGCGCAGTTAAGGTACTCTATGGGGAGGGTATGCTTCCAACGGGCAGACCTTATCCCCGCTTGCCTTTGGCTCGTGCACATCTAAGGTGTTTTCTGCAAGGGGTCTTATCGCCCAACTTTTTTCCCGTCCTGCAGGTATTCCTTGAGGGCTGGCGGCAAGTTTTCATCGCGCAGCCTCTCGCCCTTCATACATCCTCTCGGGTCGTCGGCGAGCGATGTGATCCCCATTGTATGATTCTTGAAAAGGCCGGTTGGCAAGTTTTGGTTGCACAGCTCATTTTTCTTCGTACGTTTTCTCGGACCATCGGCAAGCATTTTATTGCACGATATGATTCCCATAGTACGATTGTTTTTGAGGTTTGCTAGCAAGTTTTTGGTTGCACAGCTCATTCCTCTTCGTACATTTTCTTGGGCCATCGGCAAGCGTTTTATTGCACGATGTAATTCCTATAGTACGATCATTTTTGAGGTATACTGACAAGTTTTTGATTCCGCAGCTCTTTCCTCTTCGTACATTTTCTCGGGTCGTCGGCAAGCGACGTGATCCCCGCAGTACGATTTTTGATTAGGTCTGCTGGCAAGCATTTTATTGCGTAACTCATTCCTCTTTGTATGTTTTCTCGAGTCGTTGGCGAGCGACGTGATCCCCGCAGTACGATTTTTGATGAGGTCTACTGGCAAGCATTTTATTACGCAGCTCATTCCTCTTCGTATCTTTTCTCGGGTCGTCGGCAAGCGACGTGATCCCCGCAGTATGATTTTTGATGAGGTCTGCTGGCAAGCATTTTATTGCGTAGCTCATTCCTCTTCGTACGTTTCCTCAGGTCATCGGCGAGCGACGTGATCCTCGCAGTACGATTTTTAATGAGGTCTACTGGCAAGTATTTTATTGCGCAGCTCATTCCTCTTCGTACATTTTTTCGAGTCGTCAGTGAGCGACGTGATCCCCGCAATATGATTTTTGTTTGCGTGAGTAGTTCGTGGGGTCAGGCACCGGGGCAGACCCTTTTTCATAGCAATCCAAAGCATAAGTCCGTGTAACAGAAACCCTGACATGTTTTGGAATTAAGCTGTTCAATAATACAAGTATTTACATATATTTCACAACATTTACATGCATCTCACACGTGGTACTTTTTCAAGTGCTGGGCATTCCACGTGTTTGGTAGGCTCTTTCCAGCCTTGAGTTCTTTCAGAACATATGCACCATTGTCAAGCGCCTTGATCACCTCATAGGACCCGACCCAGTTAGAGTCTAGCTTCGAGGAATTCTCCGTTCTGACCTTCAAGACCTAATCCCCGACGTTAAATCGACGAGCGCTAACCTTCTTTGCATAGTAGGACCTGGCCTGCTGATGGTACGAGGCCAGGTGGACCAGGGCCATGTCCCTTGTTTCTTCTAGAAGGTCTGTGTTGCAGCTTAGTTGCTGCTCGTTCAGTGAGACGTCTCTTACCACTTCGGAGCGAAGGGTCGGGAGGCTAATCTCGGTCGGGATCATAGCCTCTGACCCGTAGACTATAGAGAATGGTGTTCTTCCCATTGACCTCTGCTTTGTAGTTCGATGGGCCCACACAATGGTTGGTAGCTGTTCTAACCACCTGCCTTTAGCCTCCTGCAAGTTCTTTTTAATATTGCTGAATATGGCCTTGTTCGTTACCTTTGCTTGGCCGTTCCCCTGAGGGTAGTTTACAGATGAGAAACTGAGTCTTATATCATACAACTCACACAGTTCTTTAAGTTTAGCGTTCTAGAACTGCGCGCCATGATCAGTGTGTATCTCTTTCGGTATTCTGTATCGGCAGATTATATTTTTCCAAATGAAGTTAATTGTGTCTGTCTTATTAACAGTCGTGTAGGCTTCAGTCTCTACTCATTTGGTGAAATAATCAGCGGCCAGCAAGACATACCTCCTTTCCCTTGGACTTCTGGGGAGCTCTCAGACGATGTCCAGGCCCCATTTAGCGAATGGCCAAGGAGTTATGTTCGAATAGAGTTTCTCCGTGGGTTGGCGCTTCATGGGGGCGAATCTCTGGCACTTGTCACACTTCTTGACAAATTGGGTCGCCTCGATCATCATGTATGGTCAGAAGTATCCAACCGTCAAGGCCTTGTGGGCAAGGCTGCGTCCGCCAGAGTGCTTGCCGTATGCTCCCTCGTGGATTTCCTCCATTAGCTTCTACGCCTCGATGGGACCTACGCACCTCAGCATTGGTCCCATTGTTGATCTCTTATACAGTCGTCCCCCTACCATCGAATATCTGACAGCCTTCAGTCTGATCGACCTCGCTTCTTGGGGGTCTGCGGGCAGGTTCCCCAACGCCAAATATTGGGTGATGGGTTTCATCCACCCCTCGTCTGCAGAGTCAGTTGCAAACACATGTCGTGTGGGGTCTCCGAAGGGTCCCTCGTGTTCTCGCCCTCTAGCAGAATCTCAATGTGTCTGGTTATCCCCCGATTGATGCGTTTTTAGCTAGCTCATCGGCCTTTTGGTTTATCTCCCTGGGTATTTGTTCGATATTGAAACTGCTAAAGCGGGCTTTCGCCCCCATTACCCTAGAGAAGTACTTATGTAATCTCGGCTCTTTTACTTCGAAGTCTCCCCTGACCTGACCCATGATTAGTTGTGAGTCGGTTTTTACTGTGATGTTCTCTATTCCGAAGTGCAGAGCCAGTTCAAGGCCTTGCAGTAGCGCCTCGTACTCTGCCTCATTGTTCATTGCATGGAAACTGAGCCTCAAAGCTTTCTCTACCCTGAGTCCTGTTGGGGTCTGCAGGACTATTCCGATACCTGACCCCGAGGCGTTTGTGGATCCGTCAGTGTAGAGGGTCCAGGCTGAAGAGATGTCAGGCAGAAATGTCTGAAGCGGGTCGTGTGGCTCACCAAAGGATTGGATTTCTACCAGGAAGTCCGCCATGACTTGCTTTTTCTTCACCACTCGAGGCCGATACTCGATGTCGTATATCCCCAATTCGATGGCCCACTTGGTTAGTTGTCCCGATAAGTTCGGTTTGGCCAAAATTTACCAGATAAGGAAATCCATATATACTGTAACTGAGTGAGCCTCGAAGTATTGCCTGAGTCTTTTCTTAGTGTTAAGCAGGGCCAGGACCAGTTTCTTTGCCATACTATATCGTGTCTCGGCGTCTAGGAACATGCGGCTTACGTAAAACACCGGCTTCTGCTTGCTATTTTCTTCGATGAATAGTACGGCACTGATCGCTACTTCAGACAGTGCCAAATAAGCATATAGGCGCTGCCCCTCTACCGAGGAAGTGAGGATAGGCGGATGACTTAAGTTAGCTTGAGCTCTGCCAGTGCCTTATCTTGCTCCTCTTTATGCACTGGAAGAAAGGCTTACATCGGTCAGATATCTTGGAGATAAATCGGTTGAGAGCGGCTATCTTCCCGGTTAGGCACTGGACCTCCCGAATGATTAAGGGTCTTTGCACATCTGCGATTGAAGACAACTGGGTCGGGCTGGCCTCAATGCCCTTTTTGCTCACGATGTGCCCCAGGAACTGGCCGGAGAACACCCCGAACAGGCATTTCTTGGGGTTCAGACGCATCCGGTATAGCCTTAGAATCTTGAAATATTCGTCTAGATGTCCTAGATGACCCAAAGCTTCTTTGCTCTTCATGACCATGTCATCGATGTAGACTTCCATAGTCTTCCCTAGCAGCTCGGCGAACATTGTGTTTATGAGCCTCTGGTAGGTCGCCCCCGCATTCTTCAAGCCAAAAGGCATGCGTTGGTAATAATACAGACCTTGCTCCGTAATAAATACTGTGTGGATCTGGTCCTCCTTATGCGGAGGGATCTGATTGTATCCAGAGTAGGCATCTAGGAAGCTCATCCTGTTAAATCCAGCCATCGCATCGACCATTTGGTCGATCCTTAGCAGGGGGAAGCTGTCCTTTGGGCAGGCCTTGTTCAGGTTGGTGAAGTCTATACAAGTACGGTCATCGCTGTATTTCTTCTTCACCACCACCGGGTTAGAGACCCAGCACGGGTATATGCATTCTATGATCAGGCCGTTCTCCAGTAGCGTCTCTACCTCCTTGTTGATCGCCCTCTTTTTCTCCGGCGCGAACCTTCGGGGCCTCTGCCTGACTGGAGGGAAATTGGGGTCTGCATTTAACCAGTGGCAGGCGTATACAGGGTCTATCCTGGGCATGTCATCGTGGGACCACGCGAAGACATCTCTATTTTGCCTAAGGAACCCCAACAGCTCTCTCCTTTCTTCCTCGGGCAGCAGGGCCCCGATTAAGATTGCCTTCGCCGGTTTTGCTTCTTTCAAAGGGACCGCCACTAGCTCTTCAATCGTGGATTCTGGCCCGTCAGACTCTTCTTCGATCCGCTTCATGTATGTTGGCAGGCGGTCCTTTGATTGCTATCTGTCCCCCATCGAGGCGCTCGCGCTCGCATCGGCTCCCCTCAGGGCGGTTGAAAAACATTTCCTCACAGAGACTTGGTCTCCTTTGATGTCAATCGTATAAGTACCATTCTTTGATAGACATCTTAAGACCTGGTGGAGGGTAGAGGCGACCCCATACATAGTGTGGATCTACCTTCTCCCCATGATGATGTTGAAGGAGGACTGGCCGTCGATGACGACGAAGTCCACGTCCAAGCACCTCTCCGCGGTGCAGACCTTCAGGGTCACAATGCCCAAGGAGCTGACCTTAGTACTGTTGAAGGCGAATAATGGCTGATAGGTTGGCCTGAGTGCGTTTTGATCCAGGCTCATGCTCTCGAATGTGCTGAGGAACAGGGCGTCGACGCTACTCCTGCCATTGACCAGGACCCTTCCGACCAACGCGGAGTCAAACTGCAGTTTAATCACCAAGGGGTCGTCATGGGGCAAACGCACCATAGACAAGTCTTGCTGGGTGAAAGCGATAGGGGCAGCTGAGGCATAGCTTTCTCCCATCACCAAGTGGTTCACGGAGTGGCCCATCCCTCTCAGGCGCTTCACCCTTTCTTCGGTCTTTTCTTGGCATTTTTCCTTCTCTTCCTGACCCTGGTTCGGCTATGGTCTGCCTATGATAGTCGGCACTATCCTCAGAGCCTGCTCTCCTGATCTAGAGACTTGGGTCTGCTTGCCTTTTTCAAGCCTGGGAGCGTCTTCCTTTAACTGGTTTCCACCGGTCTTCACGTACTGTTTCAACTTACCGGCATGGATCACTATCATAATCTACGCGTAAAGTCTACGGCAGTTGATGGTGTCATGCCCGTGATCTTTGTGAAATTGGCAGTACCTGTTCCTGTTTTTCATGTGCTCAGGAACACCAGACTTGGGCGGGTCTTTGAAAATGCCCCTGTCCCTGTTCTGGAGGTAGATCACATTGATCGGCGTGTTGAGCTCGTATTTCGACAGCGGGTCCCTAGACGCCTTCCTCCTCTTGCCGTCTTCTTGACTGCCTTGTGTGGGGGCTCCATGTTTCGGAGTTGTCCCTTGCCAGCGCAGGCCTCTTTATTCCTTGCGGGGTCAGGGCCAGGGTTTGCGCCGGTACTGTTATTTTCGCGGCAGAGGTCTTGGGCATTTTCTGGTAGCTTTCCAGCACCCTGAATACCTCTTTTGACCTTGCCTGGATGTCTGCCATATCGTATAGTAAGTTCAAAAGCAGATGGTCCGATAGCATCGATCCTGGCTGCAGGCCCCTAACAAACGAGCTTGCGGCTTGGGCCGAGTTTGCGTTGTGCACTAGGGACATCACTTCTAGGAAACGCGACAAGTATTCTCTCGGAGACTCGTTCGTGGTTTATTCTAACCGGTCAAGGTCTCGCATGGTTTTCTGCTGCCTCTGGGCGCCCGCGTATTGCTTTAAGAAAAGTTTATAGAAATCTTCGAACTCGTTTATGGACTTCTCTGGGAGTTGTATGAACCATAACAAGGCTGGCCCCACCAGGGTTGTGGAGAAGACTCTGCAGGTAATAGCCTCGTCCTTGGTCTCTAAGGCCATCTTCTGCTTAAAGTAGTATATGTGATCGAGGGGGCCGGTCTTTCCCTCGAATGGTCTGAAGGTCAGAGTTGTGAAGTCTTTCGGCTTGGGCTCCAGCTGAATCTAGTCGGCGAAGGCTGTCCGGTTGATCCCTCACACAGTTTGCTCTGTCAGATCATCGGAGATCTGGCTGTGATGGGCCCTGAGCCTCTTAGTCAGCTCCGCCATCATTTCTTGTTTCTAGTTGGGAAGCACACATTCCGGGCTTTCTTGGTGTCTTCAGTCCATCACCGCTATGACTCAGAAAAGCCTTGTCTGGCTTTGTCGCTCCCCCTGTATCCGCGATCTAGATAGGGCGGGAACTTCCCTTAGTGGTTGGCCCCCAGACTCTTATTGTACCTGTTCGTCAAAGTCTTCCCTTCGACCGTTCCTGGCTTCGCTTACCAGTAGCCCTTCGAGGCGAGCGTTGTCTCTGCGTACTTCCGCGACTTCATCTTTTAAACCCTAGACGGCCTCGTGGGCTATCTCTACCTTCCGGTTTGCTTCTGCCAAGGTAGCAAGCATTTGGTCTAACTTTTGTTCCAAACCCGATCGTGCTTCCAGGGAGTTCCTTTCGGCGTCGAGATATATGCTCCTGGTTATCATTCTTGAGGGTGCCATCATCCGATATTGTATGGCCTTTTGTTCGGGGAGAGCGCAATCGTGAGACTCCTACTCTTTCTCTCACGCTCAACGATTTCCTAGAGACGACGCCAAACTGTTGGTGCGATTCTTACCAGCTGTCCACATATCTCTAAACTGCTGACGTTGTATCTACCAATTGTCCACGTATCCTTGCTATCCCAACGTGCTTTTTACTTCAAGTCGGGTCAGAGAGGCAGGGGTGGCCACCTGCAAAGACTCTTCGATGCTTAAGTTAGTTGTTTATCCCTAAGACTGAGAAGCAAAGATTCAATTTTTCTTTTATATGTCTATCTTAATCTCTTTTTTTTTCGAGGGAGAAGCAAGGTTTATATATATAATCCTGGAACTGGGAGTTTTTTCCGGCTCTCAATTCTAGTACTGAGTACCTTTTCTCATCATGACTTACTCTAGAGATCACGGGCCGTGATTACCCTCGCATCGTCGTGGCCTACTTTTCGCCATACCCTACGACTCGGGCCTGTAGGAGGTGAGACTTTGATAAACCGCCGTTCTATCAGGGTGGTTTGCCCAATATGCGCACCTACCCAGGATCGCATTAAATGCCTTGCCTGAGTCTGGAGTAGCGCGTTGTCTTCCATGGTCTTCTGGTAGAAGACCCTCGAGGCTTCTGACCCCTAGCTGTCGAGGCAAGAACTAGAATGGACCGAACCGTCCAGGGTCTGGGATGGATTCAGCCCTGGCCTCGGACAGCCCATGGGCCCATGCAGTATCATGTGTGACCAACGTAACTTTTAAATAGTTACTCCGGACGCACGTCGGATGATGTGTCCCCCTTATGATCTATTCTGCCACTTAATCGACCACGTGGTATGTGATCTTAGAACGGGCCCCACAACGACCATTTTCCAGTTGACATTGTATAGATATACCGAAGATTTATGCCCTAAACTTCTGAAGAAGACAATGAATCACCTGCCAAATTGGTATGAACTTTTGTTTCCAGGTTATATCTTTGGGAAGTAGAGCATGTGCTTATCACATAGTGGTTTAACGGCCTTTTTAGATTGAAAGGAGTCCAAGGACTAACATATGAATCAGTTGGGGATCTAACTGTTACAACATAAAGTCTGGAGACTTAAGTGATATACTAAGAAAAGTTGGGGGAAACGATATTAACACCAAATTTTAAATCAAAATAATGAATAAAGGGTATATAATGTAGGAGTGTTCAAAAAAATAGACCAAACCAAACTTTTCTAGAACACAATTGGTTTAGAAAGTTTATCAAAAAAATGAAAGGAAAAAAAAAAAAGGTTTAGAAAGCACTTGTTGGCCGGTTTAATTAACAGTTTTTGGAATGTAAAAGAGAGCAAGTCACTTATAAACTCATTTTTGTATTTTGTTAAATTGTAACTTGTTTGTTTCACTTTTTTTTGGGAGGTATTATTAGTTTTTACTTAATGCTATGTGTTGTTGTTTGTTGGTTTAAAATTTAAACTTTGGTCCTTCCCTATTTGGAAAACGAACTGACAATGGATTTACCTGTCTAATGGAATATCGAGAAAGCAAGTAATCTCATGTTGAACTTTATAAAAAAATTACGATGATTATGAATTTAAATTAAATAATGACTACATATGTATATTTTTTGGATTAATTATATGTTCGAATTCGTTAGGATGTGCCAAATGTAAAAGTTATCGGGTCTATAAGTCTAAACAGACCAAACAGTTTAAATATGGTTTGTTTTTGTTTTTCTTTTGTTTTGGTTTTTGGTTTTTGGTTTTTGGCTTTTTTTTTTTTTCTTTTTGTAAGTTTCATGTCAACCAAATAAGATTTTACATGCATGATTTGATTAATGGTTTTGGCTTGTATTGGGGTGTAATGCCATTAATACAGTAAACAAAATTCGTGTTTATTATTGTTACGACCGTTTTTTATATTTTTATAAAATAGAATTAATTTTCTAATTAATTATATAAGGTGGTTATGTAAAAATTTGTAATATGGATGTTGTAACAACGAAACATAAAAATTGATACATAATATTTTTACTTGGTTCAATTATCTCCTGACAGTCTTCATCTAAGAGACCACGCCTAGAAAAATCAACTTATTAGTAAATATCAATGTGAATATAAATACTAACTAAATTTAAAAGACTCAATTTTTTAAATATTATAATATACAAGTACTTCTTTACTAATGAGCTCTCATCGGCTTGATGTGATTCTTTCTATTTTTTAGATTTTTCGAAACCTGTCTTCTCCCAAAAACTTGTTATACTTCTCTCGAAATACTTTCACGACTAAGAATCCCTCGTAGTCTCATAATACAAAGTATAGAGAAATTTAATAAAATATTACACTAATGACAATCACACACATAGACGACACACTTAGTACTCTTAAATTAGACTTCTATTTATAATACTTGAGGTCTTCCTTTTCTTATCAATCTATCTGCAAGACATGCTCAATCATAATAAATGATGATCAAAAGATAAAATAATCAGTCAAAGATAATAAAATTGTAATCAATACTGATATGAAATTAAATGTTGATTATATCTAGCGATGTTACAACATTGTCTCTCTAAAATAGCTATATTGTAATATTCTGAGAAAATTATCGATTTGGTTCCTGCAATAATAAATCTGATTTCTCATAAATTGATTAGTACATCAACATAATAAAATCGTTCAAATACATTTAGAACCAACTAAGAATATAAAAAAAAAAAACGACTACTGTGAAATTTCTTTTAGAAATTTTTTTTTTACTTTTTTATATAACAAGATTATTTTCATAAAAATTTCACACGAACTATCAAAAAGATTAAATGAAATAAAATTCAAATATACACCTGATAAGATTAAAATCTGATTAGACTAATTTGTAATCGATTCACTCAATTACGTATTAATTGAATCTACATTAAATACAACTTAAACAATAAAGAATTATTAAGATTAATTTTTCTACAAGACAAACATTAATCATAAATAATTATAATCAAATATTTGTAAAATTAAACAATTATTCAATTGATATTATGATTTCAATCCAAATTATCAGTCAAAACAAATGATGTTACGTGGTCTAAAATTATATCAGATTTCGTCCTTTGAATTCTGTTTGGCAAAAGCATGGAAACCTAAGTACGAATCATGTCGCATTGGGCATTGCATGGACATAAATTGTGTGTCCCACACATTACCATGGACTATGGTTAAAGACACCCATTTTGTTCCACTAACTATTTAATATGATTTTAACTACTAACTTGTACTTTGACATAAAATGTGACTAGAAACATGTAATATCATCTGGGAAAACAAATTGTGCACAAAATAAGTGCCTTTAGCATTATAATTAACTAAATAAATAACTATGTGAGAGAAAAGAGTGTTGAAGACAGAACCACCAAGAATCTCAAACAAAGCTTGTCCCTTCCTTCGTTCAAAAGTTGCATGAAGTAGTTGGCATTTACAAATATCCTCTGTTTATTTATCCGACGATTAATAAAGTTTTTTAATTTTTTATTTAGTAAAAAATAAAAGTAGATGCGAAAGTGAAAGATTAAATAAATAAAAAATAAAGAAGACATGTAAAAGTTTTCCACAACTGTCATATACTATAATTCTGATTTTTCTTTTTGATATTTGATTAATTTATGAGAAATGCTAACAATAGTTTTTTTGTCAGACTCTATATCTATTGACTAATTTCTCAAATGCAATTGCTCCATTCATAAATGGGTTAATGGCCTGTTCGGCCACTGAATTATAGGAGTTCTTTTTGGCGATTTTATCCTTGTAATAGGGTTTAACTTCTACCTCAATCTTATTAACTTGATCATATGCATTCAAGCAACCAAAAAAAAAAAAAAAAAAGAGAAAAAGAAACTTGTTTACACGCATGCGTATTCTCTTAAAAGAAATAGTTATGTTTCCGTATATTTGAATTAATATTATTTAATTAAATAAAACTTATTATAAATAAATTAATCATATTTATCAATTAAATATTACCAATTTAATATTAGTATTAAAAATTGGATAAAATTTTTGTTACACACGGCATCTACCACTCCCACTTTTCAAACAATTATTTCATTCGCATTTGTCTCCTCAAAATTAAATTTTTCCCGGAAAACTTTGCGCGATTCGGGAGAAAAATATCATAATCCCTATGACCAAAGCTTTATCAATCCTTTTCGGCAGTAGTAGCTTTTCTTCTTCTTCCTGGGCTTATCCAATTTTGTACGGAAGAGTTGTTTGCTTCAGGTTAGTATCACAAACTTCTTATAATTCTATCCTAGAATTTGTGCTAGGAATGGCTCTTGAAACTTGAAGATTCCATGTATATATATATATATATGTATATATATTTCATTTTGGGTTTTTGATAATTGGGTTTGATAATTAATCCCACTATTGAAGGGTTTTTTTTTTTTTTTTTTTTTTAAATGTATATGATTTTGTTCATTTTGGATTTTGGATGATTGGGGTTTTGTGTAATCTTCGTTTGATGTTTAATCCTATTCTTGAAGTTTCTTTATTGATACCCTATTCATTTTCTTAGTTGAATCCAATTTTTGCGATCCAAACGAGGCGTTGAAGTTATTGGAAATTCTCCAAAGAGTGGACACACAGTGAATTTTGCTTCAGTATGCGACATTAGATTGATTGTACTTTGATTCAGAGACAATGCTGAATAAGTTGGAGTCTAGAAATTGTAACAGTCCCGGGGATTCGAGTAATGGCCAGTTGTTGCGAGACATTGAGGAAATAAGCAAAGCCCTTTACTTGCCCAAGACCTCTTCTAATGAAGTTCGATCCAAATCTGCTGGAAGACTCCGTTTATCGGAATCAAAATCGAATCTAAACCCAAGATTGCTTAGGGAAACCTTGTCTCTTAAGGACAAAAAATCGTCGTCGATATGGAATTGGAAGAAGGCTTTAAAAGCTCTTACTCATATTGGCGACAAAAAATTCTACTGTTGTTTTTATCTTCATGTCCATTCAATTGAAGGGTTGCCCTCAGTTTTTAACAATCTTAGTCTTTGTGTGCACTGGAAGAGGAAGAATGAGGCGATCCAGACTACACCATCAAGAGTTTCTCAGGGCATGGCTGAATTTGATGAAACATTGATGCATAGATGTTCGGTGTATAGTAGTAACGGTGGCCCCAACCGTCCAGTGAAATATGAATCAAAACTTCTCCTTCTCTATGCTTCTGTAGTTGAGGCTTCTGGTTTGGATATTGGAAAGCAATGGGTTGACCTCACAAGCTTCTTACCACGTACCGTGGAGGAATTAGAAGGGGAGAAGAGTCGTGTTAAGTGGACGACCAGCTTCAACCTTTCAGGGAAAGCTAAAGGTGCAAGTCTAAATGTCAGTTTTGGATTCTGGGTAATGAATGATATGCTAGTTAAATTGAGCGGTAATTCCTATTATCCAAAACTTTTAAACCTGTCGCAGAATAGATCGAGTATGATGGACAGTGGTGTCGATTTGGTTCCCCGTAATTATAATAGGGCACTTCCGCGAGTTGGCAGTATTAGTAGTACAGTCAATTATGGGTCTGACTTTTTATACCAGTCACTGGATATGAAGGTTTGTCACGAAGTATTGCTGAGAACAGGATTGGAGCTCTCCAAGTCAATAAATTGTTTGTATCAGAAACTCGATGAGGATAACTTGTGCATTTCTACTGAGGGAGATTCTCAACAACTGGACCAACACAAACCTACGCTTGATTTTGATTTTGTATCTTCTAAAGAAATGGAAGATGATGACTACGAAATTCCTGAATTTAGCATTACTGAAGTGGGTACTGAAATGTCTGAAAATGAACAGTTGGCATGGGATCAAGTTGCTGATCATTCCATTGATGGCCCTGCAATTGAGATGATCAATGTCGATGAGATTATTAAGGGTTGTGACACAGATCTTTATGCTGAGGATGAGAAGAGTATGAATTGTATAGACGAGGTTCAGTGGGATGTCAGGAAATATGTAACACATAACAAATGTACCAATGGATTGACCAAGGAAGAGGTGAAGCCAGATTGCAGTAGTCAGTTGATTCCAGTATCAGCGGATTTGGATCAAATAGATTTTGGAGAGTTCATTGGGAGAGAAAGCCATAGGGAAGTTAAATCAAACTACAAAACAAATAGATCAGTTAAACGATCACTCAGCTTGGATGACGCTGCTGAGTCTGTGGCGACCGATTTCTTAAATATGCTAGGAGTGGATGATGTATCATGTATCACAAATTCTGATGATGAACCAGAGTCCCCAAGAGAGCTTCTTTGGAGACAGTTTGAAAAAGAGATTTTAGCTTCGAGCAACTTCATTCTCGATTTTGATGCAAAGCAAGAGGAGTCAGAATTTGGCTGCAGTATTGCACCTGAGTTTAGCTGTCTGGACTTTTCCGAGGAATCTGAATTGTCTTTGATTGTTCAGGATGCTGAAGAGGAGCATAAGAGGGTTAGTGAGTTATTAAAGAGAAGGAAGGCCAAAATTCTTGAAGACTTAGAAACTGAAGCTTTGATGCAAGAGTGGGGCTTAAATGAGGACGACTTTCGAAATTCTCCGCATACTTGTTCTGGAGGATTCGGTAGTCCAATTGAGCTTCCTCCTCAAGAGAGACATCAGTTACCTCCAGTTGAAGAAGGTTTTGATCCTTATGTTCGGATGAAAAATGGAGGTTTTGTATGGTCTATGAATCCTTTGCTTTTCAGGAAAGCTAAAAATGGTGGGAGCTTAATCATTCAAGTCTCTAATCCAGTTGTTTTACCTGCAAGATTGGGTTGTGATGTTATGAAGATACTACAAAATTTAGCATTGGTTGGAGTGGACAAGTTGCATCTGCAGATTAATCTATTGATGCCTTTAGAGGATATTACCGGGAAGACAATAAGGCAGGTGGCATGTTGTGTGGCTCCAAGTTCAATGGCGCCACAGAGGTTCGCTAGCACATTGTCTCCATTTATTTGTCAAAGTACTCGGGATCTTTATTTTCTCTTTCTTAATTTTATGGCTTATAAGTTGGTTTATTTTCCATTTCATCACAGGGGAGCTCGCTCGCAGCATGTTTATGTTGGAAGGAAGGGAGTTGATGGACTTCAGTCTGGTTGGCATCATAATGATCTGAGATCTGGTTTCGTCGGTGATGAGATACCTTTAGAGTTTTTATCTCTTGAAGATCTTTCTCCTTTGGTTGTGAATAAGATTGAAGCCCTTATTCTGGAAGGCTTAAGAGTTCAGTCTCACATGTCAGATGACGTCTCACCGTCTTGCATATATCCCCAGTTTACAGGGAAATCAGCCCATGGAGGCATGAGTGAGTTTCGCACTTCGGGAGTTGGAGCTTTAAATCTTTTGGATGTCAGAGATAGTGGTAACAATATTGATGACTTAGTTGACTTTTCTATGACATTGGAGGAGTGGTTGAGGGTAGATGCTGGAAACATTGGTGATGAAATTGAAGATATTAATAGCCAGCACATATTAAAAATCCTTGCGGCCCATAATGCCAGGTGCATAGATTTAGACAGCGGAAGTTTGAAACAAGATGTCAACTGGCACGAAGTGACAAGGAGAAAGTGTGGATTGCTGGGAAACGACCTCACAATTGCTCATTCGCTGCAGCTTAGAGATCCCCTTAGAAACTATGAGCCTGTGGGCGTCCCAATGCTTCTTCTGATTCAAGTGCAGAGGGTCTTTCTCCATTTTATGCAAGAAGAGCATAGCATGGTGTTGAAATCTAGTGACAAGAAAGAACAAGATCAGCCGGTATTAGACGAGGTGCTGGGGGATAAGAAAGAGATGGTTAAACAATGTGAAGGCAGTTCCCAATTTCGAATTATAGGTGTCCACCTTGCTGGTGTGGATACTGTGCCCGGAAACAAGCAGCTCTGGGGCACCACAACACAGTGGCAGTCTGGATCCTGTTGGCTTCTTGCTAGTGGCCTGGGAAGAAGTGTTGGAAATACATCCAAGTCAGAAGCGATTGTGAAATCATCCCCACTTGGGATAACAAAGTTGCAGCCTGGGGATATCTTATGGAGCATCTCATCAAATGTTCAAGAACTGGGAGCTACCTGGAATGATTTGGTAACTCCACATACCCGAAACCCAGATGTTATATTTCAAACTGAAACTATCAGGCCATAAATAACTTGAATTTTTGGGTTCCTTTGAATGGAGCTCTCCGCTGGTGTATAGAAGCTTGTTCATGAAGTGAGACAGACAATACCACTAATAATTACCTTTCTTTATACGTTGACCCAAGATTCTTGAACGGTTAAAGTATGCCACAAATGCAGCCTTTTGTAAATATGAACTTTTTGGAGAAATATGTTCTGGTTATGATTGTAAAGGTTGAGTAAACATTACCTTAAAATTTTCTATTGATTGGTGTTGAGTTCTCTAATAAAACGTAATGTCTGAATGTTCCTTGATATTAGCCTCAGTCGTTAGAGGAAAATTTTTGGCCTGCTCATGTGACTCGGTTTCAATTGTTTTAGGCCCCATTTGGTTAATTCAAACGAGTGTATTTAAAAAAAATTATGAAATTATTTATAATTGGAATAAGAAATATTTAAAGTGAAATAAAGTAGAATGAGCTGTAATTAGAATAGATTATTCAAAAATATCTCTCTTATCTCATTCTCATTTTAACACATAAAATATTCATTTTAGTAATCGTGTAATTGATACGATTGATAGACTATTTGAATTAAAAAAACTATCAAAATAAACACACATTCTAATGTTTTGTGAAACAAGCGGAGTCTAGTTTCTGAAAAATAAAAGAAAAAAAATGATAATTTAATTATTTAATTATTTTTTACTTTCTTAACTTGCAAGCAAACAATGAGCCGAGGTACTGTTGTCCTTGGCAATGTGGACCTATACAGGTCGAGCCAACAAGGACCTTTATAATGGTAGCACGAGTCTAACTGGTTCGATAGGCTTGTAGCTTTCTTGACTCTAGACTGGTTTGGTTGTCAATTTTGTGCACCAAAGGCTGTATTAACTTATCTCTTTTGGTGGCTATTCATGTCCACCTGTATGGCCATCTCTGTTTTTGTTGTCAATGTTACATATAGTTTGGTCCAACGGAAAAAAATTATAAGACGTAACCAAGATGATAAAGTACAATGAGGGGCTAGCATAGACGAAATTGAGTAACTTGGCTTGATCCAAATGTCAATAATCAATACCCAGATTACATGACTACATAATTGACTCCCCCTCTCCAAGCCAAAAAAAAAAAAAAAAAAAAAAAAACACACACACACCTGTCTTCCCAATGAAGCAAAGCTAAACCCCGTATAAGTGACTGAGAATATGATGAGGTTCATCCTTTATGACTCTGAACTGAATTCTGATCTGACTTTTTCTCTTTAACAGGTAAAATCTTGTGCTTCTAATACAAGAGCAGAGGAGTACATCTTGGTCACCGTATGTATAAATATGGTCAACCATGTAGTCAACTCTTACAACAACCTAACAAGGGAAATGAGGATACCTGTTACAGATGAGTCGAGATTGAGTATATCACAATACATCCCCTCCCCAAGTTCGAATCTGCAACCTTAATCAGCACAAAAATTACCACTAAACTAAAAAGAGCTCTGGTGATTATGGATTCCCTCGTAGGTTGTAATGACATACATCGGATCTTCTTTGTCTCTTTCAACTCTTTTCTTTACTGGGCAGCCTTCAACTGAGCACCTGTAGTAATTCCTGCATTCACGTAACACTTTGTAACTTAATTTGGTCACACACACACACGTAAATATTTATGTACACATACAAACACAATTTTTGAATTTCTAAAGAAATGGTACCTTCTTCTTAATATAATCCAGACGTAAACTTCAGATTTAATATTTTAGCAGCAAGGTATTTTTTTTTTTTTAACAAGAAATCATTGTTTAAATGACAACCCTTTTGCACAATATGTTAATGCTGCAGTGTTTTAATCAATTTTGTTATGACTACCTTGGGTTTGGGCTGTTCTTCACCATCTTCTTCCCATACTTCCTCCATTTGAAGCCATCCTCCAATATTTCGATCTCCGATTTTGTCTTGAAAGCAACTCTTTCTCTAACTTCCCTTCTTTCCCGCCCACTACTTTGATTAGTCTCTCCTGCTAGAGAACACACAAAGAAACTCAAGGCTTGATACCAATACAAGTTCTTGACAAACACGAATCAACATACATACATACATATATATATATATATATGTATATGCTTACTGGTGGTATGTCTACCGAGGTGGCTGCTACTTCCGCCAGACTCGTCGATCTCATTGGCCGGATAATGAACTGGATTCAGCATAGACTCCGACATCATCGACGATTCCAAATGATCCTCATCAAGCCACTCATCGAACATTAACAAGTCGGGAAAGTGATCAAAAGTGGATTGGTCATCGGTGAAGTCATTCTGATCAGGTGACTGATCAAGCTGTGATCTAAAGTTAGAATCATTATTGCTAGTACCACCAGACATAACTTGCTTGTTGCTTCACATTCTAATTAGGATCAAAGTGAGCTTGGTTGGTGTAGATATACCATCATGTCCATGGCCTATGGCTTATTACCTGAGGAGGCGGCTTTGAGGTGAGCTTCCTACGTAATAATAAGGAAGCTTCAAAGCTAATGCTGAGTTGAAGTGCCTCTCAGCCAAAAAAACTCAGAGAAAAAGTTGTGTTTTAAAGAGAGAGAGAGAGAGAGAGAGAGAGAGAGAGAGAGAGAGAGAGAGAGAGAGAGAGAGAGAGAGAGTGGGGCAGGGCAAGGATGACTTGGGGAGAAGACTTTGTAATGTTGTCTTTTGTTTTGTGAGACTTTTTGTGTGAATTTAAGTTAAGCTTTCAGGTCTCGTGCTTAGACCAACCCCTTCATGACGGAGAAGAATACAAGTCAAAACTGATGCTTATGATTTTGGAGCTAGCTAAATTATATCTGATGAGTCGATTCAAACGACCAATCTTTATACATCTGAGTTGGAAATTTGGTATAGCATTTTTTTTTAACCTCATGTTTTGTTTACACACCTGTTTGAATATGATTCATTGAAAACTAAACCCTTTTAAAGAATTCATCAAAATGATAATAAATCATTTGTTAGTTTAATGTGTTATACCCTTTTAAGAAAAGATTGTATCCTGTTTCTAAAATGACGTACACAACCTTATGCAGAAAGTTGTTGCTGCTTATGTTGAATATCGTTGATCCTCGTATGGGAAATTCAAGAAAAGCGTTCTGGTGAGACAGTCTTAAAAGCTAAGGAGTTATAGGGTACATTGACAACGAAATAACTGCATATAAGACGAAAAAAAAGAAATTAGTAAATAGTTAGAAGGAAGGTCACTCGAGAGATTGATTACATAAGATTAAATTAGATTAACTAAATTCAAGTTTTAGTTCAAAATTCACTTTCATCGATGAATATATAATATATCATGTTAAAAATTTGGATGGAAATCATAAATTTAAACAACTGATTTAGATTGACACTAAAATTGGAAATGGGAACAAAAAAACAATGTGAACAATAAATGATGTGAAATTGGGGGACTAACCCAGTCCTGGCACAACTGGAACGTTTTTCTGTTCCCAGTCATCGTCTGGTCCTGCGGCCTCCCGAAATTTGGTGCAAAGACAGATTTTTTCTTTTTCTTTTTCTCTCTCATTGGTTTTTTTCTCTTTTTTTTTTTTTTTTTTTTTTTTTTTTTCCTTCTGGAGGCATTCCCATTTCCCAGCAGCCATGCAGTTTTGAGGATGAGAAAGCGAGTGCGTCAAAACCAATATTGAAACCTTATGTTTGAATCTTACGCAATCAAACTCCACTTCACTTCTCAAATAGTTCATTCTTATCATGCAAGAAGAGAATTTTAGACCCCTCCTTGACCATAGAATTCGGAACAAGAAACACTTTCCGTAGTTTAAAAAGACTGTGTGTGTTGCGTATATTAATTAATAATTTTCTATATAATTTGATTAGGATGAGATGATTTTATAGGATCTAATATTATAATGTGCATTAAGATAAATGCTAAGTACTTAAATATTGGAAAGAAAAAATAATTAATATGTGAAAGATGGATCAGCTTTGAAATAAAACACATAAATGTAAAGTATGCAAAAGACTTCATTTTTTTTTTCTTTTTTTTTTCGTTTGGGGGGTGGGGGGAATATTAAAATTAAGAGACTCCATTTTTTGAAGACAAAGGATTTGTGAATTATGATGTCACTTTATTAGATTCAGCAGACTGAGCACTCAAAAGGAATGATGGGACAGCCTTTTTTAATGGGTTCAATGGGGAAGTTGTAAGGTAACTTCGCATGCCATTTTTTAAAAGGGTCCAGTGTGATTGCTTTGATTTTTGAGATAACAAATACTCTGTAATATTGAGTATTGGCCATCGGTTATGTCTCAATGACTTATTATTAGTCTAAGGTTAATTCCATAACTTCACAATCTAACATGTATAGTTAGTTTTACGCAATATGAAAAATGCGTCTCCCTTGATATTGCTAGTTATATGTTTCAGTAACTAGTTTCCTGGTAAGTTAACTCGACTGCTTGCCCGGCAATTTCACTTGGCTTTATTAGGCAACTATCACATCAATTATCAATATGTTTATATGTATCAGGATTAGTCCATCCATTTCCGGGAAGCCACTTTTGCGATTTGTGCCAACCAGAAGTAAGGTCAGTCTATGAGAAAGAGCTTTGGAAAAAAAAAAAGTTGAAAATGAAAAGTGTTGCCAGCATGATTTAGATGTTTACTCAGTATTATCTACTAGAGTTAAAAGGCCAATTGGGATTAATTGAGTAGATCCAAAATTTTAAAGATGTATTGGTAAGTTTAGAAAGATTAGGGTTTTAAATTTTGATAATATGTGTGATATTTTTTTTTAAATTTGTAATAAATGGTAGTTATTAGTTAAGTTTTATTTTTTTTTAAAAAAAAATTATGAGAGTCAGAATGTTTTTTTTTTCGACGAAGGCAAAAATAATTTTTTATTTTTATTTTTATATTTTTTGATATTAGGGTGAGAAGATTGATCTCTAAACTTATATTGGAAACATGTATAGGTATTAATCAGACTAAACCTGTCGACAACAAAATAATTTTTTTAATACAATAATAATACTAAAAAAATATTTGAATTTATAATAGTATCTCTAAATGACTATAAAATATGCTTAACAAATTTTCATATCTTAAAAGCACTATATAATAATCTCATTATAAGTGTCATATTATTAAAAATGAAATTCTTAGATCTATGAAATATTTATAAATATACAAATTACAAACTAGTCAAATTTTTAATTAAAAAAGATATGTATAAATGATACAATACACCTTGTAATTATATATATATATATATATCTTGACTAGTATATAGAGTTAGAGTCATCGAAAATAATGAAAATTTTTCCGAATCCTAATTTTCCTCTCTCAATTTTAGTTTAGAAAATTGAATAAAAAATAAAAGTTAAAAAATTATGTGAGTCTTAAGTTGGAGGAAAAAAACTGATAATTCACATCTTATATAAGAATAAAATTAGAAATAAAAATTTCAATGAGACCAAAGTATAATAAAATCTTATATTGTACTAAACTATGAAATAAAAAAAATTAAAGGAGTATATATAATGACAGTAATATCCACGTACTAAAAATAGAGATAAAACCAGAAATAAACTCTCAATATAGCCAAATAGAAAATAAAATTTAAATAGTATTAAAAAATAAATTGAAAAACTTTCAGGGGCCATGCCCCACTTGCCCCTTGCTTCGCTCCTGAACATTATATTGGGTAATGCAACAGCTGCTGCCTTTTCTCTCCTTGCATATTGTTTTAGTTGAACTTTTTTTTTTCCCCTTAAAAAAATACCATCCCTACGTAAACTAGCGTAAAAGCGTGTAATATTGGAGGTTAATTATATTTTTATACATTGTATTTTTGATAATTTATATCTTAGTATTTTAGTTATTTTCAATATTGATTTTAAAATTTAAAATTTGTAATAAATTTATACCATATCCGAGTTGAACATCAATTTTGACTATTTGATTTACCAAAAATACCCTTTTCAAACCTTAGACATGCATTTAAAACTAATTTAATGTAAAACTAATTAAAATTAATAATTAAATAACAAAATATTTACAAGTAAATTCAAGAAAAAAATACAAGAACCTATTTTTTTAGTACGTTGCTTTAATTATTAATTTTAAATAAGCTTTAATTTTGAATTTCTTTTTAAATGTGTGTGTTTAAAGTTTGAAAGGGATATTTTGGTAAATAAAATTATTAAAATTAGTGTTTGACCTAGAAAGAATATAAATTTTTCATAAATTTTAAATTTGAAGGTCAATATTGATAATAACTAAAACATAAATATAAAATAAATAAATAGTTAAAATACAAAGTATAAAAATATAATTATCCCTAATATTAAATTATAGAAGCCTATTTGTTACCGAATAAAAAGTAAAACATCTTTCTCTATAATTTAAACTTCAATTTCGACTCTCTATATATAAACACGGTGAGATTTAATATAAAAACATAAATTAAATGTTATTATTGGTATTAATGAAAATGTACGGCTTTTATTGACACTCCAAGTCAATTACAGTTACCCCTATCCTTAACAAAAAGACTATAAAGGATAATTTAATAAAACTTCTCAATTTTGACAACAACAGCACCCCTATTTAATAATTTTCTTTCTAAACTATTGTCCCTCTAATACCCGGTGTTGGATGTTTTCTTTTACTTGATCGATCTCATTTCTGTATCTCTAGTTGATCTCATTTATTTATTTATTTTTTTTAAAAAATGAGATTTAATTAATAATTACCATTTATTACAAATTTAAAAGAAAATAATACACACTTAATCTTCCAAATCTACGTACACATTATTTATTTTTTTAAAAAAATAAGACTTAATTAATAACTACCACTTATTACAAATTTAAAAAAAAATAATACACTTGATGTTGCAAACTTACGTACACATAATTTATTTTGAATATATGCATACTCATTTTTTTCTTTTCTTTTCTATTTTAAACAAGTGCTTTTTATATACGATTATTCTTCTCATTTTGGTTAAAAACGGGGAACTAAGGCTATGCTCGGTAGGAGTAATATGTGGAAGGATGGGGTGGGATGGAGAAAGAGGTAAAGTCCGAATGTAATATAATATAATATAATATAATTTAATATGATATGATATTTGCAATCTACTTGGATAATATAATCCACAGCATACTGGAGGCATGGAAATCATTGTTTTATTTTTTAAAACGTGGATAATGGACAGGAAAATGGGTAACAGTAGAAGGTAAAACTATTTTATCTTCTAGCCAAGATTTGATTTTTCTAGTCAGAAAAATGCTAAAAGGCATTTGTGGTGTCTTGATATACAATTAAATTTAAAGCACCCTGTATATTTAAATTTACATATTGCAGTGTGGGGCTCAGTATCACAAATGCCCTTTAACGTAACGTTTTTTTTTTTTTTTTTAAATTATTTTACGTAACGAGTTAATTATAGGCTCTTATTAGGACTTAACAGAATGCAATTCAAATGAGAAAGGCTTTGGAAAAAGGGTAGGGAGAATCAAGTATATATTACATTACTTATATAAATTGAAACTAAGTCAAGTTTGTTTCTATGTTGTATTTTTTGTTTTTGTTTCTTTATATAGAGGGCGGCATATGTAGTTGTCTATGTAACTCCTAACTTCCGGAGGAGGTGTATGTTCCTGTAGATGATGATGATGAGAAAGAGAAGGAGAAAATCATAAAACACCAAACAAGGGAGGACATATAGATGATCCAAAGATTGCAGTTCATATACGAGGCTTTGTAAAGACATTTCCTGAGACCACTAATAGTATTGGTTGCTGTTGTAAATGCAAGAAGAAAACTTCACCTTATCATGCTCCCAAGGTAAATTAATAAAGAAAGAGAATGCTAAGGCCTAAGTGAGGCACCAGATACAAGTAATGTAAATCAAAACATACACCAGTAAATGCAATCTTTATGAAGGTTAAGGATCCAAACACATTTTAATCCTCTACAAAATCCCTGATAGGATAAATTCTTAGGATATTTTTGGCTCCACAATAAATTTAAAACTTAAAAAGGGATATTTACTAAAAAAAAATTATCAAAGAAGAAATATTTCCTAAAGCACACTTTAGAACATGTCTTGTTTGCTAAGGACCTCTAGATAGTACAATACTATAAGCACCCCATAGTTGGTCCTAAAAATTTTACATTGGTGTAAATGGGACTCTTCGGATTTTAAAATCACCCAGGAATACAGAATATGTGTAAAGTACTTGTTACGACTCTAACTATTAGAGACAACCAAAAGACTTTTTCATATAATGAAATTCCAGTAGAAAAAAGTCCAACGTTAGCAAAATATAAGACTGATAATAGGTTTGTAAGAGAATGGGCTACTCCACTTAATAGATTGACTTTTTTAGATGGAATCTATGTAAGTAACTATTCACCAACTAATACGAGCCGATCTTTCTTGGGAATTTTCTTAATAGTTTTTCCAAGGTAAGAATGTCAATATGTGTAATAAGACTAGAAAGATCAGCAATATGAAGGTTAGGAAGATCTTTATGCGAGAGTTACAAATGTGATGCAGAGATTGCAAAGATCTTGGTTCAAGAGCTACAAGCTGATACGGTATATCAAATCAAGTGTTTCAGATTAAGTGTACTTCATGCATTCTTTTGGGCATATAGAATATATTCTGATGTATGAAAAAGAGACTGGTTTTTTTTTTAGAAGTCACAAGTACACTTCTTTTTGAAAAAAGAAAGTTGGGTGGTAATGGAAATAATATTTCATCTAAAGGCTCAGTATTAGCGGTTGAGAATGAGAAAAACTCTTAGAAGAGAATGTTAATCCATTAGGGGGTTTTAAGTTTGATGATGCTACTAATTTTGTCTCTTATAAGAGAGATAATGATGTTCTTTAATTAGGATATGCACATTCTTATGATACCATCTTTAAGTTTGTACGCTGAGTATTGATTAGGCATTATTGTAGAGTGTTTATTGAATTATGTCTATGGTTAATAAATTTCTAAGAAAACCAAATGTAGAAATTACATCATAGTTTTTCATCAAGTTTTTTTTTCCGATATAAACTGAATGAAAATATTAGAATCCGTCAATTTTAAGTTATATTCTAATGGTGAAATATGGTTTTCGGAGAAGATAATGATTATAGCGGAAGTTATGGATATATATAGGACACCAATTTAGTAGATATTTTTTTTATCTATCCATAAGTATTATTTTGTTCAATTAAAATTGATTACGCACGTTTTTTAATGATAAAAGTGGAGAGAGAAAAATATTAAATAACAGATTTTTATTTTTATTTTTTTCTAATTACCCAAATTATGATAGCCGTTGGATAATAATCTAACGACTAAAAAAAGAAATACTTATGAATGGATAAAAAAAATACTTATTAGATTAGAAACTATATATATATATATATGTATATGTATATATGTATTTTTTATTTTCACTTAGCCAAGTTGGAGATTTTTGTTAGAAATTTAGAAAATTTAAGTAAAATATGAAAACATCTTAGTTCCATATCGGCAGAAGGCAAAATAGAGGAAAAATTTAAGCCTTTTATGAGGAGACTAACTTATTGATTACTAATTACCCTAACTAGAAATATTTCTATTATTTCTTTGAAGTTAGATCTTAAGAGTGATTGAATTTGGTTTGTTTAGATTCCGAACATAATACATACAATGATTTGCATTGTCAATCTCAAGAAGTGTGTACTTAGTGTTGGACAAAGAATAACAACCTCTTGAATATAATTCAAGGTCACAATAATCTTAGGACAATATACAATGTTTGTGTTCATTTATTTTTTTTTCTTGGAATAATTGTATATTCGTTAATGTTAAATATTCATTTATATGTCGTCTAAAAAGTATATTTATGTTATTTTAAATAAAAGTATTTTTGTAAAATAAAATTAATTAAAACTAAGAGTGAGAAGAGGAGGGAAGAAAAAGTGTCAATAGAGCTACCCGTCGCTTGTATAGAACTATTAAGAGAACTAATTTAGCCTATTAATACGATGGCACAACTAAACATCATTTAAGCCTAGTACACATGCTAAAACATAGACGTTGGATTGGGCATAAATTAAGCATAATGAGCTAAGTGTGATATGATGCCACATGTTAGCAAATCGGATATATATGAATTTTATATTCAATTATTTTTCCTATCTAATGGTATTTTTAATTCATTTTTTGTTCTCTTCTTGTTTTACTCCCTATTCTAAGCTCAACTCTAAATACAATAGTTCATTATAATTTTGTAGCTTTTCTTTGGTTTCATTTAAGTGATTTGGGGAAAAATTTATAATATGACATTAAAATTTAGTGAATTGGCCAATTTTAGCCCACATAGACTACCACTTATATGCACTTGGGTTAATATAGTATAACACGTTATGATATGAGCTAATGGACTATGCAAAACAAATGATTTTTGATTTCAGACATAGCACATCACAACTACGAAGTGAGTTGTCATATTTATGCCCAACTTAAAGAAAATATGTCGGTACAACACTATAGATTTGATAGTTATATACCGATATATTTATCAACTTTATTGTAATTATATCTCTTGTAATTTTTGATATTATGAAAATTTTACCCATTCATTCTTATAAACTACACCTCGCCCTTAAGTTAGTATTTAGTTACGTGGAATAAAATTGAAAATAATAGTAATAGGAATGAAAATAAAAATGGAACGGAAACGTGATATTTGGAATTCTCAACATAATGCAATATAATCAACTTCTTTTGAGAAATATATCCCTCATCTTTAAATAAACTTTTTGTTTAAGAAATAAACATAATTATAATTTAATTAATAAATTAAATTTTTTGTAAAGAAATCTCAAAATTGTTACGCTTAGGTTATGTAATTTAAATACGATATATATACAAATAAGGCGTCAATTAATTATCCCAGGAGTAGTTTCGAAAATTTTTGATTCATTTCTGTTCTTCAATACAAAACATTAATTTAAATACATTCTATATTAGTAAATATACTAAAAACAAATTAACTATATTATATTCAAGATTTTTTTCCCTTTGATGACCACGTTAATTACGGCAATTAATAGTCATAGAAGTCATTGACAAGGGCAATGGCAGGGGAATCTCCTCACGAACAATTGGAGGAGAGAGCGAGTGTGAGAAGCTTGACCTTAATGTGTTGTCGACTTCATCGGTTTTAAACGAGTATTAGATGAACAATAAGTTAATTTTTTTGGTCTAGCTAGGTGCCGGAAAAGATGCGCTTCGTCAATTTAATTTAAGTCCAGGTGGGTTTCCAAGCTTGGATTTTTTTTTTTTTTTTTTGAAGGGATTCCAAACTGGGATTTGGATTCTTGTTTTCTTGAGGAAGAATGTGGTCAGAGATCAAATAGCAGTTGTGGCATAAAGGGCAATCAAAAATAACTCAGTAATGTCTTTCCACCTGTTGATGGAGGTTTTATCAACAATAAATTTAGAAAAAATCAAGAGATGTGGCTTGTGTGTATTGAAGTAATAATCAAAGGAAATAAAGAGAGAGGGATTTATAGTGGTTCAGCCCTGAAAAAGATGAGCCTACGTCTACTGTCTTCTCACTATTTTATGAAGAATAACAAACACTCAAAGTTACAATCTTGTCTGGAAATCGGAAAGACTGAAAAGCTATTGAAGAATACTAAAAACTTAGACTACCCAAAACTTGGAATACTCTAACTTTTGAATTACCCAGACTTGAATTTGCTCTGACTTGAATTCTTTCTTCGGAACATAGAGTCCCCTTTATATAGATAAAGGTAACCTTATGTTCCTAGAATCCTTATGTCTCTAGGATCCTAATTGTATAAACGGGTAACTATACAATTGGGTAACATAAATATAATTGGATAACTATTCAAAACGGATAACTAGTTAATCAAAAATAGGAGACTTCAGTTTCCCTTATTTGTAGGTTTCTTCCATAGCATTTACTTGTTTCCCTCTTCTTATAGGTTTCCTCTTTGACAAGGCAAACTGCACGGAGAAGGTCGCACAAAACCTGTGGAAGGGTTCGCATATAACTATCACGGAGGAGGTCGCATATAACCTTCACGGAGGAGGTCGTATATAACCCTTATGCGACCTTAGGATTTTAGACCGCACAACACCACCCATTTTCTAATGGAATGCCTATTCCTTCGTTTTGATGGACTGTTCATTTTGTTTCAAAGAAGTTTCTTGGCAAAACTATAAAGTGTTTTTGTGAATAAGTGTTTTGTGAATAAGTGTTGGCAAAACTATAAAGTTTCTTGGCAAAACTATTCCTTCATCGATTTCACTAACGAAATGTCTTATTTTTGTGAATAAGTGTTCATGGATAAAAACACGCTATTCATCGATGTTTTGAAACTAAAATTATTTCCAAAATAACTTTTAAGTTAATAGAAAATCATTACCTAATCAATGTTAAAATAAATCATATAATATGATTTTTATATGTGCATTTTGGTAATTTGCTTGATTTATATATTTAGTTTTAGTTATTATCGATATTACCCTTCACGTTTAAAAATTGTTTCAAATTCATACTTATATTGTGTCAGATACATATTTTGACCGTTTAACTTACTATAACACCCTTCTAGGTTTTGATGTATATTTAATAATAAATTTAAAACTAAATGATTAAATTTAAATTAATAAATAAAATATCAAAAATTCAAAATAATAGCACTAAATTGTTTTTTTTTTTTTTCCTTTTTCTCTTTCCACGTTTCTTTTGCTCCAAAATCTCTATCTCTCTCACTCAAATTAATATGTTCCAAAAACTAAACCTAGATAACTCTTTTCTTCAACGACGCCTTATTTTTAAGGGCCACTCCTATAACAGGTTCCTCTCGTAGAGGGTCTTCTTTTTTTTTCGGTATGAATTTTTTTCTATTTTCTTTTTTGTTCTTTTTTTTTAAATTTTATTGTCAGATAATATTTCTAGATTTATAAAGATCTTTGTATACTTAGATTAGATTTAGATTTGTGGTGATTATATTATTTTTAGTTTTTTATTTGTTAAGAATGTAGTTTCTAGAGAGGTAGTTACCTCAGCGGATCGAAGTTGACAGAATCTCCTACAGAAAATTAATCTGAGACGAATCTAGAAGAATCAAGACGAGCTATTAAAGAGGTCTAGTTTATCTTTCATGGAATTTTTCTCTAATATTATTATCAAGAGCTATCGATAAATTTATGAAATATTTTCCTGATTCTCATTGTAAGAGATTATATGTAACCTGATTGACTATTATAACTCTTATGCAAACTTATTATAATTATTTCTATTCCAAAAAAATAAAACTAAACTTACAGAACTCTCTCTCTCTCAAATTAATATATTCCATGAACTACTCTCTATTGAAACGATTCTTACTAGCTGTCCACGTGTCTCTGAACTGCTGACGTTGTATCTACCAACTGTTCACATATCCTTGTCGACTACTACTCCGATGTGTCCCTCCAAGTTTGTCCAAGACCTGCTTCTTACAAATAGAGCCTCCGGGTCCCCGTCCTTGTCGACTACGCATTTTGTATATTAGGTAATAATAAACAGAGTTTAGTTTTAACTTCTGTCTTCGTGCTTGGTCTTATATTGGCTTACTTCTAATAGGTGGGCCCTAGTTCTGTTCACTTCTAATCCATGCATAGCTAAGGCGCTATCTGGGGAGGGTCTACTTCCAAAGGGTAGACCCTGGCCCCGTTTGCCTTCATCTCATGCGCAACTAAGGTGCTCTGGGGAGGGTCTGCTTCTAACGGGTAGACCTTCGCCCCGCTTGCCTTTGTCTCACGCGCAACTAAGGTGCTCTCTGGGGAGGGTCTGCTTCTAGCGTCTCGACCCTGCCTCCATTTGCCTTTAGCTCGCGTCCAGCTAAGGTACTTTCTGGGGAGGGTCTACTTCCAATGGGTAGACCCTAGCCCCGCTTCCCTTTGGTTCGCGCGCAGCTAAGGTGTTTTCCGGGAGGGCGTCTTATCGCCCAACTCTTTTCCCGTCCTGCAGGTACTCCTTGAGGGCTAGCGGCAAGTTTTCGTCGCGCAGCCTCTCGCCTTTCGTACATTCTCTCGGGTCGTCGGCGAGCGACATGATCCCCGTTGTACGATTCTTGATAAGGCTGGCTGGCAAGTTTTGGTTACGCAGCTCATTCTTCTTCGTACATTTTCTCGGGCCATCAACAAGCATTTTATTGCACGATGTGATTCTCATAGTACGATTATTTTCGAGGTCTGCTAGTAAGTTTTTGGTTGCGCAGATTATTCCTCTTCGTACGTTTTCTCGAGCCATCGACAAGCGTTTTAATGCACGATGTGATTCCCATAGTACGATCGTTTTTGAGGTCTACTGGCAAGTTTTTGGTTGCGTACCTCTTTCCTCTTTGTACGTTTTCTCGGGTCATCGGTGAGCGATGTGATCCCCGCAGTACGATTTTTTATGAGGTCTGCTGGCAAGTATTTTACTGCTCAGCTCTTTCCTCTTCGTACGTTTTCTCAGGTCGTCGACAAGTGACGTGGTCCCCGCAGTACAATTTTTGATGAGGTCTGATGCCAAGCATTTTACTGCTCAACTCTTTCCTCTTCGTTCGTTTTCTCGGGTCATCGACAAATGACGTGATCCCTGTAGTACGATTTTTGATGAGGTCTGCTGGCAAGCATTTTACTGCTCAGCTCTTTCCTCTTCGTACGTTTTCTCTGGTCGTCGGCAAGCGACGTGATCCTCACAGTACGATTTTTGATGAGTGAATAGTTCATGGGGTCTAGTACTGGAGACAAACCTTTTTTCATAGCAATCCAAAGTATAAGTCCGTGTGGTAGAAACCCTGACCTGTTTTGGAATTAAGCTGTTCAATAATACAAGCATTTACATATATTTCACAACATTTACATGCATCTCACACGTGGTACTTTTTCAAGTGCTGGGCATTCCACGTATTTAGTAGGCTCTTCTCAGTCTTGAGTTCTTTCAGGACATATGCACCATTGTCAAGCGTCTTGATCACCTCATAGGGCCCGACCTAATTAGAGTCTAGCTTCGAGGAATTCCCCATTCTGACCTTCAAGACCTAATCACCAGCGTTAAATCAACGAGTGCTAACCTTTTTTGCATAGTAGGACCTGGACTGCTGATGGTATGAGGCCAGGTGGACCAGGGCCATGTCCTTTGTTTCTTCTAGAAGGTTTATGTTGCAGCTTAGCAGCTGCTCGTTTAGTAAGATGTCTCTTACAACTTCGGAGCAAAAGGTTGGGAGGCCAATCTCGGTCGGGATCACAGCCTTCGACCCGTAGACCATAGCGAATGATGTTCTTCCCGTTGACCTCCGCTCCGTAGTTTGATGGACCTACACAACGGTCAGTAGCACTTCTAACCATCTTCCTTTAGCCTCTTAGAGACAAATTGGTCAGACGCCTTGGAGACAAATCGACTGAGAGCGGCTATCTTCCCAGTCAGGTGCTGGACATCCCGAATGGTTGAGGGTGTTTGCACATTTGTGATTGAAGACAACTGGGTCGGGCTGGCCTCAATGCCCCTTCTGCTCACGATGTGCCCCAGGAATTAGCCAGAGGACATCCCGAACACGCATTTCTTGGGGTTTAGACGCATCCGGTATCGCCTCAGAATCTGGAAACATTTGTCTAGATGTCCCAGATGGCCCGAAGCTTCTTTACTCTTTACGACCATGTCGTCGATATAGACTTCTATAGTCTTCCTTAGTAGCTCGGTGAATATTTTATTCATGAGCCTCTGGTAGGTCGAACCCGCGTTCTTCAAGCCAAAAGGCATGCGTCAGTAACAGTACAGACCTTGCTCCGTAATGAATGCCGTGTGGATCTGGTCCTCCTCATGTAGAGGGATCTAGTTGTATCCAGAGTATGCATCTAGGAAGCTCATCCTGTCGAATCCAGCCGTCGCATTGACCATTTGGTCGATCCTTTGCAGGGGGAAGCTGTCCTTCGGGCAGGTCTTGTTCAAGTTGGTGAAGTCTATACAAGTACGGTCATTGCCATTTTTCTTCTTCACCAACACCGGGTTTGAGACTCAGCACAGGGATATGCATTCCATGATCAGGCTGTTCTCCAAGAGCATCTCTACCTCCTTGTTGATCGCCCTATTTTTCTCCGACGTGAACCTTCTGGGCCTCTGCCTGACCGGAGGGAAATTATCTCTATTCTGCCTAAGGAACCCCAACAGCTCGCTCCTTTCTTCCTCGAGTAGTATGACCCCGATTAAGACTACCTTCACTGGTTCTGCTTCTTTCAAAGGGACTGCCACTAGCTCCTTAATCGTGGATTCTGGACCGTCAGACTCCTCTTCGATCCGCTTATTGTATGCTGGTAGGCAGTCCTTTGATTGCTATCTGTCCCTCGTCGAGGTGCTCGCGCTTGCATTGGCTCCCCTCAGAGCGGTTAAAAAATATTTCCTCGCAGAGGCTTGGTCTCCTTTGATGTCTATCGTATAAATATCATCCTTTGATAGACATCTTAAGACCTAGTGGAGGGTAGAGGTGACCTCATGCATGGCGTGGATCTATCCTCTCTCCATGATGACGTTGAAGGAGGACTGGCAGTCAATGACGACAAAGTCCACATCCAAGCACCTCTCTGCCGCACAGACCCTCAGGGTCACAACGCCCAAGGGGCAGACCTTAGTACTGTTGAAGGCGAACAGTGGCTGACAGGTTGGCCTGAGTGCGTTCAATCCAAGCCCATGCTCTTGAATATGCTGAGGAATAGGACGTCTACGCTACTTCCGCCGTCGACCAAGACCCTTCCGACCAACGCGGAGTCGATCTGCAGCTTAATCACTAATGGGTCGTCATGGGACAAAGGCACCGTGGACAAGTCTTGCTGGGTGAAAGTGATAGGGGCGGCTAAAGCGTAGCTTTCTTCCATAACCAGGTGGTTCACAGAGTTGCCTATCCCTTTAGGTGCTTCACCCTTTCTTCGGTCCTTTTTTGGCATTTTTCCTACTCTTCTTGACCTTGGGTCGGCTCTCGTCTGCCTATGGTAGTCGGCACTATCATCAGAGCATGCTCTTCTGACCCGAAGGCCTGGGTCTGCTTACTTTTTTTAGGCCTAGGAGCGTCTTCCTTTAACTGGCTTCTGTCGGTCTTCACATACTACTTCAACTTGCCGGCATGGATCGCCATCATAACCTACGCGTAAAGGCTACGACAGTTGATGGTGTCATGCCTGTGATCTTTGTGAAATTGGTAGTACATGTTCCTATTTTTCATGTGCTCAGGAACACTGGACTTGGGCGGGTCTTTGAAAATGCCCCAGTTCCTGTTTTGGAGGTAGATCATATCGATCGGCGTGTTGAGCTCGTATTTCGGCAGATGGTCCCTAGACGCTTTCCTCCTCTTGCTGTTTTCTTGACCGCCTTGGGTGGGGGCTCCCTGTTTCGGAGTTGGCCCTTGGTCCGGAGCAGGCTTCTTTATTCCTTGCAGGGCTGGGGTTTGCGCTGGCACTATTGTTATCGCGGCAGAGGCCTTGGTCATTTTCTGGTGGCTTTCCAGCACCCTGAATATCCCTTCCGACCTTGCCTAGACGTCTGCCATATCGTATGGCAAGTTCAAAAGCAGATGGTCTGATAGCATCGATCCCGGCTATAGGCCCCTGACGAACGAGCTTGCGGCTTGGACCGAGTCGGCGTTGTGCACTAGAGACATCACCTCCAGGAAACGCGACAAGTATTCTCTCAGAGACTCGTTCGCTGTTTGTTCCAATCAGTCAAGGTCTCGCATGGTTTTTTACTGCCTCCGGGCGCCCGCGTAAAATTTTAAGAAAAGTTTAAAGAAATCTTCGAACCCGTTTATGGACTTCTCTAGGAGTTGTCTGAACCATAAGAGGGCCGGCCCCGCCAGGATTGTGGAGAAGACTCTGCAAGTCACAGCCTCGTCCATGGTCTCCAAGGCCATCTTCTACTGAAAGTGGTATACATGATCGAGGTGGTCGGTCTTTCCCTCGAATAGTCTGAAGGTCGGAGTTGTGAAGTCTTTCGATTTGGGCTCCAGCTAGATCTAGTCAGCAAAGGCTGTCCGGTTGATCTCTTATATGGTTTGCTCTGCCAGATCATCGGGGGTCTGGCTGTGATGGACCCTGAGCCTCTTACTTAGCTCTGCCATCATTTCTTATTTCCAGTTGGGAAGCACACCTTTCGAGCTTTCTTGGTGTCTTCGGTCCACCGTCGCTCCGGCTCAGAAAGGTCTTCTCTAGCTTTGTCGCTCTCCTGCATCCATGATCTAGATGGGGCGGGAACTTCCCTTGGCGGTTGGCCCCTAGACTCTTGTTGGACCTCTTCGTCAAGTCTTCCCTTCGCCCACTCTTGGTTTCGCTTGCAAGCAGCCCTTCAAGGTGAGCGTTATCTCTACGTACTTCTACGACTTCATCTTTTAAACCCAGGATGGCCTCATGGGCCATCTCTGCCTTCCGGTTTACTTCTACTAGGGCGGCAAGCATTCGATTTAACTTTTGTTCTAGACCCGGTCATACTTCCGGGGAGCTCTCTTCAGCATCGAGATGTGTGCTTCTGGTTGTTATTCTTGAGGATGCCATCATCCGACGTTGTATGGCCTTTTGTTTGGGGAGAGCGCGATCGTGAGACTTCTACTCTTTCTTTCGCACTCAACGATTTCCCACAGACGGTGCCAAACTGTTGGAGTGATTCTTACCAGTAGTCTACATGTTTCTGAACTGCTGACGTTGTATCTACCATCTGTCCACGTATCCTTTCTATTCCAGCGTACTTTTTACTTTAAGTCGGGTCAGAGAGGCGGTGGTGGCTACCTGCAAAGACTCTCCGATGCTTAAGTCAGTTGTTTATCCCTGAAGCTGAGAAGCAAAGATTTAGTTTTTCTTTTTATATGTCTATATATATATATATATCTTTTTTTCGAGAGGGAAGCAAGACTTATATACATAATCCTAGAACTGGGAACTTTTTTCGGCTCTCAATCCCAGGAATAAGTATCTTTTCTCATCATGATTTACTCCAGAGATCACGGGTCGTGATTACCGTGATTTCCTTTGTATCGTCGTGGCCTGCTTTTCGCCATCCCTTACGACTCGGGCCTGTCGGGTACGATACTTTGACAAACCGCCGTTCTATCAGGGCAGTTTGCCCAATGTGCACACCTATTCAGGATCGCATTAAATGCCTTGTTTGGGTCTGGAGCAACGCGTTGTCTCCTGTGGTCTTCTGGCGGAAGACCCTCGAGGCTTCTGACCCCCAACTGTCGAGGTAAGAACTGGATTGAGCCGAACTGTCCAGGGTCTGGGATGGATTCGGCCCTGGCCTCGGACAGCCCACGGGCCCATGCGGTATCACGTGTGACTTGCGTGGCTTTTAAATTATTACTCTGGATACGCGTCAGATGATGTGTCCCCCTTGTGATCTGCTCTACCACTTAATCGAATACGTGATGCGTGATCTAGGAACGGACCTTACACTCTCACCCAATAAGGATTGGGATGTACCCAACGTAAATAGCAAACTACAGTGAATCAAAATGCTCATCAACAAGATCAAATCACATTGAGACGAAAGGACTTGGCAAAAAATAATATTGAGTTTACTTAATTCGACAAATAGAGCTTTCTCTCCTCTAACGATGCAAGCACAAAATTAGCCTTGCTATGACACCATTTCTTTTTTTAAAAAGAAAAATAATACTTTCTAACCCATCATCTATTTGTAATACATGAACAAACCATCAAGCTTTTCTTGAGCCTTCTTCTGCCTTTGGGTCTTTTTTGGCCAATTTTGACTGCATTTATATTCTACACATTCGGGTCACCACCATCATCAACAAGTAATCTCGTACTCCTTGATGGAAAGCTAGTTAAATATTCTTAACCCACCAAGAAGACAAAATAAAAGGCCAAGAAAATCTGAGTTCATAATCACAACGATGTCCTTATAGATCCAAGAAATTGATAGGTAAGTAATGTTTTTCTTAATATTTCTGGGAGATTTTGCTTATCAAAGAGTGTGTTGGAGAGGGCTTAAAGAGTTGAGAAAAGGGAAAGAAGACCAGTGGAGAGGAGTTAGAAAAAAATGATCTTTTGATTTAATTTTCAAAAGCTTTTAAGGGATAATTACCAAACTCCTTATAGGGGTATTCTTGGAATTTTATTGATATTATTTCGTCTAAATTTGGGTTTCATCGTAAAAGAGTACAAATTTAAAATTTGAAAGATAAAGTTGATAATAACAAAAACGAAAAATATAAATTATACAAACCGAAATGTAGGTTATGAAAATGATATTATCCCTTCAATTTATAATCCGTTTGAAAATTATATATGTTTTTTTAAGGAAATAATTTTACTACACTCAAGTAATGATTACGATAGCAAATCATATTATATAAAAAAATTAAGAAATCGATTTATAAACTTGAAAAAAAAAATATTAAAAATCTAAGAATAAATCCGATTTCTGTCAATAATTTTAGAGAAAACTCTACGAGAATATATTAGAACTTTTTAATAACTCATTTCAATTTTAAATTATCTAAATAGATCCTTTTGATTAATTCATAAGAAAAGTTTCACAAAATCTGATTCACGATGTGAAATGATAACCATACCAATAAAACAAAAAATAATAACAAAATTTAAACTACCAAATATCTAAATCTAAGTGAACATCTATTTTCACAAATAAAAAAATTATTTAAAAATAAAAATAGATACGAGAAAAAAAAAAAGAAGAAGCCAAACATATAGACCCCTGTTGGAAGACACCTGTTAAACTCTTCAATAATAAAGAGAAAAAAAGAGAAAGAAAAGAGAGGAGTTAGCCAGAGTAAAAAAATTATATATGTTCAAATACATAGAGTAAAATTTTTATAAGTTTCAAAATTGATGATTCGTAAATTAATTTTTTTTTCTCTCGTTAATTATAATTTCAGGAGTGAATTGAAAATTTATATTTAAATAACAGGAGACAAAGTGCATTTTCCAAAAACGCATGATTGAATTTTTAAAAATAAAAAACTACAAGAAATATATTTGTAACAAACCTTACATTTATCTATCATTTTAATCTGACGGGATAAATGCTCATTGCCCAAGTACGCTTTTAAAAAGTGTGCTATAATCATGTGTTTGCACTGGTAATTAGAAATGATGCGTCCTAAGCTACGGAAACCAAAGTGATTAATCAAAACTGTGTCTCCTAGAGAAATCTATATTGTTCCCAAAATTAAGGGCCAAATGGATTTTTTTTTTTTTTACTATTTATAACGAAAGAGTGGCAGAACGGCCGAATTGATAATTTTTTGTAAATCGGGTATCTTAGATCCGCTATTTCCAAAATTAGGGACCAAATTCTAATTTGGTCTCAAATTTAGGGCTAATAATGGGTTTTACCCTATGGTTCTTCTTTTTCTTTTTTTTTTTTTTTCAAAAACTAAAAGTTACTTATTTTTCCTAATTTGACAAAAGGTAGTTCTATTTCTACACCCATTTTTTTTTATATCCCCACCCCTTTCTAAAGATACCCTCGTAAAATTTTACATTTTTATAAATTTCTTTTCACACTTTTATGTATTGAAAGTAAAGCATAAATGACGCAAAACAATAAAGTATAAGCTTTTATATCAATAAAAAGATTTATTTTGTTTAATTAAAAAAAAAAGAATCTGTTAGAAATAAGAATGAAGATTGCCATTAACATTAAGACGAAAAAAGGCAAATAACAATAAAAATATTAACACAAAATTTAAAATAATGACAACAGATCTAATCTCCTATTCTCATAAACATAGAATAAGAATCCTAAGAAAAAGACACAAAATAAGAGCAGAAAAAAGCACTAATTTTTTATTTTATTATTTTCTAATAAAAAGTTCACCGTATTAGTATGAAAATGATACATAAAATCAAATTCTTATTACCTTATTTTATTTAGTTTATTAATCTATGTGTGGTTCTAAAAATTGAATTGTGTAATATGTTAATATCTATGACATAGTTTCGTACGAATTTACTATATAAAATAAGTTTGTATATAAAGTAAGTTTGAGGAGTGGCTTACGAAATAAGATTTTTTAAACTAATATTATATAAAGGCATTTATATCAATTTACGCTAGGATATTTTTATAAATAAAAAATTAGTTAGAAAAATGAATATATATACACCCCTATTTCATATAAAAGCAATCAATAAAATGATTAAAAGAGACAATTTAAGAGGAAAAAAAAATCCTTTTTTATCTTTCCTTCTTTTTTAATTTTTCACGAACATTACTATTCAAAATTTCCTTCTACTTTTTGCCTTATTATTTTTTTAAAATTTTCTTTTTATGTGTAATTTATTTCCTTTATGTCTAATTTCTTTGATTGTAAATTAAAGCAGAGAAAGTGAAAATTTTCTACTATCTAGTCTATTTTGTTTTATTTTTAATATTTTTTCCAATATTTTGTGCTTCATTTTCTTGTGTTAATTGTTTTTTTTTTAAAATTTCTTTTGTCCAATGATTCAATCTTTTCATCTTAAATTTTTTAAAATCTTTTAAATCATGAACTAATTAGTTTTATATCATAGATTTGTAGGAAAAAAGGTTACCTAAAGGGTATTTGTGGTGCTTTTAGTACAATTTTTGATTTCTTGTCATGATTTGTTTTATTATTTATTTTAGAAGTGTCTTAATAATTACGTGCTTTAATATTAATAATTACGTGGAGTATAAATATAACTCACTTAGTTAGAGAGAGACGAGGGTTAGTTAGAAAGAGACCAAGAGAGAAAAAGCAAAAAAAGATGAACAAAAAACAGTTTTAAGCAAGAGAACCAAAACCAAAACTACCTATTTTCAAAAAAAAAAAAAAAAAAACCCAAAACTACCTGATCACCGAAACGGTGTCGTCTAGAGAAAGACATATAGTTTCGAAATTGTGTCATGTGTGTTCTGAATTGTGAGCCATGGCGCGTACCAAGAAAGCAGTGACGACGAAACAGTCCTCAGCCGCCGGGAAGCCGGAAACTCGGCGCCGCAGCAACGCCGAGCGGTCGGCGTACTTTTCTAGAAGAGAGGCAGCGAAGGTACTGCGTCTCGTTCTCGAAGGTGACGCACGGCGCCGGGCGGTCGGCTCCATCAAGTCGCTCATCTATAGTCCCTCCGTCAAGAACAAGAAGGCCACCTTCGCTCTCGTCTGTCAAACCCTTAAACGTAAGTCACTCTTCCCCAAAAAAAGAAAAAAGGAAAAAAAGAAAAACCAAGGCAGCTTTTAAAGGTTGAAGACTCGAATTTAGGGGTTTGTCTCGTTTTCTTTTTCAGATCTTTGTATCATAAAGGAAGTTTTGAATGAAGCTGGAATAGTCAATAACAAGTGGAAGGTATCTATAGATGTGTACATGTATGTGTGTATGTGTAAACATTTCCACAAACAGTTGATGTGCATTAAAATTTGACCCCAAAAAATCGAAATTGCTTTCGTTGAGGTGACATATTTGGCATTTTTGTTGCAGAAGCGAGAGGAGCTGGTATATATAATTACCTATGATGTTCTTTTTGGAAAGGTAATTTTGATGAAAGTTGGATGGACCCAACTGAGATTTGGGATATTTTATGTTGTTTTTATCTTTTGGTATTGAAGGTTTTCATTTTGTAGGCAATTTTGTCAACTGGGGATGCAGAAAAGTTTATCTGGCAGCGAAAAGATGCTCTGGTTTCGGCTCTAGCTTTGCTTTTGAAGAGGAAACAAGTGAAGAATGTTCAAGAGTTGATAGTTCTCTATCAAACTCCTGGTGTGTATGTGCAAAGAGTATATGTTTTGCTCATTTTCCAAAACGGATAAAAAATAAAGAAAAAGAAAAGAGCTAGAAGTAGAATCCATAGTGATACTTTTACCTCCTTGTTATTTTTATAAACCGATCTTTTGACAGATTGTTTTGATCTCTGTGTATTGTTGTTTTGAATTTAATTTGATTTTAGTTCATTTTTTATGTGGGACTAATGCTACTGGTTATTTGTGTATTTATACCACTGTTCACTACTGATTCCTCAAATTATCAAGGTATTGAGTTGACTTTGGCTACTGAGCTGTAAATGTTATCTGAATAACAAGTTTCTATTTTCTAATGCAGATGTTTCAAAACCTCGATATGTTCGTGTAAATACTCTGAAATTTGATGTTGAATCTGCGCAACGGGAATTGGAAGAACGATATTCTGTATGTTCTGATACACGTATGATATTTGGGTGTGAATTGTGTGTAATTTACTATTTTAGTAAGATCACCTCATGCCATCCAATGGAGTAAACCTGTGAACACTATGTATTGTGTATTAATTGTGCTACTCGTTCTGTTTGTTAATAGGTTCAGAGGGATGACATGGTTCCTGACTTGTTGATACTTCCAGCGGGAAGTGATTTGCACAATCATCGTCTTGTGATGAATGGAAGTATCTTTTTGCAAGTAAGATTCCAACAGTGATAAGCTATAACTAGTTGTTATTCAAATTCAGTATGGTGTCCCGCATTTTCAATTTTATATTGTTTATGTACAATTCTCTTGGCCATGTAAAAATTTCACCATAAACCCTAATACCCATTAAGTTTATTTTTCATCCAGATTTATAGTTTGTAATGGTTCTTTCCATTAAAGAACTATTATTATTTGGCAATGGTTGTTGTTGTTGTGCCGCTGTTTCTAATTCTTATTATCATCTGTTTGAGCAGGGAAAGGCAAGTTCTATGGTGGCAGCGGCCCTGGATCCCGAACCAGGATGGGAGGTAGTTACTTATGCTCTTCTTTCCTATACTGATGACCTGATAATATAAATATGCAACTGTAGCTATCAAACAATTCAAACAACAAAATGCACAAGACGTTGAAACGTTCTTTACTTGACCAAAAACTTGAAGAATTGTTCCTCCGCATGAACATTGCAGACTATGAGAATGCTCATTTCTGATTTTCTATGAAGGTTCTTGATGCATGCTCAGCCCCTGGGAACAAAACTGTGCACCTTGCTGCTCTGATGAGAGGAAAGGGAAAGATAATAGCTTGTGAGCTAAACAAAGAACGGGTTAAACGTTTGAATGACACCGTCCAACTTTCTGGTGCTTCTAGTATCCTTTCCATCGCATTCTGATATGTTAAATGCTATTTCCTTAGTTTCTTGTAGTCTTACAAGTTCAGCATCCTTTGACTGTTTCATAATTTGTCACTTGTTTATTTTTTTGGTTCTTTTCCCTTGTATTTTCCGTGTAATTTTTCAACCTTGACCCAATTTGTAGATATAGAGGTTTTGCATGGGGACTTCTTGAGTTTAAGTTCGAGTGATCCTTCGTATTCCAAGGTAAGGCAACTGGCGTCATCTTTGTGATAATAGTGTTGGTTTTTACACGGCTTCTAGTGAATATTCAAGTAAACAACTAACATTTTCTTTTCTGAGTGCGCTTTAAACTTAGTTCAAATGCCAGCTTATTAGATTACCTACTTCCAGTCATCACAAAACTACTCTATTAGCCAAACTATAAACAGGAGGAGGTTTTCCATTTTGGAACTTTTCAATTGAAGTCTGACCATGTAGTCTCAACCTAATCAGGATGAATTAAAACCTCGGGGACTTGAGAATCAGATTTCTTTATGTTCTATATAATTATATCAATTAACACCTGGATGACTCACTAGGTACAAGTGCATCTTGCCCTCTTGTTTTGTGAGGGATGGATCATAACTTTCCGGTAATACTGTCTAGGTGGTGTTTTACTCTTGGCTGCGACAACCAGAGTAAGAAATTCTGGTATATGCTTGAGAACTTATTTTACAATTTCAGGTCCGGGCAATTCTTTTGGATCCTTCCTGCTCTGGGTCTGGGACTGCTTCTGTGAGATTAGACCATCTCCTCCCTTCTCATGCCACAGGTAACTCTAGATTTCCTTGACTAATTTTTAGTCTGTAAGTGCAAGACAAACACACCCCATTTAAAAACCTGTTTTTCAGTAAATCGTCTAGAAATTTTTTTCACTTTTTTCCCCGCCCAAATAATTCACAGGTCAGTCAAGCAATGGTGTTGACGAGGAAAGACTGAACAAGCTCGCAGCATTCCAGAGAAAGGCTTTGGAGCACGCTCTATCCTGTAAATATCTTTTAACTCGCGCAGATCTCTTAATAATATGGATTATGCCTACTTTCCTATATACCTGGGAAGGCACCCAGGCTCCATTACTTTCGAGGAATTTTGTTGGCTTCATCAAATTATTATGCATTATGTATTATGGATTCATGCTCGTATTGGCAGTTCCAGCAGTGGAGAGGATCGTCTACAGCACTTGCTCTATCCACCAGACTGAGAATGAAGACGTAGTTAAATCTGTTCTACCTCTTGCCGCATCCTATGGATTCCATCTCGAAGCTCCCTTCCCTCAGTGGAGTCGCCGTGGCTTTCCGGTTTTCGAAGGCTGTAAGTAGCTTCACTTCAATCTACAACCTTAAAAATACATGTAGAGTTTGATGTGGAGTGAAAGGTTAACTGAAATACTAGTCGATCTTTTAACTGGGCAGGTGAAAATTTGCTTCGGACTGATCCTGTCGAGGACAAAGAAGGTTTCTTCATTGCTCTGTTTGTCAGGAAGGTCACCTTCTCCAAGGAACTGAGCAGAGTCACTCCTGATTCAATTGAAGAGAAACGCAAAAGAAGAGGTGGAAATATGAACAAGGAAGAGATGACTCTTGTACCTCGAGTGTTTACCAAATTTTGTAAGTTCTGGTTTTACGCTCAAATTAATAAGCGAAAAAGATCCTTCACAAGATGCACATGTTGTGAAACTCTACAATAATGTAGTACTTAATCTCTTTATCTGCATCGTTCTCTTAGAGTCTTTTTCTTGTTAGTTCATCCTGTGGTGATAAATTTGGTTTTCAAATGAATTGCATTTGAAACAAAATTTCGTCTTTAAAAATGCGTTAAAGTGCTCATTTTTTCGTTTGGAACATGGTAAAAAGAAGAATTGATTGATTGCTGCAAAAGATGATAAAAAGAAACAGTACTTGTTTGATCGAAATTTAGTTCACAATACATGCTACCAAGACAAATTCTTTTATTGCTGCCAAAAACCCAAAAAAAAAAAAAAAAAAAAAAAAGATGCAAAATTAGAAAACACACGATTATATCTTGCACACACACCAATTCTCGTCATCACTCTCATCGGATTATCCTTACTCAAACCACCATAAACCCCATGATCATACATAATAGCAGCTCTAAGTACACACACCTCATTACTCATTCAGAGATCACTTTCAAGCAATCTTAACCTCAATAGTCTTCGGCTTCTTCGGCTCCGGCGGTGGCAGCTTCCGGACGGTGACGGTCAGAACTCCATCCTGGCAGACAGCGGAGATGGCATCCGTGTTGGCATTCTCTGGCAGCACAAACTTCCTCATGAACTTGCCGATCCTCCTCTCCATTCTCACGTACTTGGCTCCTTCTTTCTCCTCCTCCCGCTTCCTCTCGCCGCTTATCAGAAGCACATTGTCTTCCTCCACCTGCACTTTGATGTCCTCGGATTTGAGCCCCGGCATGTCGATGATGAACACGTACGAGTTCGGGTACTCCTTCACGTCCGCCGGGGTCGACGCCATGGCCTTGGCGTCCCTGACGTAAGTCCTGGTGGGCGCATTGAAGGACCTGTGGTCGGCGGCGTCGTCGGAGGCGTCGATCATGTGGTGGAGAGTTGAGAAGAGTGGAGAGTCCAATCCCACGATTCTGAAATCCATCACTGAGTATGATGATCTTCTTGACGGGTTTTTTGCGTCGAACTTTTCTGCTTAATTTCTGAATTTCTTTCTTTTAGTAATGCTTGTTTGTCCGTGTCGATGATGGCGGTGATGGTGGTTCTGGAGATTTATAGGGAGTGATCGGAAGAGAGAAGAAGTTTCTGGAGGAATGTAGGAGAGAAGAAGGTAAAGGTTCTAGGAGATTCGAATGTTTTCTTTCTACAAGGCTCCAGAATTGTCCAAAATAGTATTTGACCAAATGTAATTTACGACAACTGTCCTTTTCAGTTTTTTTTTTTCGATGAACATTTATTTTTATATTTCTTCAGTCTTCGCTTCTTTCTCCCCCCAAGTTTGTACAGCTTCAACCCAAAATAAAAAATAAAAAGTAAATAAAATAAAAAGACCATTATCCTAATCTAGCATTCTCATCCAAGTCAACATGTTTACATTCCTTTTTCAGGAAGGACGCACATGAAAATCATTTTTTTTTTCTTGAATGAATGTCTGTCTATATTAATTACTAAATAAAGTGTTCTCTTGTTTGTTAAGTGGATCCGATTTTGTAATTTATTAAATTGCGTTTGAAGACCACTTGGAAGCAATATTAGTATATATTAACATATCCAAATAAGATACTGAAAGAAGCTTCGTTACTTAATCTATTATCTTTAGTGGTCTTGGTGCAAAGAAGTAAAAGGGAGAAAAAAAAAAAAAAGGAAGGGGGGGAGTGAGGGGGGGGATGGGGATAAGAAGTGCTGAAAAAGACAGTAGTCGCAAATTAAATTTGGTCAAATGCTATGTCGTTCAATAAATAGTGTGGTGATGTATTGGATTCAAGTGGATTCATGTACTCCATAAAACAAATAATATTTACGACTTTGGATTATCTTAACATGAATATTACTCCGGTACTGGGACTATATATATATTCTCTCAAATACGCCTTGGTCCATCTTATATTTTGAACATAAACTAATTAAAGAGCAAAGGGATTAAAGAGCAAGGAGTTGCGCAAAGAAAAAAAATAAACACATGACGTAGGGTATACATATATCGTAGATCTTATTTTATACATGCTCGGATGCCTCGTAACCGTTTTTACATATATATAATATAACAAACCCCACACGCACACTCCAAAAGACGTACGTACCTGTATTCATCTTACTTTTTGTGAGTGGACATCTTCATCTTACAAAGTACTTTAACAACATTTATATTTATGTATACGTATACATTTATTTCTTGGTATAAAAAGAAAAAAAAAACCATAAAACAAGGCTTACATAATACGGAAGCTGCCACTCAAACAAAACACGTAACATAGGAGCCACGTAGATAATTACCCCAACCACCCTTGGTGGTGCAGCCACGTGGACTTAACCGACTTGGACGTCGATGGTCTTGGGTTGCTTGGGCTCGGGCGGCGGCTTCTTCTCGATGGTGACGGTGAGGACGCCGTCCTGATAAGTGGCGGAGATCTTGTCGGTGTCGGCATTTTCGGGGAGCACGAACTTCTTCAAGTACTTACCGAGCCTCCTCTCCATCCTTATGTACTTAATCCCTTGGTCTCTCTCCTTCTCCCTCCTCCTCTCCCCGCTCACCACCAGCACGTTGTCGTCCTCCACGTGGACCTTTATCTGGTCCGGCTTCAGCCCCGGCATGTCCACCGCGAACACGTACGTGTTCGGGTGCTCCTTCACGTCCGCGGGCGTCGCCGCCAGCGCCTTGGCGTCCCTTACGTACGCGCGTGACGGCGCGTGTTGTGTCTGCCCGGTAGCCTCCTCGGTGATGTCGAGGAGGTCGTGGAGGGTGTACTCCACTAGGGAAGGTTCAAACCCCATGCTCCTGAAATCCATACTATTGAAAATCTTCTTTAGCTCTAGTTTGATGGGTACTTAATGGTTTATTGGTAATTTGATAGGATGGAGTTTAGAGTGATGAGTTTTGGGAGGTTTATATAGGAGTACGGTGATCAGTTTTGGAGGGATATGATCATGGTTTTTATTTTTTGGTTTTAATATCATGTATACTAATATATTTTTTTTAATATCAGGTTGGAATGTTGGATGAGTTTCCTTTGGCGGTGATCTAGATTGGCATAGGTGGATATATAACTGATCCGGTTCTGGTGGCTACACACATATATATATATACGTTTTACTTTTGCTGTTATTTACTTATTTGTATCTGGTGGTGACACGTCACAAATGAAAGGACATGATTATGCATAAATGGAGAGGGAAAATACTGTTAATACATTTATTTACTACTAGAGAGGAGATTAAAAGCACAAATAAAAGCTTAAAAAGAAAAGAATTGTTTGATAAAGAGCAGAACCTATAACATAAGGTTAATAGGTGGAATTTGTCGTATGGGATGCTACGTGGCTGTTCAGAAGGAGGTTGGATAAGCGCTTGGCAGCTTGGTCTTTTTCTCGTGTCATTTCGGATGTCGCGGCTGGTGGACGTGGCAAGCCTGAGGTCTGTTCGGCTGTCAGGATGTAAAACGGTCACGTGCTAATAGCTCTTGAACATTTCTCAGTCAAAAAAGTGAGAAATGGAGAAAAAGCAATTCTGGTCAAAATTTGATCTCTTTACTTTCATGTTTTGTCTATTATGAGTGACCTGAATTTCAATTTTCAATCTCTATATTGTCTTTTCTTTCCTTTCTATAAAAAATGGTGAAATTTTCTCCAGGAATAAACAATTGAAACAGAAAACAGAAGAAAAGAAGAAAAGAAAACGTAAGGTGGCGTTTAGTTGAGGTTCTGTTTTTTGTATTTTCAAAACAGTAGTTTGAAACCTGTAATTCTGGAATTCGTAAGTGGAAATTGTGTTTTGGAAATCCGTTTAGTAGTAGTATTTGAGTAAGGTTTTTAAAATTAAAAATTGTGAAAACATGTTTGGTTTGAAATTTGAAAACATAACAGAAAACAAAAATTTGTTTGGTTGAGTTGTTTTTATACACCTTTTTCAGTCTTAATTATAATTCTTATTTTAAAAGGATGCTTGCTTTTTTTAAATAAAAATATTTTACATAAATTGGCAATGTAAACAAATTGGACCATAAAAAATGACATAATTAATAGGTAAAAAAATGTTATATCATTCAAATATGACACAAGCACATATTATATATGTGTAAATGACAGATATTTTTAAGTGACATGAGTAAAATCATCTAGCCACATTTGGTCTGCAGTATCATTTTTTATATTTTCCATCTGACTAATATATGCTTGACTGAGATCCAACTCTAGTATTTCTCGAACATTTTCTTGATCATTAGCGCTTTCTACATTATCTTCCATTCTTGCTTCTATCTCGCTTCGTCTTTCAATATCTTCAACTAATATGGCATCCATTGAGTAAGCGTCAATTATGCTATCTTCCCCTGAGTGCGTTCTAATAATATTATGTATAGTACAACATGCTATAGGTATCAAACGTTGCTTGCGGATTGGAAAATTAGCCATTAGCTTTAGAATTGAGAATCGAGCTTTGAGTACTCCAAAATAACGTTCAATGATATTACACAATGATGAATGCCTATAGTTGAACATTTCTATTGGTCTTTTAGGATATTTTCCTCTCCCTCTATAATCTTGCAGATGATAATGATCACCATGATAGGGCGCTAAAAATCCAGGTATATTTATATACCCAGAATCAACAACATAGTATTTCTTTGATAGTAAATACCACGTTAGTAAATGAAAGTTATACTATAAACCAATGTGAACTAGGAATAATTAGTAAAAATATTCTAACCTTGTGGTGGCATTGCGAAAGCATTACCCTCTTTTCTAATAGTATCAATAAACACTCTAGAATTATTTGTCGTCGCTTCCTATCGAGCATGGACATAAGTGAATAACATATTATATTAAATGAGCATGCACACATCACATTTTGTGTCACATTTACTTTTCTCTTTCGAAAAGTGACTTGTTTTGAAGAATATAAAATCTGATAAGTTGTAGAGGTATTTTGGACTTTTTAGTGCAAATGGCATTGTTGTAAATATTGATTTTCGGAATAAAATAAAAAAATATCTAAATAAATTAATAATTGCTATAGTACTCAGTTTTTGCATAAATACCTCTTAGAAACTCTCAGTTCTCTCAAGAAAGGGTTTGAGAAAGAGAGAAAATGAGATAAAACAGATGAATCTGGTCAGCTCTGCTGCGCTGCCACCGCCACATGCCTTAACCACGCACTGACCCGTGTTGAAGGTCTACCAAAGATGAAGCTAGCGCCAACGATCCTGCCTCGTTTTGACGTCACACGAAGTTGCAGCGATCACGAGAAGATTCCGCCTCCGGCGAGATTGTTCGGCTACCAGTGCGACGTTTGACCTCCGTTTTCGACACCTCCAGCGTGTGTGGTCTTCTTTCATTGTCATTGAACATGTCCAAGTTGTTGCACATCAAAATTCATCTCTGGTAAGTTTTTATCACTTTACTGGTTTTATCGACTATGTAAAAAGTGATATTTTTATAAATTTTTGGTTAGGTAATTATTTTGTTCAAGGTAAATAAATGAGATAAAAAGGGTTAAAAATAATGAATAATTACAGTTAGTAGAAGTAAAAACGATATCAAATAGTGCGGTAATTTTTAAATAGAATAATGTGGTTATTTTCTAATTTAGAACGAAAAGTGATATTTCTGCAAAACTGAATAGTGCTGGACTAGAGTTTGCTATTATTCAGATATGGGCCTTGGGTTGAGATTAGAAAGCTGTTACTTTCTGAATTATTATTGCAAAAATGACATTGTTTTCAAATAATTAGTGATTTTGAACATTTTCAAAAAATTTCAAAAGTAATATTTTTGTAAAATATTTTTTTGATAATGATAATTTCTAAAATACTTCAAAAAAGTGATGTTTTTTTCAAATAGATGGAAATATGATATTTTTCTAAATACTTTAGAAAAGTAAAGATTTTTCAAATTAATTCCGAAAGGAGACAATATTGTACTCGGATTTAGATCTTGTTTAAGGCTCGAGATCTCAAAATTTAATTTTGATTTCAAATTTGAATTTAGTGAGGTTGAAAAACAAATTTTGATATATAATATCATTATGTTTCAAAATGACACAAATTCTAAGCCTCATGATTAGTATCGTTTTGTGTGTCATGGGGTGAGTCCCACACCAGGACCCATTTTTAGCAAAGTATATGTCTGATCTAATATTTTTGAGTGCTCTGAATTCATTGATGAGCTCCGTTTCTCCAGTTGAAGCTCTAATGGAAAAGTCACTTTTTTAAGTGTGCTTATTGGAATTTCCAAAACGACTGTTTAAACATCCAAATGACTAACGAGAGTTTCTTCGAGTGTTTTTAACTTAGTATAGCTATCATTTTGAAGTATGAGTTCAATTATCTGATTTTATATTTGTTTTGATTTATAATTGCATTAAAACTTATTATGAAAAATCGTGATTTCACAAAAATTTGACAAATTATTGAAATTATTGGATTATATTAAGATTAGACTGTGTGGATTATTTTAGATATTTTTATATTATGATTATGAGGTAAAATAGCGGTATACATCCTATATTACAATAAATCTCAGAATAATGCTAAGATGGATTTCAAAACATGATTTGATTTATGGATGCATAATTATTGTGAATTGTCACATGTTGTACATACTATAGGATCACACACTTTAGTTCCATTATTGCATCATAGTAGTTTAGATCACTAGCGAGTTGCTGCAGTGTTAGGTGAAAGACCTAGATCCTTTCGCAGGTTTTTAGCTGACGCACCTACGTGTAATGTCAAGATGCTAGGTATTTTTGCTACAAAGGTATTACAAGGCCGTGGTAAGAGGATGAGAACTCACTTATATACATGGTTGATTTATAATATGTACAATTATGTGGATTTGATTTTAGTTTTGAATACTTATTTATTCTGGATACCAATTATTTTATAAATTTGGTTTATAAATGGATTTTAGAAAAGATATTAACCATGCTGGTTTGGTAAAATTGCATCCATTCAAAAAGGTAATTGAAATTCTACTGATCATTTGAATGCTCACTCCCTTACTTTTCTCACTTTCAAGTATGTGGTTAATTAAGATAGTAATCCTGATGGTCAGATAAGCTGTATAGTTTGTATTGACAGTTCTACTCTAAATTTCTTGGTGGGTGTTCGTACTTTGTTATCATTCTTTCTTTTTTCAGTTATTTAGCCAAAATTAGTAGGTGGATGTATGAAGATGATTTTATTGTTAAATTTATTATTTAAAACAATAAGTGATTTTATATAACGCATTTTAGATATTGAACTAAATATTTTAGTTAAACTCAATTTATCAAAGTTTATCTACTCAACAAGTTCTAAAAGAGATAGCTAAAATTTTCTTAAACTTTGACGAGTATTTCTCTTATGAAATTAAAACTAAAAAGTATTTTAATGAATAAAGAATTTATAATTATTTCAGGATCAAAAAAATATTATCTAATATCTGATTTCTCTTAAATTTTGTAAAATTAATCTTTTCTTATATTTTCACTTAAAATTATTAAAAATCACGATTTTGGATTTTCGGCCGTGATAAAGAAAGTATTGATGCACTAATATGGGTACCATCAATTGCTTCAACACAGTTCTGCAATTAATTAATGAAAAAAATAGTAAAAATATTATCAGATTAGTAAAAGTAGTAAGAAATTAAGTCAGGTGAAACTATGGACAATATTTAGGATTTGTCAATATCTCTCGAGGTGTAATATTGAAATTAAGTGGTCTAATAATCTCTTGTCCTAAATGACATATTGCTTTTAAAAATTTCTTGAATTGACGAGAAATACTTTCTTGAGAGCCTTGGTATCTTTCAGCTACCACTCGATTATGTATATTATGCTCAATATTCTGTTTTTTCCCCCCTTATATTTCACCAATATTTATTCTTTCATTTAATTTCATATGTAAAATATGTTTATGCATGTAACTATGGTGTAAATATTTTTCTATAATTTATATTTTTGAGTATGTAGATATTTTCTTATAATTTATATTTTATGCTTAAATTTATATCTAGAGTATATATAGCCATTTAGGCATAATTAAAATTTATAAAATGTACATCGTGATATACATGTATAAAATAGTTATAGTATATATTTCCCAAAAAACGGTTATAAAGTTTTATACTTTGTGGAATACATTTCTGAAAAAAAAGCTATAAAAAGTTGTATGGATAAATTAAAATAAAAAACGAGTATTTATGTCAATATGTCTAAAAAACCGATAATTATGTAATTTTCGCATTAGCTGAGATGGGCTTCACAGGTGTGTATGTTCTGGGCATAAAGTAAAGCACGGGTGGCGAACTAGACGAAACCCCACGAGAAAAGGGCATAAGGAAATTGCAATAAATAGTAGTAATTTTGAATTAAATAACTTTTTAAATAGTGTTTTAATATTTTATGATCCCATATTATAAAATATCACATAATTTATGAGTATTGATTAGTCTTATAAAAGTCATAACATTACTGGAAATGTGGAATTGAAAAAGATCACTAAAAAAATTTTTGTGCCAAATTAGCACTGCTCAATTAATTTCCCAAAGACATGGGTAGGACTCACTTGATCTAAAATGACATTTTCATGAATTTTATTAAAATGACATATTTAGGAATGTCAAGAGCAGTCAAAAACTTCTTGATTATGAAAAAAATCATAAATAATAATTTTTTTCATAATCAAGAATAATAATTTTTATCTATGTTCCAAAAGTCTTTGACACTCGTAAAAATATTATTTTAAAAAAAATGTGAAGAATGAGAAAGAGAGTGCTTATCCTTTTTTGACGCTTCACTTTGGTTAATGTTCATTTTTGGTCATATGATAGTTTTTACCTTAGTATATCAACTTGAATACGAATTCAGTAAATAGATTGAGTAGATAAATTTTTATGTTGGCTAAGTCATTTTTTATCTTCACGATATCTAATCCATGGATGTACCAGCGTTTTTGCTAACAATGCCTAAAAAATGAATATATAATTTAATCGTGACAAAAATATATATGCCATTTTGCTAAGAAATCAAAATATTTAAAGCAAATTTGTTTAGGCTTTTGGCAAAATGGCCGAATTTCAAGCGGTTAACTTCTTAAGAAAATTTTTTTATGCTCAATTAACAACTTCAATTAGCATTTTTTTTTTTTTGGTTTGGAATTGATCGGGGTGGTGTAACCAACAAATAAAATTGATTTATGAAAAATAATAGTATAGATTTTAAATAATTAGTTAGGTCTGATAAGTGGTGTCGATCTCCCCCCCCCACCCCGAAATTTCAACCCCTTAAAAAAGCAAAAAATTTTCTTTCTTTCTTTCTGTCTTTTTTTTTTTCTTTTTTTTTTTGTCCTTTCAAACTCGCTAGCAAAATGACTGAACGTAGCAGTTGAGATATACTTGAGGTAAATATTGTTTTACTCATTCTAAATGCCCAGGGTAAAAAATATTTTTAATAGTGTGTTTACGAAAAATAAGCCCCTTTTAAAATCTTTTTGCAAAATAAACGGTCCTGCATCGGCATGGTCAAGCGAGCAGGTCTAACATGCATGTTTGCGTTGTAAAAGAGTATTTTTCAAAACACACCAAAAAATGTCTATTTTGCAAAAGATCATGTACTTTATATTAAAGATGTCAAATGAGTTGGGTCACCCATTTGGCACGAGCTACGGCATGAAAAAATCTTACTGAGCATGTCACGATACGGCACGATATGAGATGATTTTGGACTGTGCCAAGCACGATATGAGATATTGGACCATGTCAGATTATAGATTTTAGGCGTTATAGGCTAGCACACACGACACAATCTTACGTACAACCATGACACGACCTAAAATGTACGAAAAGTACGATTTTGAATCCTTGAAAATATATTTATTTTTATTTGTTATATTATTTATCTTTGTGAATTTTGTATGTTTTTTTGGTTTTTTTTTTTAATTAATAAACTCACTTTTCTTGTTCTTTCTTTTAAAAATAATTTTGCATTAGTAATTTTTAATTGAATATTTTTTTCAAAAAATTATGAATATATTACATATTTTGATTATTATTTTAAATCAAATTATAATTATTTAATTAAATATTTTTAAAAAATTCATAAAATATTGATTGTCACAATAATCTAAATGGTCGACCAAAGAAGGACACAAAGATACGTTAGCACGTTTAGCATACTACGTTTGGCATGATAAAAGCCTTGCACAAATACGAGTACGACACGAGATGTATGCTTATGGGCCGCATCGTGCCTAGAGTTTTGAAATTTGGGTCAGTACAAGCACGATACGATATTTTGTTAAGTTGTACCAAGTACAACACAAGATACAAATGAATTTATCTTTCACGAATTGGGTCGACACGACACAACTCATTCGACATATCTACATTATATATATGTTGGAATAAAACTGATATAATTAGTATATAAGAATTAAATCTAGAAAATTAGATATACACTCAACCCTTTAGCTATAAAAAAAATATTAAAATGAATTGTATAAAATAGACGTTTTATTATAACTACTACTCTATTTATAACTTGTAATAACTGATTGAATCAGGTAGAAAAGCGGTTGATTTCTGTGATTTGTGACACCAAATTAACTCCCAATGGGTGATCTTTCTCCTGAAGGGGGAACTTTGATATCTATAGTTAAATTTCCTTCATTATTAACGAAAAAATAACGTATTATTTATTGGTAATTTTTTGTATGGAAAAAAAAATATCTTATATTTTCCCTCGATCACTTAATTTGGCTATTTAATGGATAGATAGAGAATCTCGACCAATAATACTTTGATATGTTTATCGTACATGGGCCACGGGATACCGTTTACTATTGGGCAATCCACTGTCGTTTTTTTGCTTTCCCTTTTTTAGATCTTTTCATTTCTACATGTACGTAAATAGGTTATTGCTATCTTAATTTGTCGCTTAGCCAAAAGGGATCTGATTAATATCTCATTTTTCCCTCAAGAGTCACTTATTAGCCACTTCACACCAAGAATACCACTCTTGATTTCTCATTTTTTACCTTCGTCTTCATCATACATTGTTCATATAGGAAATATTATCCACTTAGCAAAAAATTTCTAAATCGTGTTTTATTAAAGAAAAAAAAAACTCTCAAATTTTATTCATAAATCTCAACACGAAATACAGACTCGGAAACTCCAAACATCAAAGTCCAGTATTTTCCTTTTTTTTTTTTTTTTTTTCCAAGAACGCCAAACATGCCCTTAAAAACATCCCAAAACTCGATCATTATTCACATACTCGTCCCAATTAATAATAAAGTCAGATACATTAATTCAAGCAACCTTGACCTTAATGGCCTTAGGCTTCTTAGGCTCCGCCGGCGGCAGTATCTTAACCTTAACAATCAAAACGCCGTTGTGACACACCGCGGAGATGGTGTCTTTGTTGACATTCTCCGGCAGCAAGTATAGCAAGTATTGGAAATAGGAGATTTTTAAGGCCAGAAATGCTAGAGAGATTAAGAGAGAATTTCAGTAATAGAAGAGAAGAATTTGTATTATTATTTGAATTATATTTTTTTTTACTTAATACAAATAAGAAATACAAATAGGAAGAAGAACACTTTATTTATATTAATCTAAAAATAATTTTAAATAATATAAGAATATTTTATCAAATTTTTAATAACTTAATTAATTATATTATCTAATAAATACATGAATATTTTAAAAATTTAAATATTAAATTATAAAATATTATACAAATACAAAATAAATCTAACTCACAACAAAATTCAAAATTCAAAATAACTAAACTTCTTATCTAACACCGAATAACTAAACTACTCGTCTAAGACCGACGTGTCACAAATAAATTTTTTTTCTAACGTGAAGAACCTCCTTGTGAACTTGACTGATCCTCCACCACTTCCCTCTTTGTTGTCCTTGTCCCGCTTCCGCTCTCCACTGACCACCAAAACGCCGTCGTCCTCCACCTGGACCTTGATCTCGGCCGCCTTGATCCCGGGCACGTCCACGATGAAAACGTGGGCGCTCGAGTACTCCATCACGTCCGCGGGCGTGGCGGCCATGGCTTTGGCGACCCGGACGAAAGCCCGAGACGGGTTGTTTCGGGACTTCTCGGGCTGGTCTTCGGGGAAGTCCAACATGCCTTCGAGGATTGAGAAGAGTGGGGAGCTGAAGCCGATGGTGGTGTTGCTTAAATCCATGTGTTTTTTTTTTTTTTTTTGTTGGATATAATATATGAACAATAAGGTTGATCGACCCAGGAAGGAAAAAAGGATTTAGAGTGAGTTGATGATTTGTTATTTTTTTTTGTTTATTTTGGGTTTTGTTATATGGGTTCTGTGATACGGAAGATGAATGAGTTGATAGTGGTATTTATTGTGTGAATTGATTAGTAAGGATAATGTTATTGTTGTTCTCGACCAAAATGCGAGAGGGTTTCTGGAGGCTTGCATTATATATGTGAAATTGTGATGAACAATGGATTTTATGGTCTACCTGTCGCGTGTCCTGTCTAGAATGGTGGAGAAAACAGTTGAAGGTTCTGCAAGCTACTTTTTCCGGTAACATTTTATTCTATTTTATTTTGATAAGAATAATGCTTAGGAACACATCTAATATACACATAATTACATTTTGAGCCGCTTACATACAAAATAAAGTACAAAATAAAGTCTTATTTCAAAAATTTCAAAAATCATATGTTATTAAAATTGATAATACATCGTTGTGTGTATATATTTTGTGTGTTTATATTATAGTAAATGAACATGTTTGGTGAGAATATTTACGTATTTATTTATAGAATAAGATTTAATTTATTCCTCAACAAAACGCTAGTTCTAAAACAATTATCAGCTCACACCTCAACGTATATTTGTTAAATATACGAGCAATTATTACCACACACAGAACACTGGAGCAGAAAAAAAAATGAATCGAGATTTATTGTCTTATTTTTCTATCCCATTTACTGTCTCATCCAGTAAAAAATGGACAACATATCATAAAATAAAATCTTAATTTAATAAATTAATTTATTTTAAAATATAGTTACTGAATTATCTAGTTTCTAAAGGATAAGACAACAGTTGGGACAAGAAAATGAGATAGTAGATCTTAGTCAGCAAAAAATTGCATGTAGGGTGTATTAGTTTGTGCTGCTTTTAATTTCGTATAAAATTGATATTATATATATATTAAACGTTTAAAATGCAATGCTAAATCATTATGCCAATTATACATACCACAATCACCGTCACATAAAGATTGATTATCCTCCTTCGAGCCTTAGACTTAATCCAATTTAGGTTCGATTTCCAAAATAGAATTTGCTTCTACTCATGTAACTAATTAGCTGCCAATGTGCATCTTCTACAGATGTGAGTAACTAATTAGCTGCCAATGTGCATCTTCTACAGATGTGTTTATGAGAAGTATAATTGTTGAAAATAAACTTGTTTAAGCCCATAAAAAGTATTCTAGGCCCATCAACATGAGGCCCAATAAGTTAGAATTAGCCAAAGTGCAAACCTCATAAAAGAAGAAGTCCAAGTCCAAATTGAAGAAACCTTCCACTTAGAATCTTCTAGTGTTAGCTAGATATTAATTTTTTGCACGTGAATTATTTGATTACTTAGATTATTATTAGAAGTGTGTAGAATAAAATATGTGTGGCTTAAAGATTTTTCTAATTGTTTATTTATATGGTTCTCATTATTTCTCATGTAGTATAAATACCCCTCCCCATTTGAGTTCTAAGCATCAAGTAAGAAGCAAAACTTCTAAGAGTGAAGAGAAGAGAGAAAGAAGCATAACTTCTAGTGAGTGAGTGAGCTTGAAGAGTGAAGTTGTGAATTTTCTCTTGTAAAAATATTTGAGTGAATAATAAAGCTTATTTTATTTCCAACAGAGTGGTATCAGAGCGAGGTTATGAGTTCTCATGAAATTCTAAGTATCCTCTGTGGTTGCAGTTTTGACTGATCTTCCACATCAGAAAAGAATTATTGAGATTGAGAGTATTATCTATTTATTCCAAATATACTACTGTTATATATCAAATCGAAGAGCTCGACGAGACCAAAATGCTGCCGCAAAAATCAACCCTATCGGAATCCGAACGAGTCTGAACAAGTTGTTAGAAATTTACTGTTATAACTGAGTCAACTTACCAAGTTAAGCCGAGTCAGAGCCGTTTGAGCAAGCTGTCATAGCTATTGACTGAGCCATTAGAGCCGTTGACCAAGCCGTTAGAGCTATTGGATCGCGCTGTTGACTACGCTGTCAGAGCCGTTGACCACGCAGTTGATTGTTGACCAGTGTTGACTTTGACGAAGTCGATATACAAGTCAATTTTAAGGTTTTTCGACATTCCGAATCTATCTGTATAGTCGAAATTTCCAAAAGTTTACTCTGTTAAGAGTTATGGCTACCAGTAATTTAGCATCTCTTCAAGTTTTACCACTTCAAGACAACAACTTTGATAATTGGACTATCAAAATGAAAGTCCTCCTTGGAGCACATGATGTTTGGGAAGGAGTGGAGAAAGACTACGAAGAGCTAAGAGATGAGGTAACATTATCCTCAACACAGAAGGATAGTTTAAAAGATTCAAGAAAGATAGACAAAAAAGCTTTTTTTCTTATCTACCAGGTTTTAGATGACGACGGATTTGAGAAAATCTCAAGTACAACCTCTGCTAAAGAAGCATGGAAGAAACTTCAAATTTCATATAAGGGAGAAGAAAATGTTAAAAAGGTTTGTCTTCAAACTCTAAGAGGAGAATTTGATTTACTTCACATTACTGAGACTGAGTCAATTTTTGACTACTTTTTAAGAGTTTTAGCCATTTTGAATCAAATGAAGTGAAATGGTGAGAAACTTGAAAATGTTACTATCATGGAAAAGATTCTTCGATCATTAGATCCAAAGTTCGAGAATATTATTACTGTCATCGAAGAAACTAAAGATTTGGGAGCCATGACGATAGAACAACTCTTGGGTACTTTACAAGCTCACGAGGAAAAGAAAAAGAAGAAACCAAATTTTAAGGAGTAACTTCTCAAGACATAACTTACAGAAAAAGAAGATAGCCAATGTAGCGAAAGAAATCAACGTGGTAGTGGTAGAGGATAAGCCCGAGAACAAGGACATGGTATAAGTCGAGGTCATGGACGAGGTTGGAATTCCAATAGCAACCATAATTATCATATCAGTAATTTCAAAAAAGGAGAAAGCTCTATAAGAGATCGTGATAGAGGTCGAATGAACTCAAGGCCTGAGAAGTCTCAAGTTGAATATTTTAATTATCACAAGTTTGGCCATTATGCTAGAGAATGTAGAGAACTCAATAACAGAATTGAAGAGAAAGTCAATTATATTGAAGAGAAAAAAGAAGAAAATGATACCGTGCTACTAGCATATAATGACAACAACTGAGGACAAGACAATATATGGTATCTTGACACTGGTGCTAGCAATCATATATGTGGGCGTCGATCAATATTCGTGGAGCATGATGAATCAATCAGTGGGAGTGTTTCTTTCAGTGATGATTCAAAAGTAGCAGTAAAAGAAAAAGGTAAAATTCTTATCCGCTTAAAAAATGAGGAGCATCAATTTATTTCAAAAGTTTATTATGTACCCACAATGAAAACAAATATTTCGAGTTTGGGACAACTCTTAGAAAAAGGTTATGATATTCACTTGAAAAATTATAGTCTTTCTATAAGAGATAACAACATGAACTTGATTGCCAAGGTACCAATGTCAAGAAATAGAATGTTCTTATTGAACATTCAAAATGATATGGCAAAATGTCTCAAAGCATGTTACAAGGATTCATCATAGCTATGACATTTAAGATTCGGGCATCTAAACTTTGGAGGACTAAAGCTATTATCCAAGAAAGAAATGGTGAGAGGCTTACCATGTATCAATCATCATGATCAGCTTTGTGAAGGATGCTTACTCGGGAAGCAATTCAGGAAAAGTTTTCCAAAAGAGTCGAATTCAATAGCTCAGAAGCCACTAGAGCTAGTGCATACATATGTGTACGGTCCAATCAAACCAAATTCTTTTGGTAAGAGCAATTACTTCTTGCTCTTTATTAATAATTTTTCAAGAAAGACTTGAGTTTATTTCTTGAAGCAAAAATCAAAAGTCTTTGAAGTTTTCAAGAAGTTCAAGGCTGCTTTAGAGAAGGAAAGCAGTCTTCAGAATAAAGCCATGAGATCTGATAGAGGAGGAGAATTCACTTCAAAAGACTTCTAAGAATTCTGCGAAGCAAAATGGAATTCAACGACCTTTAACAGTTCTAAGATCCCCTCAATAGAATGGTGTGGCAGAAAGGAAGAAATGGACCATCCTCAACATAGCTCGAAGTATGCTAAAAAGTAAGAGATTATCCAAAGAGTTCTAGGCAGAAGCTGTTGCATGTGCAGTTTACTTGTCAAATTAATCTCCAACAAGAAGTGTATGGGGAAAGACACCACAAGAAGCATGGAGCGGAAGGAAGCCTGGGATCTCCCACTTGAGAGTCTTTGGAAGCATAGTCCATGTGCATGTGCCAGATGAACATAGAATCTTCATTTCTACGACACTAACTCCAAAGGATATAAGTTATACAATCCTAACAATGGAAAAATAATCATCAGCCGAGATGTAATATTCGATGAAGCAGGTGAATGGGACTTTGGTTCTCAAACAAATGACTATAATTTCTTTCCACAATTTGAAGATATGGAAACATTAGAGTGAGCAAAAGAAGTCCATCAAGAGGCTATTACTCCACCTTCCTCACCAACATCATCCACTCATGAAGATTCACCTCTATCTTTCTTAACTAAGAGGCATGAAGATCGTACAAGAAGTCTTGAAGATCTATATGAGGTGATCGATAGACCTGAAAACCTCACTCTGTTTTGTCTATTTACTGATTGTGAACTGATGAACTTCCAAGAAACTGTACAAGATGAAAAATGGAAGAATGAGATGGATGAAGAAGTCAAAGCCATAAAGAAAAATGACACTTGGGAACTATCCACTCTTCCTAAAGATCATAAAGCTATTGGTGTAAAATGGGTATACAAGGTGAAGAAGAATGCCAATAGAGAGATAGAAAGATACAAAGCAAGGCTAGTCACAAAAGGCTATAGTTAAAGAGCTGACATTGACTACGATGAGGTATTCGCTCCTGTTGCACGATTGGAAACTATAAGACTAATTATTTCTCTTGCTGCTCAGAACAAATGAAAGATTCATCATATAGATATAAAGTCCACATTTCTGAATGGAGTTCTTGAAGAAGAAGTCTATATCGAACAACCATTAGATTATGAGGTGAAAGGGCATAAAGATAATATTTTAAAGCTGAAGAAGGCTCTTTATGGTCTAAAGTAAGCACCAAGAGCATGGAATAACCGAATTAATAAATATTTCCAAGAGAATAGATTCATTAAGTATCCTTATGAACATGCTCTCTATGTTAAGACTAAAGATAGAGACATTTTGATCGTATGTTTATACGTGGATGATCTCATATTCACTGGAAGTAATCCAAGGATGTTTGACGAATTCAAGAGAGTAATTACACATGAGTTTAAAATAACAGACATCGGACTTATGGCATACTACCTCGGCATAGAAGTCAAACAAAAGGAAGAATGTATCTTTATCTCTCAAGAAAGCTATAAAAAGAAGATCGTGAAAAAATTCAATATACATGATTGCAAGTCGATAAATATACTAGTAGAGTGCGAAATAAAATTATTCAAAAATGATTAAGCAAAAAAGGTAGATCCAACACTCTTCAAGAGCCTTATTGGATGCCTTCGGTACCTGACATGTGCAAGGCCTAACATTCTCTATGCAACTAGACTAGTGAGTCGTTATATAGAAACTCCAACAACTACTCACTTTAAAGCTGTAAAGAGAATTCTCCGTTACTTAAAAGGTACGATCAATCTTGGCTTGTTTTATTTAGTATCTAATGATTACAAAGTCATTAGTTACAGTGATAGTGATTGGGCCGGAGATACTGATGATTGAAAAAGTACAACTTGTTTTGTGTTTTTTATAGGAGAAACTACCTTCACCTGAGTATCCAAGAAACAACCGATTATCACCCTTTCAACATGCAAAACTGGATACGTAACTACTACATCATGTGTTAGTCATGTAATCTAGCTAAGAAGGTTATTGAAAGAGTTAAACATGCCTCAAAAGGAGCCAATGGAGATTTGTATCAACAATAAGTCAGCAATAACTTTGGCTAAAAATCCAGTCTTTTATGACCGAAGTAAGCATATCGATACTCGCTATCATTACATAAGAGAATTTGTTATAAATAAAGAAGTACAATTAGAGTATATGAGATCACATGATCAAATTACTGATATTTTCACTAAGCCACTCAAGTTTGAAGACTTCGCAAGATTAAGAAACTTGCTTGGTATTATAAAATAAGTTTAAGGAGGGGTATTGAAAATAAACTTGTTTAAGCCTATAAGAAATGTTCTAAGCCTATCAACATGAGATCCAATAAGTTGGAGTTAGCCTAAGTACAAACCTCATAAAAGAAGAAGTCCAAGTCCAAATTGAAAAAGTCTTCCACCTAGAATCTTCTAGTGTTAGCTAGATATTAGTTTTTTGCATGTGAATTATTTGGTTACTTAGAATATTATTAGAAGTGTGTAGAAGAAAATATGTGTGGCATAAAGATTTTTGTAATTATTTATTTATGTGGTTCTCATTGTTTCTCATGTAGTATAAATATCTTTCTCCATTTGAGTTCTAAGTATCAAGTAAGAAGTAAAACTTCTAAGAGTGAAGAGAAGAGAAAAAGAAGCATAGCTTCTAATGAGTCAGTGAGCTTGAAGAATGAAGTTAAGAATTTTCTCTCATAAAAATATTTGAGTGAATAATAAAACTTGTTTTATTTCCAACAATAATAACACCACTGGTCCCTTTTTTACAATTTAAAAAAAAAAAAGAGAAAAAAAAATAATTATGCTTACTAATACATGATACGTATGAAAATTTGATTTAAAGCAATGCTAATTTATTTATTTTTGCCAAAATTGTCATTTAACTTTATATCGTGTTTATAATTTAAAAATATTAAGATTTACATTTTTCAGTGCAACTACTTGTACAGTTGCACTTGTACAAGTTTCAATGCTTAACAAATGTTTAAAATTTTAAATACTCAATCAATATACTTTTCAATCAGAGCTGTTTGTACAAGTTTCAATGCTTAACAAATGTTTAAACTTTTAAATACTCAATCAATATACTTTTCAATCAGAGCTGTTAAGAGAGTCCACCTGATTTATTAATATAGTGGCACGACATGATACAAAACAACTTAAGCACGATACTATGTAGCTTGGTAGAACATGAGTTTTGCCCAACCCTCCAATTATATTGACCATACCAAGTTTATAAGTTAAACATGATAGGTTAAGTACAATTCAACATGATCCATTGATACAACATGGCACAACATGCTTGTGCATAGAAATAACACATTAGTATGTTGTGTATATAAATTTCTTATATAATTTACTTTTCCAATCTAATAGTATTTTAATTCAACTTTATTTTATTGTTTGTCATTTTCCCTATGATCGATTTTATAGTTTTTCTTCTATTACATTTAAATAATTTGGATTTTGGAGAAAAAATTTATTGAATGACATTAAAATTAAAAATTTATTTAATTAAATTATCTAACCTTGACCTAAAAGACTTACACATTTGGGAATGTAAACTAACACAGGATAACACATTACATCATAATCGTTGCTAGAACATTGATTTTTTACTTTATACACGTCATGACATGATACGACTCTTTATGCACAGCATGAAATGACACGAGTAAAAGTGGGTCATGCCATGTTTGACACAAAACACGTTTATACCTAACCTAAATGTGCTATAGCAGCACGATATAGTATGTTTGATAGTTCTATTTCTAGTACTCAACCAATTATAAAATTAACTGTTAATTACTCTAAAATAGAAAATAGAAAATATATATATTTTAATAATAATACACATTGGAATTTAAATTTGACTTTGATATCAAATCTATTATTTTGCACCATCGATGGTGGTGACATTGTGACAAAACCGTTTACCCGGAGTTCAGGGATTCAAGTCTCTATAAGCTTAGGGCTACGGATCTCGTAATTTCATTCCAGGAATATACCCTCTAATGAGTAGGCCCTGTGAGTGGACACCCATGGGTTCCTATCAGGAGGACATCCGTCTTATCGCTCCACTTATGGTCCTAGTATAGGCCCCGCAAAAATGAGAAGTTTCTAGGAGGATTGTAAAGACACTACTGATTTCTTTTCTTCTTTCAAAAAAAAAAATCTAGTATTTTGCTATTTTTGGTGTCAAATAGGGTATTGACAATGCCATTTTGCGTCGGAAATGGTTAGTCACTTCTGGGATTGCTTTTTATTATTTGGCGAAGATCTTTCTTTAACCTCTGAATTTAGCATCGCAATTTGGCTATTAGAATTATTGTTTCGTCAGAGCTCTGATAAATGATATATTTCAAAAGTCAAACGTTGTTGAATTCAGTGTTAACATGGATTCGTATAAATAGTTAAAGTTGTGCATAACACATATGCATTTCTGTAAAGGAAATAGTACGAGTGATAGTCCTGAACTCCTGATGAATAAACTGCATTCTCACAATGAGATAAAATTCTCTGTAGTTATCACACAATGAACGAGATAAAAATCTCCTTCAATAAACACACATACAATTATGTGACAACAAGAAGACCAGGGAGTATATTTTTGCAGTATAACTTTGTGTTTCAAAGTTCATCCTCGTCATCATCATACTCTATATAAACCGTATCATCTTTTGGCGTTTCCTTGATGTATCCACGCTTAATAAGAAACCATCTGATCACTCGAACAACGTTACCTCCAAAAATGAGCCCCATTAGCGGCATCCATATAAGAACTGATACCCGAGTAACATCATATAGAACACCTCTTTTATCCTCAGGCGTCAAGTAGATCAATCCAACAAAACATGTTCCACTCAGCGACGTGATTGCTATCCACATTATCACCATCTGAACCCACATCCACCGCCGTCGTCTCAGTGGCAATCCGCTTACAAGAAGCAAGATTATGCTCAAAGAGGAGAGGAAAGCAATGGTGTTCATGATCATGAATTGTCCATATTGAAGCGGATAAGTATCTGCCATAACCGACTTTCCAGCGTTGTGTGGATCCTCCACCGGGTTGCCATTGGAGTCTACTAGGTGGTCATCTTGCCAGACTCCGCCTGGCGGCGCTATCGCCGCTTGGAAGGCTATAGTTGCAATTAGGGAAGCCACAACCATTAACGAACTTCGCTTCCTTCCCAACCAGTCTACCTGTTTCGGGTTTTTAGCTGAAAACTTGAAACTGCTTTTCTGTGATGTTAGTGGCTCTCTTAAGGAGGCAACCCTTATTGTGTCCTGATCAGCGTATATAGTAGATGAAGCTTCAGTGTTTCTTAGGGCTCCAGCCTTTTGGAGAGACTCTTTAATAGCCATGTCTCTAGTATCTCTGTGACCAAGGAATAGAACATCCAATGCAGTGAACCCATTTGCGTTTTGGGCATTTACTTCTACATTTGTATTGAAGACCAAGTAGTTTACCATCTGCACAATTTTGACCCTTTCTCGTTATGAATAAGAATTGAGATAATGGAAAAACAGTCATCCAATTTATCACCAAACGACATGGTAATCAACAAATTAGTCCATATTGTTCCAAAATAATGACAAGAAACTAGTCTTGCAATTTAGTTAACACGAAGCGACTAATCAAATTAAGCCAGCATATACAGCTTCTAAAGTTGACAGAAAGAAGAAGAAGAAGGCATTAGAGTACGAAGGGGCGAAAACCATTGCTCCATCAATCTAGGTGAAAAGAGCAGCCTACAAAATGTTAATAGGCCATGGTCAACAAAGTTCCATAGACATTAGTTTCATACCAAATGGTTTATCGAACTTAAGGGGTCAGAGAATTCGGAGTTTCCTTCTCTATAACAAGCAACAATCTAATGTTTCCTATTTTAACTATGTCCAAGTGATTGACTAACCACCAAAAATGTTATTTAAAAAAAAAAAAAAAAATTAAGAGCATACCTCTAATTGTTTCTTGGATACAGCAACATGTAACACAGTGTTACCATCTGAATCCCTCAAATTCACAGATTGATCGTGTTTACCCAAAGACTCCGCCAAAGTCTTCAAGGCTTCCAACCTATTATACTTCACACACAAGTGAAAACAACTCTCTCCTCTAAGGGTCAAAACCCGGGCCGAGTCGGGTCTGACTCGGATTAACTCGGCCAAGACACCCACTTTCCCTTTGATTGCCCCAAGATGCAGAGGAAGTCTCCCATCTCGATCCCGAACGAAACACAAATCTGGGTTGACCAGCAGCAAAGCCTTGACTACTTCCAAGGAACCTTTTGCCGATGCCAAGTGAAGAGACGAGTAGCCTCGAGAATTCAACTCGGAAGCGAGTTCGGGCTTCCGACTCAGCAGTTCCTCGGCGAAAGCAGAGTGACCCAGAAGAGAGGCGATATGTAAGGGAGTATCTGAATGTGATTGGGTTGTCTTGTTGAGGATTTGAGGGTCTTCGTGAAGAAGTTCGAAGAGGGATTCGACTGAGCCTTTCATGGCTGCCTCTTCAAGCCTCTTCGCCACTGCCATCGTTCTTTGCCTCTTCACCTCTTCTTTCTCATCGTCCAATAGACTCAGTAGCCTCATTCTTTTTTCTCTTTCATCAGTTTGGTATTGCGTATAGAAAGAGAGAGGACTTTTGCCAAGGAAAACGCAGGACAAAAGTTGAGAGTGATACGACGGCGTTTCATGTCAAAGAAATGCGTGTTTTCTTTTTTAAATTTATGTAAGCTTATTAATGCATTTGTGCTTAGCCGTCCGCTGCCGTTTAGGACCTTTGGTGGGATCGATGATGCAATGCTATGACTTAGTCAAACAAATAATAATAATATAGTAATAGTGATACTAAAATTAAAAATTTTCATTAGTCCACAAGTTTTATGTTTTTTTTTGGAAACATATGTCACCGCATAGGAAAATCGGAAAAAATATATGTAAAAGAAAAACTCATCATTTTTAGTATTTTATTAAAAAAAAACACTTTTTATTTATATCAAATTAAATTTTTAATTTACTATCAAATTAAACCAAATTCACACACTTAATCAAAATTAGAAATTTAGTTTGTTTAAAAAATATTTTTATCCTTTATACTTATAAAACATATATTATAAATAATAAATATTAAAACCAATTATTCTTGTTTTTTTTAAAAAAAATATTTTAATAAAAACAATAATTATTAAGACTAAAAAATTTTGTCATTCTTTTTCTTTTTTGTATTTATTTATTTTGAATAATGTAAACTCATTTTTTTTTGATACAGTTGTTAGATTAATACAGGGAGAAGGAGGAGGGGTGGGTTCGATCTCCGCACCGATTGCTCTTCAAAGAAATTTTTTTTCACATGAGCTATACTGAATTTAAACTTATTTTAGTTTCAATATTTATTATTTTCACTTAAAATAATTTTAAAAAAGAAAGAAAAAATGAGATTTTTTTTTAAAATTTTGTCATTCTCCCTTTTTTTTATTAGTTTTAATATATATTTTATGATTTAAAGGGTAAAATTATCTTTTAAAACAAACTAAAGTTTGAATTTTGACTAAAATGTGTGGATCTGCTCTTATTTGGTCTTATTTGATAAGAAAATATAAATTAAGAGTTTAATTTGATATAAATGAAAATGTATGAATTTTTTTTTTGATAAAACATTAAGAGTAGTGGATTTTTCTTTTATTGATATTTTCCCTAAAAATTAATAGGCATTGTTGAGGCACGGTGCTTAAAGCACCGCGATCACGAGTAAGTAAACGTGAGGTTCATTTTTATTAATTTGTTGTGCTTAACATAGATACAAGGAGATATATGTGTCTTTCTATATTTTACAAAGCTACTTTTTTTTTTTTATTGGAACAAAACTACTTCTTAGATTTTCCTTCTTCAACAAAGAGACGCAATATTACTGAAACTAACGACTTGTAGTTGTCAATGAAGTTTTTGCTCAGAGATTAGTAATGAATTTGGTTCTATTGGTTGGTTATGCAGAACCCATTTTTACAACCATTTCCAGTTTTTCATATACATCGTCTCTATTGACTTTGAAAGTTCTGTTTTTATTACTTATTTAGTTTTTTAATCTATTTATGGCTAAAATGAACGAAATTCAGCGGATTAATATTAACGTGCAACTCAGATTACTAAAAAAAAAAAAAATAACCCTATAACGTTTAGAACCAATGTAGAAGGCATGACGTTTGATCCTGTATTAACATTTCCTCACAACTTTCACAAAAAGTTATCAAAATCCCTTTCAACAGAAAAAAAAAAGAAAGAAAGTTATGAAAATTATTTCTTAAACTCCAAGTAAAATGCATTCAAATTAGAAAGGCAGAACATACATGTTCGTATCACATATATGTAATGCTATCATTTTTTCACTCTTCCCTTCCATATCTGGCTTTATCTAGGATTTTGGGCATCGCCAAATTCGTAAGAGAATGTAATTTATTTATTAGAGTTTCTTGTAATTAGATCCAGGTAGTCTCACAATTTGTTTTGTTAAGTAAGCATTGAATCAGATCTAGTCATGATCAACTGAGATTAATTTGCAATAAGCTATACTTAGAAAAAGGCAATCTAGCTATCAGTTTTATTTTAACATTCACCATGCAGCACATCCTTGTACAGAGTGACACGAAAAGAAAAGAACATCTTTGACCAATCAATGCACTGATTTTCAATGATAAAACCGAGCGCCTTAAAACTAGTACTTCTCAAAGGACCAATTCTCATACATAATGGAAAATAAGCCAATGATGTACATAACATATAAACTGGCAATGATGATTTTTTTGGTTAAATTAATGAACTGAAAAATGAAACATAAGTACTAAATATCAAGATTCATATATATATATATATATAACAATTTATAAAAAAGTTTGCAATATATAGTGAAATATTATTCACTTGATACAAGTTATGATATACTTAACGTAGAGTCAGCAATAAACATAAAACCCAAAAACCGATGTCTCATCAGTGCTACTGAAATTCAAAAAGATGTATCACAAACTAGCGCCATTCCCATTGGTAAAGATGACTTACTTTCTTTTCCGCCTGATAAGATTTACCAGCTTTTTCAACAAATTTACAAGAAGACGAATGGTGTGGAGCAGTAGAATAAGAGCCATGACTCCAATCCACCCTAACACTAAATACAAGATCACATGAGTAACCACGTCCTCATCTTTCGATGGTGTGAAAATGTAGATGGAGATGATGTACGTAAGGGCCATAGCTGATATTGTCACCCACATAATCACTGTCAGCACCCACATGAAGAATTTGCGGCAAAAAGGCAAGCCAGTGATGAGAAGCAAGATTATGCTCAAAGATGAAACAAAGCCGACCGTGTTACAATATAGGTAAAAATGATACCAATGGCGTTGTTTGTTGTAAGCCATTATTGACTCCCCCGCTTTGTGAGGCCCCTTCGTGTTATTGTGAAATGCGTCTTTTGAATCTCCGGCGGGGGAGTCATCTTGCCAAAGACCACCAGGAGGGTTCGTTCCGGCTTGAAAAGCCATGGTGGCAATCAGAGAAGCCACCACCATTAGCGCTTCTCGCTTTCTAGTGAGCCAGTTTTCTGGCTTTTTCGTTTTAGTTTTTTGTAACTTTTGTGGTTGACATTTGTTAGTGGTGTTGTTACTACTACTATTGCTACTACTGCCAGCTATAGCTCGTATTGGCCTCTCCGTAACTGAGGGTGGATCTATGGCCCGTGAAGCCCCAGCAGCACGAAGACACTCTGAAATGTCGAAGTCTTTCTCGGTTCTTTGACTCTGTACTAGGATATCGAATGCCGTGAACCCATTTGCGTTGACGGCGTTGACTTCAGTTCTAGTACTTGTAAGCAAAAACTTTACTGTCTGAAAAACAAGCTAATTATTGAGTAAGCGTTTGCATTATAAATGAACTCTGAAACTGATCATTAGTTGCTAATTGAGGGTATAGAGCATTATTATTAACGCTAGCTATTCTCCGAAATAGATTTTGTCCCAAATTTCTAGACACCAACCTCGCTGTCTTTTCTTAAGCAAACTTAAGATTACACGTACTCATATATCTATATGCCACACAAAATAATGACACATATACAAATTCTAATGAATTGCTGTGCCTCTGACTTAAATAACATAGCATATTTCATAAGCACTCATGTCCCCATTCATAAGATGTGTTGTAATATAATTCAAAACATAAATTATGTAAAAGCATGTTACACTTGTTTGGTGTAGAAAAAAAAAGAAAAAGTGAGATGTACGTTGACAATGCAACTTTATTGTTCAACTTATGCAAATCGAGATTATTGTATTTTTTTTTTTCTTTTTTTCCCTTTTTTTTTTTTGTTTTCAAAGAAAAAGGCACTACACATATATCTCTCCCTAACATATTATATGAATTGTCCGTGTCTACCTCAATCTGTTTATCGGCCACAGCCAGATGCAAAACAGTCATGCCATAATCATCCTTAGCATTCACAAACTGGTAATCATCCATAACCTCCACCAAAAGCCTCAGCGCTTCAAACTGATTATACCTCACACAAACGTGCAAAATGGTCTCACTCCGACCCGCCAAATTGACCCTCCCCGCCCCGGGAGCCACGTTAAGCAGCTCCCTCTCATGGCCGCAAGGTGCAGAGTGTTTCTCCCCTCGCGGTCCACGGCGAAGCACATGATCTCATGGTCAACGACCGAAACTAGTACTTTGACCGTCTCGAGGTGGCCTTTCGCCGCCGCCAAGTGGAGCGGCGTCGAGCCCCAGGTGTCGACTTCCTTGGCGAGTTCGGGCTTTCGATTCAAGATCTCCTTGACGAAATCTGCGTGGCCGAGCATGGCCGCCACGTGAAGAGGAGTCTCGGAGAAACCATTGTTGTTGATGACGATGATTCTGTCGAGAATCAATCTGTCTTGTTCGAGTAGTTCCCGTAAAATAGTCACGTTCCCTTCTTGTGCGGCTTCGTAAAGCAAGCTAAACGTTCTTTCCATCGTTATCACAATAGGCTTCGCCAACACAAGCTAAACTCTGGTTCAGAAGTTGCTCCTGTTCGATAAAAATGGGTAAATGGGTTAAGGAAACAATTTAGGCTTGGTTTGGGCTTTGAAGCCCAAGCGGATTTTAAAGATTAAATTTGTTATAAAACTCATTTTCATGGACCATTTTGAAGCTAAAAATTGAGTGGGATCCACATCTTGTTGATGAAAGATCTTAGTGAATTCTTGTTCTCTTCTGCGAGGAGATCGATTTCGTATATTCACACGCTCAAAATGGTGCACAGATGAATGAGAAATTATTGCTCAAAAGTGCACCATTGAAATGGAAAATGAAAGGAAAATATTATAATCCCACATTGGTGGGAAATGCATGGTGCAAGTGGTTTATATAGAACCTTGTTTTGTGATGGTGGTAAGAATAACAACCACAGATGCTCTCTCAGGCGTGCGCAGGGGGGGTGCAAATCTTCGGGGTTGGGCCTGAATTTGCATGGGTTCGTGTGTGCCCGCACCTGCGGACACGAATGCCGGTCCGAAACTTGGACCATAGTAAGCCCAACCTTTTGTTGTGGCCTAATATTTTTTTTTCTTCATTATGAACCAGAATGAACGTTTTTTTTTCTTCATTATGAACCAGGAACGTTTTGGATCATTATGAACCAGGAACGTTTTGGTTTTTATTACCCATAATGACTAGAAAACGTTTTTGAGATTAATGGATTTCTGGTTTTGCTACCAAGTCCCTCCTTGGAGACTATAAAAGGTGAGCTTCCCCTCTTCATTCTACACACCAAAACAAAGAACAGAAGCCTTCTTCTCTTTGCCATTCTCTCTCAAGTGTTCTTGAGTTCCTCAGTTTTTTTTTTAGCTAGAGCTTTCCGAGTGTCTAGAAAATTTTGAGTTCAAAGCAATCCAGTTCGTAGAGTGGAGGTGTTGGTGCTTCACCTGCTACTCTTCGTCGTTGTATCCTGGGAGACTGACGCTTGCAAAATCCTCAAGCATTCTGGTGGAGGGAGCGAATCAGTTTTAAGGACTCTGTGTGGAACACAGCCCTCGACGATTAACAATCCTTTGTTCTGAAGTACAACCAAAATTCTACTCAAAGTTGGAGCATAATATTTTAGTAACATTATTTATTTATTATAAACGTTTATAACCTCATATATTGCATGTTACAACAGGCGTGACAGCTCTAAGAACTGAATCAAATATCCTAATTAAACAAATACATATGAATATTTGTCTATATTTCTATGAATTTCTCTTTAGGAGAGAATTGAGTTCCGTATACTACTTTTTCAATAATTGAGTCTTCCCCACATACCACTAGTGAAGAAGATGGGACATGCATGTCATGTGATGAAAGAAAGAATCTTGACAAAATTGCATGTACGGGTTCCTGCCAAGGAATAGAAATGAGCCACATCATCAGTTTGTCAGTTTTGATTGATTTTAACGGAGTTAACGTGATCCGTCCCTCCATGAAGAATGAAGTGAAGCCTTTTTCATCGGCTTCGCTCATCCACCTCAACGTCACTCCGTTCTCATATTTCTCTCCTTCTCACTTGTACCTTAATTTCCATATTGCGGATTTCTTTTCTCTTCACTAAGTATATATAAAAATGTTGATGTCGACGGATCGAGATTTTAATTACAGATAATCTCAATAGAAATGTCAACGTTGATGGATAATCTTGGAAACAATATTAATTAGATAACAATTTTAATTTGATTTTATAAAATGCTAAAACAATCAATATATATTACATTATTTGAACTATATTAATAAAGTAATACATATTTATTTAAATATGAGATTTTTTCCCTCATATATGTTTCATATTATACAATGACTTTATCATTATAATTATGTTAGAAAATCACAATTATTATGCATTGATAATAATTTTGATATAAATACCCTTTACTAAAAATGAATAAAACAATGTATTTTACAATATATTAATTAAGTATAAAGATATCAAACGTGTTTTTAATACAAGGAGTTAAAGAGTTTTAAGGATTGAAAATTATTATAGGTAGATTCTAAACTTCTGTTCTTGATCTGAAGATTTTAAATAATATATTTGCCAAAATTCTATAATAATATAACTGAAATAATTTTTTATGTATTTCTTAATATGCTACTAGTGATCTGTTCATATTGTCAATCTTTAATTTGGGTTTTTTAGTTTTTCAATAAGTTTAGGTTAAATAATACAATAACTTCTTATTTTTCAAAAAAAAAAAAAAGGAAGAAAATGTGATACATATTAAATTTTTTACAAAAAGGGAAAATTTCCAAGCATCACCTTCCTTTCTTGTGCAGCTTCGTAAAGCTAGCTAATTAAATGTTCTTTCCATGGTTCAAATAGCTGCTTTCAAAAACTGATTTATAAGCTAAACTTGTTCTATTTCTATAAATTTCCATATGAGAAAATTAAGTTTCTCGTACTACTTTGGTCCAAATAACTAGTAAGTCTTCACGACGCGAGTCATTTTCAAGTATAATGACGTTACTGGCAAACGTAGAAAAAATTATTACTGACTATTCATTGTCAAACTATATAATTGGACCTGGTGTGACCAATTCATGTCTAGCTAGCACGGCCAATAGAAATAAGCCACATTTCATGGGTTATGATTGATGTAACGCGGAGTTTAATATCTTGATGAATAGGGAATGATGAAGTGCATGCTCTGCCATGCATCTTCCTCGTCTCTTCCTTTTCTGCGAGAGCTTACAAAAGCAAGACAATGATCGATCGCGACCAGATGAGTTGACGTTTGAGCTCAACGTCGTCTCGTCTCTTTCCTTCGGAGTTGGACCTTTCTGTGGTCAATATTGATCAACGGTTCGTGAAAGGCGGCCTGAAGACCCTCTAAATCGTTGGACGTGTTAGGCATGTTTAATATAATATTCATATTTTATTTTTTAAATCTAAAATTAATTTTTATATAAAAAATTTAAAAAAATAAAATATTTATCTTTATAACTATCTACACGAAAATTATTTCTGGATTTGAAGAATATAATTTGAATCCTTTTAATTTTTGAACTCTATCCTAAAATAGATGTCAATCCGAGTTACTTTTTTGTTCCAAAAAAAAAAAGAGATAGAAGAAAACTATATTTTCCTAATTTAAACAAAAAAAATGTTATCTTAAAACAAATTTTAGAGATCAAGAAACAAAAGTAAGTTTGGACTAAAAAAAACATAGAAAAACAACTACTTTTCATGATTTGTACGAATGAAAATTTAGTACACATTGTCCACAATTAAAAGAAAAAGTGCAATGTTTTTCTAATTATTAGTACTACTGAATTTTTTTTAATAATTATATTTAAAATTAAAAATTTATGCGATATTTGTGTATTGGTTACATTTTTTTTCTTCAAAAATTTTGAATTTCTGATACGATATGAATTCAGATAATAAGAAATTAACATAAGCATTAATATTTTAACTAAATATTTTGTTTTTTCTTTTAAGAAAAAGTATTTGATCTGAGTTCTTTTTATATTTAATTATTATTAAGGTAGGAAGATACCATGATTAAGAATAATGCTAGGAATTTCAACTATTTTATCGAATTTTTAATACCAACATATGTAGCATGTAAGTTGTCATCATTCTATTAGTATATTAGTGTCATAACCCGAGACCGGGGTCAGTAGCAGAATGAGTATTTCATAAATTAGAAGTATCAAAAAAAATATTTAAAAAAAAAGACTCAATTAATTCAAAATTTTACCTTGGGTCTCTAACTTTTCAAAACTGGTCTCAACAAAATATTTAATTGAAAATAAAATCCTACAATTATGCGTCACTCATTGAACATAGACCGTAATTAAAACAATTGTTTAATAATCGTACATCACAAATCATCTCACACTCAAACATAGACATAAGTAATACAAACCATGTCCAGATTTCATATTCTAATTTATAAAGTTTAATGAAATCCAAATTCCTACTAAAATTTAAATATTTCACAAGTCTCGTAGGAATTTACCAAAATATAAATAAACTAGTTATTCTGCAAATGTCTCGATCTAGTTCTTCTGGTCCAAATCACATTGAGTGCCATCTCAGGAGAAGAAATGGGGTGAGCTAATTCCAGTAAAGAATCAATTACAAGTTCTTATATATATATATATATATATATATGAAATATACTCATGTTGAAGGTCCTCCATGGTTAGTATTCCATTCAAAACAGTTCACAAAACTCAAGTAGAAATCATAGTCCAATGGTTCAAACATTCCAAACCATTGTAACATCCATCAAAACCAGTACATATCTATTCAAGCCAACATATAACCATGTATGCAATTATGATGTCCGAAGTGTCATAATGGATTACCCGTAAGTCCGAGCCACCTAAAGAGGCGCCGTAAGTCCAATCACCCGATGTGGGGTATCGTACGTCTAATCACTCGATGTGGGGCATCGTAAGTCCAATCACCCGATGTGGGGCATCGTAAGTCCGATCACCCAATATAAGGCATCGTAAATATGTGAATGTATGCAATTGTTATATGAACGATAGGATAAGGATATACCACATTTCCACAAAACCTCAAAATAATCGTGCACTATTCTTTAATCAAATCACTTCCAGTCCTCAAAACTGAGTTCTCAAACCATTTTGGATTTTCTAAAAATTTCGGTATTATAACAGCTATTTTTTATCAAAACTCAAAAATCCAATTTCCTGCAGAAAATAATCCAAAACAGTATATATAATAAGCCAACCAGTGTGACCTGTCTCCCAGGCAATTTATATCCCAAATCAGGTCAAAAACGGACATAAATACAATTTTTATAGATTATTTCACGAAATTCTATATTAATTGAAAATATGTAAAATTCATAAATTATATTAATTTTTTTTTGAATCAAGTAATCGAATCTCTACCTCAATCGAGCGTCCAACTAGCGTTACAAGGCTATGGAGAAAGTTTGGCGTCATTTGGGTGTCGTTTGGAAAAGCATACGTCGTTTCCGAACCATTAGTTCCTTGGTTTGAAAACTTGATTTTCAAACGGAGCTTCAAATCATAAAATAGACTTCACCACTGAATTCAGAGCACCCAAAAACTCTAGGTTAGACATATAATTTGTCAAATTGGATGCGGGTCCCTACAGCATACAAATCGAGGTAAATCTGAGTCGTCTGATTTCGTTTTTCGGGCCCGTTTCAGAACATAGTCAATATATATCTCATTTTTCACCATTTTCAACGTATATTTCAAAAATGATATTAGTTTTAAAATCTAACAGTCCAATTGAAAAGTCAATTTCAAAACCAATTATATACAAAACTGTCCAACGAAATTAAAATCAAACGGAGCAAAATTGAGATACTAGGTACCTAACACCAGATTGCCCATGAAGAGACAAGTCCACGGTGACCAGTTTCGCGACAAATGGTGACCAAAATCGGCTCCGGCGAGCAAAACTAGCTACCGTGTTTTCTGCGTTTTTCCCACAACCGGCAGCCTCGACGAGGCTGGTCGACGCTGGTCAGTGGCACGGGTTAACGACGGCCAGAGGTAGCTCAATGGAACTTCACCGGATTTCGGGTTTGGAGTTTGCTCTGGGGACTAAATCGAAAAAGAAAGAGAAAATACAAGAATTTATGGACAATTTCTGTAACTATGGCGCCACGTGTCAATTTTTGGTTAATTGGGCACTATTTTGCTTATTTGCACTTGAACCTAATTTTCTGAAAATCTTCTCAAAAACACTCTTGAATAATTACATTTTGACCCCAATTTTCAAATTTTTTTTACATTTTTGCCGAAATGAACCTAATCCGTCCAAATTCATCCAATAATTATTTGTTTTTGGTCAAAAGACCAATTTGTCCTTACAATTTTTATGGGATTTCACAATTACAATTTACTACAAATAAATTTTATAGTATTCACCAATCAAATAGTGACAATTCACTTCTATATGTGTTGGTATTAAAACTTTGATAAAATAGTTGAGTTACCTAGCTTATTATACAATTTTTTTTCAAGTATTAGTGAGAAAAAGATGACAAATAATATGAGAGAGAAAATAATAGAGAGAGAAAATTAAGAGATGGAAAACCATAATTAGAGATAACGTTGGAGGGAAAGTGATACAGGTGAAATAGGATAGAAAAGAGAGATAAAGTCAAGTCAAAGAATATAGAAAGTTACGATAGAGAAACCAATTAAACGATGATAATTTATTTTCATATATGTTAGTATTAAAAATTTGATAAAATAATTGAAATATTAGCTTATTGTACATTTTTTTTTCAAGTATTCTTGACAAAAAGATGACAAATAATATCAGAGAGAAATGATAGAGAAAGAGAAAATCAAGAGATGGAAAGTCATAATTAGAGATAAGGTTTGAGAGAAAGTGGTTCAGGTGAAATAGGATAGAGAAGATAGATAAAGTCTAGTGAAGGAATATAGATAGTCATAAAAGAGAGATCAATGGAATAGTGACAATTTATTTCTACATGTATTAGTATTAAAAAATTGATAAAATAATTGAGATGCTAGCTTATTGTACAATTTTTTTTCAAGTATTATTGAGAAAAAGATGGCAAATAATATGATTTAGAAAATAACGGAGAAAGAAAAAAAATCAAGAGATGGAAAGGACACAAACACTCATACACACTCCTGCCGAGGACATATTTAATTTATATGTGTACATATGACCCACCTTACTGGCTTCTATATATAATACATACAAATATATAGGTTTCTCTACAATACCACACGTTGAAATATTCTTCTTAAAAGTAGCAGTCACACGTCGGATTAGTTAGTTAAAGATTAACCAACTTGAAGAAAAGCGGTTAAGCCTAAAAGCTGGAGCTCTTACTCTTGAATCAATCACATTACATCAAGTTGTTAAAGTCTTGTTATTGTAATTAGTATAAATACTCTGTCATATAGAACAAGTTATCAAGATAAAAAATGAACTGGTTGTAATTGGGATTTGGTAAGTAAGATTCAGAATTCTTTGGTTTTAGTTTTGAGTGAGAAAGAGTTCTGTAACAGTGAGTTTTTGAGAGACTTAATCTCTGAATGTTAACTTGATTTCATAATGGATTGCCTTGAGACATAGGTCGAAGTGGACGTAGGATTAACTCAGTATTTAAGTTAATTTGAACCACTATAATATGTGGTATTTTTTTTAGATTTGTTTTTTCTGTTCTTGGTTTTCTTTTATTTCTAGTCAACTCTTCTTGGTCGATAAAAATCAGAAGCTCTGCTTTAACACCACGCTTTAAAGGTACATATAAAAAAAAAATGTTACACACACTAATTAAAATGTTATAAATACAAATCAAATATTACACATGAATAAAAAGCTAATTTTAGGAAGCGGAAAAAATGTGCTCTCAGCTTCTTTTACTTTTTAATTTTAATCTTCACCTGTAGGACTATAGACCCATATATATATATATAGATGCAGCAGTAGTACTATTACTGAAATTCTGAAAGATATATAGTTAATTAGAAGCCGCCATTGGCAACTATGAATTTCTTTCTTCTTGGCCTGATAAGATTTACCAGTTTTTTAAACAACTTTACCAGAAGACGAATGGTATGGAGCACTAGAATCAGAGCCATGATTCCAATCCACCCTAATACTAAATACAGGATCACATGAGTGACGACGTTCTGCTCCTTTTTTGGTGTGAAAATGTAAATGGAGATGGTGTACGTAAGGGCAATGGCCGTTATTGTGACCCACATAATCACCGTTAGAACCCACATGAAGAACTTGCGACAAAAGGGGAGGCCAGTGATGAGCAGCAAAATTATGCTCAGAGATGAAATGAACCCCACCGTGTTACAATATAGGTAAGAATGATACCAAAAGCTATCTTGGTTGTAAGCCATTATTGACTCCCCTGCTCTGTGAGAGTCCGCCGCTGTGTCACTGGCCGGAGCGCCTTGCGAAGCAGATCCGGATCCGGTGGCGGATGAGTCATCTTGCCAAAGACCACCAGGAGGGCTCGTTACGGCCTGAAAAGCCATGGTGGCAATCAGGGACGCCACCACCATTAGAGCCTCTCGCTTTCTAGTGAGCCAGTTTTCTGGCTTTGTTTTTTTATTTTTTGGCAACTTTTGTTTATGATAATATTGGCTAGGAACGGGGACTTTACTACTACTGCTACTGCTGCTGCTGCTGCCAGATGTGGTTTTAGTTCGCCTCTGCGGAAGTGAGGGTGGATCTATGGATTGTAAAGCTCCGCTGGCCCGAAGACACTCTGAAATGTCAAAGTCTTTCTCGTTTCTTCGGCTCTGTGCTAAGATGTCCAATGCCGTGAACCCGTTTGCGTTGACGGCGTTGACTTCAATCCTAGTATTTGTAAGCAAAAATCTTACTGTCTGAATAAGCAACCAAAAAAAACAAATAATTGTTTCAGAATTTCATCCAATGAATATTGGCAAAAAGATAAAGAGCTGATCTATGTATATATGAAGTCTTACTCGCAATGCTATATGCTTAGGTTTTGCACCAAATATTTTACACGCACATCTATATGTATCATCACACATGATCGCATCATGATATCTACGAACGTGATATATTAACTAGTATAGAAGTGCCAGAGTAAGCATTAATAAATCCGACGCGCTATCATGTCGTAATTAAATAAACATAGAGTTGTACTAGCAAAACTCTCTTTTTACAATCTATTGTCTTATTAATGTTGGAATATGAATTTCACTAAAATATATTTTATCTAATAATATAACAAATCGTTATAGGATTCATATGTAATTAAATAATACAATGAATCGTTATAAAGATATCATATGTAAAGCATTAGGATAATAGAATATAAAAGAGAGCGAGAGCGAGAGCGAAGAGAAATTATTGCTAGCACTCTTTGTTAAGAAAATAATACTTTCTAAAAACAAAAACATGGCACAAGAGTTAGTATTTTACTTCCATTCGAAATATTTGCTGCCGCCACATCTAATGATATATATCATAATTTCTGCCTTAAAAAAAAAGTTGATTTACCTATGACTTCGGAAAATCAAGATTGGAATTTTCCTAATTTATATATTTATATATATATATTTGGTTGCAAGATTTTTATTTTATTTTTTAAAATGTGTGCCTACACATATATGTAGATGGTCTGTACGTACCTGAATTTGTTTATCAGCCACTGCGAGATGCAATACAGTCATGCCATAATCATCCTTGGCGTTAACAAACTGGTAAACATCCACAACCTCCACCAAAAGCCTAAGAGCTTCCAACTGATTATACCTCACACACACATGCAATACAGTCTCTCTTCGACCCTCCAAAATGACCTCAACAGCCCCAGGAGCCACTCTGACCAGCTCTCCCAACACATCAAGCCGCCCTCTCATGGCCGCAATGTGAATAGGGTTTCTTCCCTCGCGGTCCACAGAGAAGCATGTGATTTCATGATCAGCGACCGAAACTAGTACTTTGACCGTCTCGAGGTGCCCTTTCGCCGCCGCCAAGTGGAGCGGTGTTGAGCCCCACGTATCGACTTCCTTGGCGAGTTCGGGCCTTTGGTTCAAGATCTCCTTGACGAAATCTGCATGGACGAGTATGGCGGCCACGTGAAGTGGAGTCTCGGAGAAACCGTTGTTGTTGATGACGATGATCCTGTCTAGAATCAATCTGTCTTGTTCAAGTAGTTTCCTTAAAGTGGTGACGTTCCCTTCTAGTGCAGCTTCGTAAAGCAGGCTAAATGTTCTGTCCATGGTTATGATGAAATTAGTGATGACTTTGGTCTTTGTTGCTTATTGTAATATATTACATGTGAATATATGTAATTGGATGAGGTTTCAAATTCTATCCAAAAAATTGAAAGTCGAGTTTTATTTATTTATCATTTTTTTTTCATAAGTATATTTATTTCTTTAGGTGATTTCAGATTGTGGGAAGCCATTGTCATGCTTTTCCAAATTATGAATTTTAAATGAGTTTCAAAAAGTGTTTTCGATAGGTTTTATCATAATGGTGACGGTGCTATGGCTAACTGAAGGGATAATGTTATAATACTTGATGTAGTCCCAGAGCCTTATGTCATTTACCCATTCCAGCACTCCAACTAATTTGGTTGAAAAATTCAACTATTAATAAAATTAACTAAATCATTTCTTTTATTTTATTATTTCTAAGGCAATTAGTCCAGTCCAAATCTCACCTAGAAAAGTCTATGGAAAATAGCATTTACGGATGAAAGCGAAATATATCTTCTGTCTGACTGTCTCGTAATTAAATGAAAACCAGTTATGGCAATTGCCGGGACATTTCGGTGTTTAGACTTAGACTTGCACTTTGGATTTTAAGTCTCATGCATATCTTGGAGTAAAAGTAAACCAAGAGTACTCTTGTGTTGCTGACTATGGGCCCAATAGACTGCATTAGTAAATGAGTTTTTCTTTTTCTTTTTCTTTTTCTTTTTTTCCGCGGGGGTTTGAATGATTTTTCAAGAAAAAATAATTTTTCTAATGACCTTTTTCGGACTTGTTTTTTTTTTTTTATGATTAATTATAATGGCTAATGATAATTGTTATATGAGTATTACTCATAAAGATCATAGTAAAAATTATTTAATCCTAAAAAATTCATTTTATAAAGTAACCACAAAAATATTATGAAAAATAAAATAAAAAACTATGTTTCGTTCCTTTTCCTAATTTCTTAACAGGACATATATGGAGTGATATGGAGGGTTCCTATTTAGCTTTGGGCTGGAAAATAGAATATGTGCCACGAATACAGCCATTTGCTCTAAATGAATTACCAAACGAAAAGAAAAAACAACAAAAGAACCTAAAAACTATTAAAATGAAATTTGCATACCCAATAATCATTAACTAGGGGAATCCCTTTCTGTGTCCGGCCCTTATTATTTGGGGACAATATTGCCAAGTCATTGTACTTGTTTTAATGAAAGATAAGTTTTGCTTTTTTTAGTCTTTATTGTAATGGAATGGAATTAGGGAAAAAAAATTGTAAGCCAAATCTGTCGCCTGCCACACTGCACCTGCAAGGATTAGGCGATATTCAAATCACTAGGGAAAATAGATAATTAAAGTTTTTAAGTTTATACACGTGTATCAATCATGACACTATCTATGTTGACAATGGTTGTTGTTCCAGGCTATGTTGAAGGGCTTGAGTCAACAACCAAAACTTGGAAATGATAGACTTGAGAACGATCATCATGCCCTTTTCCTGTAAAAGCTTTTCTGTATTGAATTTCTTCAATTATTGGAATAGAAAATTCATCGTGAGATTGTAATACAAAGCTCAATCAGGTAATTTAAACCCTAAGTACGCTACGTATCTTAAGGGGCTTGTAAGTAAATAAACAAGTTAGACATCGGTCTTTCTGTACCAACAATATACCCACCAAAAAAAAAAATACAAAGACAGGACTTTATTTGCTCCCTAAGAGTTGATAAAAGCACCCTTACACTAATGAAAGGACAAAATTGAAAAATATAAAAAATTTAAAGAAATAAATGCAAAACAAAAACTAAGCACACCCGATGCCTCACTCACTTATCCTTCTCACCTTGTTTTTCATATAACTTCCCACTCAGTCATTCCTCGCAGTTCGAGTCAAGCAATTCTTTATTATTATTATTATTATTATTTATCTATTTATTTATTTTAAGTCATTCCACAAAGTCAAATTCTATGCATTTGTTATGCAATTTTCTGGATCAATAATTAAATTGAATTGTGAAGTAGTATACATCCACAACAAGAGGGAAATAAAAAACAAAAAGAGAAACATCAAAAATTTTTTTTTTTTTCCAAAAATATTTACAAGTATAAATGGTGAAAAGGAAATTAAAATTATTTAAGAGCTAAAGAACAAGTTCAATTTTTTGAAATAAAATAGCTTCCTTTCACTTTCTCAATATTATTTGAAACTTATCTTCAATTTTTTGTAATGTAAAAATTAGTGAATTAAAAAATAAAAAAAAACATATAAAAAGAGGTGGGTTAAAATGGAGAAGAAAACATGTAAGAGATAAGGATACGAACGAGAAGAGACAGATAAGAATAAGACCGGGAAACGTGTTTTGAGTTTAGGATGAGAATGGGGTATACTCTATATTATTATACATTTGAAGGTAGTCCTATACGATCATTTTAAATATAAACAGAATGCTTTTATATTCAGTAGGGGTATTAATATGGGCCCCAAACAAAACTGGTTATAAAAACTTAAATATTGGACTATATATTGACGTAGAAACAAAAACCAAACAAAATTTGAAATTTACAAAGAAACAATTTATTAAAAAAAAAAAAAGAAGAAAAAACATTGGGCCCGTTACGAAATTTCAAGTCCAGAGTACCAAAATTGAAAAATTAAGAATAGGCTGAATGTTTTGAAAAATCACAAAAATTTACGCTAAGTATCTATTTTTAAAACTTACTTTCATAAATACTTATTTTTAATTTTTCTTTCAAAAATATCCATTTTTATAGTCCACATTTTATATGCAAAATATGAGCGGTCCACATTTATAATGTAAATTTATCTATGAGATTTTATGTATAAAATATGAACGATATATATTTACAATGTAAATACTTACCACGGTTTATATTTTTCATTACAAATTTGATCTATAGTATATATTTTAAAACGTGTGCCAACTGAGTGTAATTTTTATTTATAAAATATGAACAACAGTATACATTTCAAACATTAAATGTATATTGTGGTCTACATTTTATGTGTAAAACAGTAGTGGTCTATATTTCACCAAAAATTAGTATAAAAACATGTATTTATGAACTTTATGGATTAATTTAGAAAAATATCATTTTTTGAAAGTTGTTTTAGAACAAGAACATTTTAACAAATATTTGAACAAATACTACTCTTTTAAAAAATTGATATTTTCAATGATACTGAGGTAACTAGTTGGGTTATTTTGGATAACTAATCTAGTTATATGACATATCTAGATTGGTCACTTCAAGTATCCTATTAATTAATAAAAATGGTAATTTTCTAAATACTTTTAAAAGTGATATTTTTCTAATTAAAATCTAGGATTGTTCAATTTTTGTTTTTGAAATATTATCGTACAAAATCAAATTTCTTCAAAATCATACTATGATTACTCATTTTTGTTAATAGAAATATTGAATATTTTAATATGTTAATTCAACATTTTTTTAATTTGTCTTATTTTGTGATTGATGGATGCTCACTTATAAGAGAACAATATTTAGCTTGAAAATGTTATAAGTTTTTTAATATGGATGCTCACTTATAAGAGAACAATATTTAGCTTGAAAATGTTATAAGTTTTTTAATCATTTGAAATAAGCTATAGTTTAAAGAAGAGCAGAAAAATAGTGGAACCATTTTTGCTCTTGCTAGTGGAAGTATTTCCTAAACCATTGGATAAAAAGGAAAGTATAAAGAGAAAACTAGGTTGAGAGTCAATTTTTTAAATTAGTTTAAGTAGGTATCTATATTTTAAAAATTATAGCTAAATGTCTTTTTTTTTTTTAAGTTTCTGTTTTGGAATATATTATATTTTCATTTTTGTCATTAAATGTGTTAGATGTTTAGCTATAAATTTTTGAGCTTGGTCATATATTAAGTTCTAGGCTAAAAAATAGTCAAGTATCAAATAGTTAGTCAAATATGTAAAAGATTTGATGCACTTGTTATACATCGAAACAAATCTCAATGATAATTCTTTTTTTTTTTTTTTGTAATACTTGAGCTTAACAAAAAAGAATGAAAAATAATGGATCATTCTCTTTCGTCACTCTTCTTCCCCACCTCCACTTAGAGCTGGCAATCTGTGTTTACGGGTCGTGTTCGTGTCGTATTAAAGTATACATATAACAAGTATATCATCAACACGAATTCGACCTGCTTATAAGTGGGTTGACACGATTCCCGTTTATTAAGCAGGTCGTGTTAACTCGTGACCTGACTGACACGTAACCCGTGACCTGTTTGACACGTATAAATAATTTTAAGAGAAAAAATAATAATAATAAAAAGCTTTATCCAATCAAATAGTGACCAATTTTCAAATTAATTAGTAATACAATTACGGGATTTGAACTTGTTAATTCAAGTATAAAAAATATCAACTTTCAATTTTTAATATCAATCAAAATAAAAAAAATGCAATAAATTAAACTTGATAAAGTTAATATAACCAAAGCAAACAAAAGTCCTTCAAATATTCTAAGCAAAAAAAAAAAAAGAAAAGAAAAAGAGTAGTTCAAATGCTAGTGCCTAATAAGAAATACACAGAACATAAACTAGTTCAATAGGTAAATAAGAAACATCAAACACAATACTAAGTTTCTATCAAGCAAAAAACAAAAACATAATACTAAATCATTTATCCAATGCAATAGAACTTGAACTTATTGTCATACTTTCATTCTCCTTTATACTAAGCTCTATAACATCTTTTATGAGCTATTCCATTTCATCAATTTTGATGCATGAATTATCTAAAGTTCAAAGAAAAATATCAATACAATTAACATACAGAAAATATTGCAATAATATTAATAAATATCATTATACCTTTATTACCAAATAACCAATCTCTTATACAGACAAGTACCTCAGTAGTTGAAGGTTTAAGTGAGCTACGATATTGAACAAGTACACATTCACCAATACTAAAAGTAGCTTAAGAGGGAACAGTTAATATAGGAATACTTAAGATATCACGAGTTATTGAAGCAAGTATAGGATAACAGAATTCATTAGATTTCCAAAAGCTAAGGATATCCAATTTCAAATTCCTATCCATTATTTGCTCATCCAAGTAAAGCTCCAGTCGTGATCTCTCGGTAGAAAAAGAATGTTGTTTTTTTAGATATCTCATCAAATTCCTACAACACAATACTAAGAAATTTGAAACTAGAAAAATAATATCATATTAAAATTATACAATACTAAGCATATAGAATGTACCTTGAAAAATTCTTCTTGGTTAGCCACATCTTCTATATTTTGAGCTTTGTCTAAAATAAATACCTGTGAAGACAAAAGTACTGACCTTTTTTCACTGCCTCAAGATTTGTACTCCTCAAACAATACATTCAACTTATTTTTAACTTTCTCAAATGGAACAGCAAAGTCATCATTATATATCTTCTTATAAATGAACTCAACTAATTGAAACTTGTGCCGAGGATTTAAAATACATGCTATTGCCAATGTCACATTAAATTCAGACCAATATTTTTGAAACTTTGGCTACATTTGAGATTCCATAAATTTCAAGTAAATATCATTGTTTTGCTCAAAGTGATGTTTCAAACTCACACAACATTTATAGATAGCAGGAAAGTACAAGTTCGTTGTAGGATACTTTGAACTAGAAAATTCAAGATTTGCATCATAAACAACTTTCAAAAACTTTGTAATCTTTTCCACTTTCTTCTAATCTTCTAAAGAAGGACAATATTTATAATTTAAATCACTTTAACTCCAAGTGTTGAAAAGCACGACGATAAAACAAAGCCCTTTCAAGCATGAGAGATGTAGAATTCCATCTTATACTCACATCTTGATGCAAACCTTTGTTATTGTCCACTGAAACTAAGTTGAAACACTCCAAAAATTTTTGCTTTCTTACTTAGGAGAATTTAAGATATTTGATACTATCACGAATTTTGACAATTAAAGAATCAATATATTTGAGTCTTTCTTGCACAATCAAATTAAGAATATGTGCACAACACCTCATATGAAAAAATCACCATTGCAAATAAGAAATCCTTTTAAGTCTAGTTGTTCCTTCAACATGTCAATAGAAATATCATTTGCACTAGCATTGTTTAAAGTCAAACCAAAAATCTTACTCTTTATTCCCCATTCACATAACATGCTATAAAGTTTTTCAGACAATGCTATACTATTATGTGGAGGTGGCATATAACTGAAATTCAAAACCTTTTTTTTTTTGCAACTTCCAATTTTTACCTATATAGTGTATAGTGAGACAAATATATCCATCACTAGTTATAAAAGACCATCCATCAGAAGTGAAAGATATTCTACTAGAAATATTCTCTAATAAACTCTTGATTCTTGCCTTTTCTTTAGTATATATTTTAAGGACATTAGCTTTGGTAATGTTCCTAGATACTAATTTTAAACCAGGAGATAAATATTGAAATATAGCTCTTATTCTTTCATATTCAACAAATAGAAAAGGTAGCTCATACTTTATAATAGCAGAAATCACCAACTCACGAAATACTTTAGGATCAACTTTAGGACCATTCAAAGACATTGAACCATTTTCTTGAGATAATAAGAGTTGACCTATGTCACGAGTATTTCTTCTAATATAATTTAGAAGGTAGCGTTTATTAAGTCCATAAAATTAGAGTTATCTAGTACTAATTTGTCTTAAGTTTTGTTATGTTCTTGTTTATACTAAGTTGTTTTAAGCATTTTTCTTGTTGTTTTGCTTGTTTGTACATATAGGAGAATAAAATAAGAGTGTTTGATGTGAATTGAGGTAAATTTATGTCTCATAAATGGGTTTTTCAAATCATTAGAATTAAATTCAATGTGATATGGTCGTAACACAATAAAAATGACGCAAATCAGTGCTCAAACAAAGAAATGGTACGCCCAGGAAGCTAAGGTACTAAACTAATACAAAGTGGCATTGTAGCACCAAAAATAGCGGCGCGGTGCCACTCCCTGCATCCTGAGTCAATAATTGACAGTCGAGATCAACTTTTGGACGATCCAATTGTCCAAATTCAGTATACCTTAGGTTTACACGAGCCACCTCTTTAAAACCCTATCTTCAGGGTTCAAAGAGGCATATGGGGATAGAGAGAAAGAGAGATGGAGGCAGCCATAGAATGAGAGGAAGAAGAGGAAGAAGAAGATTACAAGCTCCAAGCCTCCATTTTTGATTTCTTCCCCAACATCAACACTATAGTTTATTCTTAACTTTTTTTCTTTATTTTCTTGTGAGTTTTTCATTGTATATTTCATATTTAGAAATTGATAATTTTGAGAGCAAATCTTTGAGTGAGGATTCAAGAGAGTAAGAACAAAGCTTGGAGGAGATTGACAACCTCCATGAACACATTCAAGCTCTTCAAAGATGGAGAATTCTAAAACTCTTTTCTCTTTAATATTTTGTATTTCTTGAATTCATTGTATGAAAATGTTATTGTTCTCAATTTATATTATGAATTAAATGTTTCTTTGTCTAGTTTTATTATGTGAATCAACTTTAAATATTTTGTTTGTGTATTTCTCTCCTATTTTATTAATTAAATCCATTGTTGAGATATTTGTTTTACCTTGTGCTTATTTCTTTTATTTAATTGATCACTAAATATATTGTTAAGTGAAACTTTTATGAATTTAGGAAGTAGAATTTAAGTTTGGACTTAGGTCAAATAACATAAGATTACTTAATTTGGAGTAAGTTTGCATAGGATAAGAATATACATATATGACTTGTGAACCTTTGTGTAAGAATTACTAAACTTAATGAATCTAGTTAATTTATATTAGGAGTCACATATTAGCTTGTCTAGATGTTTTCACTTATGTCTTAAAAAGAATTTGTGAATATATTCGAATTCTTGGTTGATAACTTTAGTGCATTAATTAGTATAAGAGGGGAATTAGGATATTATGTGTTTAAAGAATGATTGAGGAATTAGTAAATCTAGACATTTTTCTTATTATTTGCTTTCATTCATTTTGCATACTAGTTTAGTTTCCTTAATTTTATTTTTTAAAAATCTATATATTATTTGTTTGGATAAAGTTAGGATTGACAGATTTTAATATTTAGCTTAGACTTAGTAATCAATCCTCGTAGGTTCGACACTCTAACTCCTAAATCTATATTACTTGTGACTGTGTACACTTGCACGGGAGTGTGATTTTATAGTTGCATATTCCAACCTACAGTGTCTTAAGTTACGTGTCTAATATTTACTGTCTGAAAGATATACAAATCCACATTTGAGACACTTGGCCCTTTTTTTTCTATTATCCATAAGAGGAAGAAGTTTGAAATGTTCTAGACTGTTGAGGTAGATTTCTTTTTACGTTTTGCTGGACTGCCTTGTATAAGCTCACTAATTGATTCGAATTCCTCCTGACTTTCGGACTCATTATCGTCAATATCCGATTCGAATTCCTCCTGACTTTCGGACTCATTATCGTCAATATCCTCAATTTTAATCGTTTCTTTATTATTCATTCTGCACATAAAAGAATAAAAAATAATTAGTATAGGAAATTAAAAATTTTAAATTAGTATTTATAAATCATATTTTAACAATTTAGTATATCATAAATGTGACATTTTAACATTCATGCCCTTATTAATAAAAAAAACAACTCAAAGACAAATACATTAAAACTGGTGCAATTTGGGAGTAAAAGTGTAAAAAAAATGATAAGTATGCAATTTCATACAGATACAAAGGTCAATTGGATTATACACAAATATTGCCTATATGAACACTTACGCACACTTTGTAGCTCTAAGTTATAATATATGAACTTTACAACTCTTTATCAATCGATAACATGCCACCACTAGCTTAGCTTAATTAAAATACTATAAAGAACTATTATACTAATTTTTGCGTTTAATTCTTAGCTTGTATATTATAAAGAACTATAAAGAACTAGTCCAATAAGCAAAAATGTCTCACTGCTACTAAGATTCAAATTGAAAGACAGGTGGCATAGTAATGGGAGAAGCACTACAACAAATCAGTAAATCATTCCTTCCATTTCCAAACAGCCAAAAACTTAAAATATTTGCAACCAAGACTTGGTACAGTTGTCGTCTTGAATACCAAGTTATATATTTTAATAATATCGATTTTTTTTTTTACTTTTAAAGATAGCTCTACTAGTTCTTCTCCATCATTTAAAAGACTACAAGGAGTTTCGGTCATCTACAAGGAGTTCTAGTGGTAGTTTATATATTCTGGCCGATCATGAAAAAGAAAAGTAAAAAATGAAAAAAAAAAAAAGGCCAAACATGAATATGAAAGAGGATTCATCTATATTCTGCTTTGTTAAGATAATGTTTGATATTGGATTCTCCATCCAAGTCTTTCGTCAAACACAAAGCCATAACTATTAATAAACTCATAAATAAATGAGGAAAAGATCCAAACCCAGAGGCATCAAGTCCATAAAACAAGAAGAAAAACTATCCTCAATTAATAGATATCAAAAAGATCAAAGACTAGATCAAAGGTTCTAGATTACATATAGAGAAAGAAAGACACAAACCTATGAGTTATGGACGACGTCGACGAGACTCGACAGAACTTGGAGTGCCGAAGAGGACGTCAACAAATCTGAGAGTTTCATAGAGAATTTTTTTTAGAAAAAATGAAAACAAAGTTTATTAGTGAGTGTAGTGAGTTCCTTTTAAAATCCAAACTCATTCAAATATTTAAGAACAAGTCTAATCAGTCTACTTGTTCAAGAAGAGATGATAGTTGATAAAGTCGTGGTCTTGGTCCTTAGATTATCATTTGGAGCTGAGATGTAGTATCATTGTAATGGAGTTACCAAGTTCGAGTCTCCATGGTTGAGGTGCGTCTATGCATGGTGTCTATAAGTTGTGACTATGGAGCTACGTGGAAATGGAGATGGAAGGGAGAGCCAAGAAATGTTGTGGTACAGTGGTAGTGTCGACTGCCACTGAGTAAAAGATGATCATAGAAATATGAGAGATGAAAAGAAGGTTAGGATGGGTTAAACTCGTTTGAGTCTTCGGCTTTGGACTTAAAGAGGATGAGTAACAATATATTATACAGGCCCAATGTGAAAATATTAATAAACTAAAATAATTTGTTAACGGGTCAACAAGTCAATTCGTGTTGGCAGTTTCAACCAGAACACGACTCGTTAATTAAATGGGTCTACAGGTCCAACCCGAGTACGATTAAGCCAAACCTAAACTCATAATTTTGTATGAGTTTCGAGTCGTGTTATAGATTATTAGATCTACCTCCACTCCATTTTTTGAGCCATTTGGCTAACACTATCGCTGAACTCCAACGATACCTTTCACTTGAGAACTCACCAAAGTTCATACAACAAGCAACCAAAACGATGTCGTTTTCTCCATGCACAAATCAAAACCCCTAAGAGCTTCTCATCCCTTTCATCAAATCATGCTTCCACAAGACCATTTTTCCTTCAAATCCATGCCCATTTCATCCATACATCTCTTGTTCGGGACCCAATAATTTGCCTCAAGTAATTGTCCTCTCTCAACGCCATTTCGAGATTTGAAGAGGGATGAGATAATAGGAGAAATTCTCTGGTTGTTTTGGAACCAAGGGAGGAAAATAATAGAAAAATGCCAAAAGAGAAGGAAGAGAGTAACAAGGAAGAAAATATTGTGGGAGAATATGTACATAAAATTTTATAAGTCAAACTTATTTTAGAATATTGGATCTAAGTCGGAGGGCTCAAAATTACTCCTTCGTAATGGCAAAATTGATGGTCTACAATAGAATCTCCCAGAAAAACAAAGAGACGTCTTCTCATAATTAATTCCTAATTCATATAAATGGTCCATTCATATTTAAAACTAGCACCTAAACTGAAAAGGACACAATACTAATGCAGGATAAAACTACTAGTGTGGGACCCATTATTAGCCTTCACTTATTGGTGACACGTGGCTTCAGTTAAGATTATAAAAGCAGTTAAGCATATTATTAGCGACATTAATCACGTATCATTAATTACTTATTTGATGGTGTCAAGACCAGATATTAATACAATTAGTTGAATAGTGCATTTGGTTTATACGAAGTTCAAGAAGTAACATGTGACAAGTATAAGCATCTTTACATACCTAGATGATATGAGAGTCATAACAAACCCCAATGGCCTTATTTCCAGACCCCTCGTGTTATATCTCAAGCTAAAGAGAAAAGGGTTTAAGATCTAGAGGGTTTACGATATTGCCAAACCCAAGCCAGTAATCTGCGTCGGTCCTAGTAGGCTCTGCACTCCGAGTAATGTGTTAATCTTATATGCAGCACTGGTCCAAAGAAGTACTATGTAGGTGCGTCAGAAAAGATTTGACGTATCAGTGGTCCTAAATGTAACGGCGACTCAAACCATAACTACTGTAGAAGAGCAAATCTTTAAATCCTTATTATCTGCAAGGACGAATCTCTAAGGGAGAGACACATGGAAATCAAGACCACTTGATCCTAGCTTCTTTTTCTCTATAAATACTATGCTCGGTTACGGAGCCAGAAAATTTTTTACGAGGGCAAAATTTAATGCTAAATTTAGTTTGTTTTCCTTTCCATTTTGCTCTGTATTTTTGTTCTTCAATTTTTTTAATTGGACTTGTAATTGATTAGTAATATAATTTAGAACAACCTAAAAATGGTAATTTTGTAAGGTATATAGTCAATATGGACCAACATATAATTAAAAAAAACTATAAATTAAGGTCCAAAAAAAGATATTCATAAAACTAGTATGAGAAATATTAAGTATTTAAACATAATAAAAGTAAAATTTAAAAATCATAAAATTCAATGGAACAAATGAAGGGTATTATCGAATATTTTATGAGATATGCATATGAAGTGTAAATTATCAAATTTCAAGAGGGAGACAAATGAAGAATATAATTAAATAGTTTAATGAATAATAGCGCAAGTTGAAATTTCAAAAACTCGAGGGGCTTAAACCATGAGCATGGTGGCTCCATCCATGATTATGCTTTAACTTTTATTTAATTTTATTGTTTGTTTTGTATGTTTTGTCTCTATTGACTTAATTATCGGAGTGTCTTAAAGGTGACAACTTTTATCTTTTATTTAATTTTTATTATTTGTTTTGTATATTTTATCTCTATTGACTTAATTATCGGAGTATCTTAAAGGTGGCCATCATCATGTAATTCCAATATTGGAGACTGTGTATACTTAAAAGTGACACTATCACAGTATTTTTTTATTTTTTATTTTTTTTAAAAAGTGTGGCTTAATTAATGATCTCTACTTATTACAAATTAAAAGAAAATATCTACTACTACTCAATCTCCACCCTACCCAATCAGGGATAATAGGCTTTCACGCTTACTTCTAATGTGACTCAAATTTAGGACTAAGATCCTAAATAGTAGGTAATCTTACTATTTAAACCAACCCATTTCGTCAAACCGACAGGAGTCGAACTCGTGACTTTTTTAATTATCACAGTTTCTTAAAAGGTGACCATTACCACCCATCATTTAATTCTAACACTTGAGACCGCGGATACTTAGAAGTGGCAGGGACATGTGAACAATTAGAAAATAGTTTCAACAATTAGAATTAAATTAAAAGAATAAAAGGTATATTAAAATTCCACTAGTTAAACTATCTTTGTATTTCTAGTCCAAAAAATGATTATAAAATCCAGTGGGAATAATAAGCAATAGGCAACAAATTCATGCAAAAGAAGAATTATATCAACACATAATTCCGCAACCATACCCAAGTTGTTAGTTTCGATTTTGGTTCCACGATTTTCATTATTAAACTGGCGTAGTGTCATAACTAGAAGAACTATACATATATTGTTGGTATTTGATATTTCCATCCTTTTGAGATTTTTTTTTTTTTTTTTTCACATTTGTGATTACTTAGGGATGATGACTCGAGTATACTATTCTGCTACCTCGCTAAAAAATTCATGTCCTTAACCCTAATCATTTACTCCTTTAAAAAAAGCGTGTAAGGTACGTGTATTAGTTGTTACGGTTAAAGGATACATATGAATAAATTAAGAATTAACAACATTCTTTTTCTTAATACATAACAAAATAAGTTAAATCTGAAATAATTAAAAGAAAATATGAATTATTTAAGTCAAACTCATAATGTAAATAAGCTCATATTTCTTTTATATATATATATATATATATATATATATATATGTTCCCAATCCAATAAGTATTTTTTTTAGCTGATGGATCATGATCTAATGGTTACTATAATTTAAGTAGTTAGAAAAAATAATAATAAAAATAAATACTTATTATTTAGTACTTTTTTCTCTCCAAGTTTATCATGAAAATACGTGCGTGATGAATTTTAATTACTCAAAATAATACATATAAAAAGATTTTTTTTTAAAAAAAATATTATAATGCACCAGTAGTGTCCAGCATCACAATGACATGTATGTTTGTCACTGAATGATTTGATTAATAAATTGGATCTCACCTAGGTCCCATCCGAATTATAATTATAATTAGTTAGTGTCAAACTGATATATTATCGTAGTATTGGATACTACTGGTGTCCTGTGTCATTATTCTTAAAAAAAATACTTACTAAATTAGTGTATATATATATATATATAACATATTTAGCTAGGTTTATTGATTTCGTATATAATTTATATATTTTTTCAGTATGTATATGATTCTGATAGGGTAAAATATTAAAGTTTGTACTCATATATCCCTATTCGAACAGAGCTGGTATTCTCCGACCCTAATAGATAGGTATTCCCTTACCTAGGCATGAATGAATCAGCAAAATTGTCATTATCATATTTACTGTATTTAGCTAACAATTGGAGTTTCATTATAGCTGATATGAGTTAACCCCGGCTGCTAATTTTACGAAATTTGGTTGCATTTCTCGCTTGGGTCAAGAGGGTGTTGCTTGTAGTAGATTTTGAAAGGCGGCAAAGATGAGTTTGGTATGCCCGAGGACGATATATTCAGCTTTAGAGATTCACATTAGGGTAGATATGGACGTGGCTTAAATTACGACGTTAATCTTCATTGTCACAATATTATTTGTATTTTGAAGTATCGATATAGATATTAGACAGAAAGATATTTTTCCCATTTATCCATAAAATAACCTAAAAATTGATAATATCGAGAATATGTCGATATTTATTGATATTATCGTGACAATATCATCAATATTGTAAAATGTTATTTTTTGGAAATTTCTTTGATTATGAAATATTTTATTCAACCTCATCCTCAAATTAATATTGATATGTCCACGCAATATTCATCTAGATATTTCATTAAGCTGGGAAAATTCAAATTAACCAATTTATAGGTCTATTATTTTAAGAGATCAATCAATATATATATATAAAACATATAAATAATTATCTTCAGAATTATTCAGAAGTAGAATAGCTTGGAACAAATATTATTTGGACCAAAATAGGAATTTCTTTTATGATTTTTAACCTCACAGATATTCATTTTGGTATTAAATGAATTTGAACTCTTCTATATTATTATTAATTTTTATTTATTTTTCATGTAATTTGAAACTAGTTTCAATTTGTAAGACATTAATATGAAATATATTAAATAAAATGGAATATAAGTATTTTGATTTTAAAATTGTTCTATAAAATAAAATTATTTATGAAATGAAATTCGAACATTTCTCTACTACATAAACATATTTTATTGTCTTCTATAACATAAATAGGAATTGTTTTAAAATAAAAATTAGTATAAATCATGCGATATCAATTATTTTAGTATTTTTTAGAGTTTCTGTTGAAAATTTTGAGTTTTGAAATAAATTTTAATAATTTCTTAAAATATCTTAGATATAAATATTATCATTAATATTATTTCTAGAATTAAAATCAAGGTCGATATTTTAATCCTATGCTTAAGTTTTTCCTTATAGTGCCTTCTCAATCTGTTTGCCCCCTTCAAGTCAACAACAATCAAACATCGACCTTATTCTTGGCCATGACTCCATTGAATCCCTTGCCGCTGGAGTACCGGAAGTTAATAAAATAGAAAGCGCAAAACACAATTGTCCTACGTTAATACTGCGATGAATTATTTCTTTATTTTTTTTCCTTTAAATAACTGAGAGATATCAATTTCTAAGTGGGTCGAGTTTCAAGGAATTTTGACTTGCTTGCGGAGTGTTTTGTGCCAAAATGATTTTTTCTGAGACTACTTTTCTATTTTCTTTTTAAATAAAAAAATTCATTGCAAATATCTCCTTTTTTTACAACAAAAATAGTGTTAAATCTTTTTCTATGATTCGTTATTCCATATGCTTGTTTCTCTATAAACTTTGAGGATCGAACACATTAATGATAGACGTATATTTGGTTGGAGTAAACTAATGTTGTGTGATAGTAACTTTTTAGGTACATATGAGATAATAGCTACTTTTTTTTTATTTTTGTTTTTACGCTTTCCTGTCTTACTTCACGTATTAAATAGTAAGACAAGAGAATGTTGTTAAAGCTTCTTGCATATATATCACGATGCTTTCAACCTTCTTTTTCACTGGCATATACTCTCTCTAAATCTGGGCAAGTTCATCTTCTAGTAATTCATATTGGATTTTAGTTTTTTTTAAGTGAGACTTAACTATACTATTGGATTTTAGTTTTTTTTGTTGTTAAAGCTTCTTGCATATATATCACGATGCTTTCAACCTTCTTTTTCACTGGCATATACTCTCTCTAAATCTGGGCAAGTTCAGCTTCTAGTAATTCATATTGGATTTTAGTTTTTTTTTAAGTGAGACTTAATTATATTATTGGATTTTAATTTATTTTTAAGTGAGACTTAACTAATGATCTCTACTTATTACAAATTAAAAAAAAATATTTACTATTACTTAATTTCCACCTCACTCTATTAGGGATCACGTCTACCCTCATTATAACTCGAACCTATACTCGAAATTCTACTCTTACAATTTGAGCCAACTTACTTCGTCAATTAATATTATATTTTAGTTATGTTGAAGTCTATAGAGACTCAATGTTTATTGTGCTTTTTTGCTTTGTTTAATTTACCTTCGGTAAATAATACCTAATAAAAATTAGGGGTAATGGTTTACATTTAAATTGAAATAAACACTTATTTACGTTTCCTAAAATTGTAAACTTTACCATTCCCCACAAAAACGTAAAGCGTCAATTTAATTATCGATCTAACTAATTCAATATATAAAGTAACAGTACATTTTTTTTCCTGTTCATAGTTTAAATGTAAACCACTGATTACATTTATCTGATATTTGAGTGAAAGATAATACCAACTGTTGACTCTAAAAATGGGTATATTATCAAAATATGCTATCTAAATTGGGTATTGACTAAACGGTCCAAGCAATATGCAGACAATAAATGGGCTTCTTTAATAAATAGCACTAACAAAGTATTAACTTTTTCTTATAGCACTTTCATTATTATCTTTTTAAAAAAAATTAAAAAAGAAATACTATTTTTAAATATTTGTGTTCCTAAATTCCCCTAACTAGTAGGCTGTCTCACGGGTCTAGTTGACTTGTTCAGTTGTTCTAAAGGACTAAGGGTTGTCTTGTGGGAGTAGTTGGGTTGTTTTAAAGGATAAGCTGAGTTATTGTACAGGACTATTGACTTGTTTTATGGGGATTAGTTGGCTTGTTTTGTGTGACTAGTTAGGTTTTCTTAAAAGACTAGTTGTGTAGTTTAGAGGATTAGGGTATATTTGGAAGATCATGATAAAAACTGCTACTAAACTAAAGATTAAAGATAAATTACTAGACTTGAAACCAAAACCTTACAAAGTGGTTACAGAGCCACCAATATAGTAAAGATTTGTTTGGGATAACCTTAAAGTAAAAGTTCAAGAAAATCTTCTTGAAAAAGCTAATGAGTCTATGTTTTATTAAAAATATCTTCTATTCAAAAGAAAATTTTTTGACATATTATCTAAACATTCGCAAAAGTAACTTTTGGACTTCAAAAGATCTTTAGAATCCGCGACAAACATGCTCTAAATGAGATTGGGATTCTTACAGAAATACATGCTCAAAGTTCAAAAAATTAAAAAATCTTAGATGGCATACTTTTTTTGAAAAAAAAAAAAATCAGATTAATTACCTCACATAACTTGACTAGTTATCTTAAGTAATTTTTCAGCTTTTGAATATTTAACTTAGCCTTTCCTTGATTTCTTTGATTTTTAAAAAATTTTCCAAATAAAATCAAAACTCCTCAATGAGATTCTCAAGGATTTCATTGAGAACATGGAGTATTGCAAAGAGAACATGGAGTGATTGAGGGTTCCTTAATGGGAATTTAACATGGATAGTAAATATTTGGACTAAAATAACTTTTTTAGGAGTACTTTGAAAATGATTTTCACATTATTGTGTGAAGGGGGTCACTAAATCTTTGATTATAAAATTATGAATTTTTTCAGCCTAATCAGTTATCATAAATTGTGTAATAGGGGCACACAACTAAAAAGTCATTTTTCGAAACAGTTCTAAACAGTCATTTTAATCTACATTACTACTGGTCAGGCCCATTTCCCTTCCTTAATTGCTTGGGTTGGAAAATAGAATATGGGCCACGCATACAGCTTTGGGGCACATGTCCTCCAAATGGATATATACAAAAATAAAACTAAACAAGGGCTTCTTACAAAACTTCTGAAAAATTAAAAATTTCTGCATAGGCAGAACTTTTTTTTTTTGGTAGGACTAACTTAGGCTGAAATGAATTTTTTAATTTTTTAGAAATGACATATTTTAAGAATATCAAGAGCGCTTTAACCTATAGCTGATAACTTCTCAGCTATAAAAAAACCCTAAAAAAATGCCATATATAAATTTTTTTTCATGGTTAAGAAGCTCTTGAATATAGGTTAAAATATTCTAGACATTCCTAAACATATCATTTTGGAAAAAAAAAAAAAAACTTGACTTTTGGCCCAAGCTAGTCCTACTATGCCCGTTTTTCTCTTAAAAAAAATAAAAGTTTAGGTAGATGACTAATATTTTAAATTTGATTAAATAGATGTCCACTTTTTAAATTTTATAACTAAATGTCTATATATATATATATATACACTTAATAGATATATTTATATACTAATTTTAGTTACTATATTAAAATGTATTTGGTATATAATTTTTTATACTTGATATGTAAAATTTTAATATTTGGTATATAAACATATATATCGGATATTTTACTATAATATTTGACATAGGGATATTTACTTAAATTCGGCCCAAAATTTTGGTCATATTTCTAAGGCTTTTTTTTTTAAAAAGAGAATTCCGGATTCATTAGAAAACTACGATTTTAAAATTTATTTATAAAAATACCATTTTAAAAAGTTATTTAGAAAAATATTATTTTGCTCTTCAAAATTGGTACTTTTAAAAAGAATACTCAAACTAACCGATCCAGTTAAAAAATACCTCAGTAAACAAAACCATTCCAGCAAAAACACAAAAGAAAAAAAATAATTTAAACGAGGATTTACCTCCTAATCCATAACTAGGGGAATCATTTTCTGTGTGGGCACAATAAAAAAAAAAATCGAAAAAAAGGAAGTTTTGCCCCCAAAAAAGGTGGGACACAGAAAATATATTATAATGAAATTAAGGTGGCAAAACTTCCTTTTTTCTAATCTTATTATAATGAAATTAAGCCAGCCAAATCTGTCGAATGTCACACTGCACCAAGAAGGATTAGGCAATGGTCAAATCACCAGCAAAAATAGATAATGAAAGTTTTCAGTTTATACACATTTATTTGTATTAATCATGATACTGTGTTGACAATTGTTGGTGTTCTATGCTATGATTGAAGGGGTTGAGTAAACAACCAAAACTTAGAAATGATGACTTGAGAACTAGATCATCGTACCTTTTTCTTCTAAAGCTTGTCTTTTCCCTCTTGATAATTTCTTAACTTACTGGGGTTGGTAAATTCTTTAAGATTGTAATATAAATCTAAATCAGATAATGAGAACCTAAAGTCGGCCACATATTTCAAGGGCCTGTAAGTGAAACAAGTTGGACATCCATAGGGCCACTTTGTGCCAAATATTTAGACTCACAATCATAAGAGCATATTTTAATGCATTCAGCAGTTTTGGGTGTGTCTTGATTTTGGGATGGAAGCTCACTTATCCGAGAATAATTTTCAGTGTGGTATATTGGAATTAAAAATTTAGTAAAAATTTTGGTACACTTATTATTATCCAAGCCTTAAATTATTTGAAGTATACGGGAGCTGTCTTCTCTTAATTACATAAATGGTCCATTGGAATTTTAAACCACCACCTAAACTGAGAGAGACCCTATACAATGCATTATAAAACTATTAGGATAAGTAAGTTTAAAAAAAGAAAAAAAAAATACTAATATCACCAGATCTTAAAATATAGTCTTTGAAAGACGGAAGCAGCACATTTTTTGGAAGGTCCCCACGAGAAAAACCATCTTACCTATTGCATTTTGTAAAGTTCTTTATGTAAATATGAGCAATGCTCAAAACAAAATCATCGGCTAGACAACAAATATCAAAGGTAAAAGATGAATTTAATTTCAGGAGAAAAGAGCCCCAATCCACCGGCCACCGCCGGTATAATGTTGATAAGAAGTCACCCACAGTTTATGAGAAAAGTCAGAAATAAAAACCAGTTAGCTAATACGATATCTCTAAAGTCCTCGCAATGATAACCGACACGTGTCCACTTTCCTCGATCCTTAAAACCCTCACAAAAATCCATAAATCTTGTCCTCTCTTTTCCGTTAAAGCTCTCTCTCACACACACAGTCCCACCTTGTGTGTGTCTTATGGGCAATCCACTTCGCTTTCTGTGATACCCTTTTTCTCCTCCATCTCATTCTCAGCGCCTCCACCACTTGTTCTCTCCAAAACCCATTATTATTATTATTATTATTATTATTATTGCTAAATCAAGACCACCAAAAGACTTTCTCTAGCTTTAGATTTGATGATTGATGCCACGCCGTTGTTACTTTTTTTGTACTCTTTTCAGAGATGAAGTTTTGAAGATGATGATGAGCGGCTATGATCGTCGTCGTCCTCCTCCACCTCTGGTCAGAACAATCATCACCAATACAGCTTTTTGGATCGAGAAATGGTCGACCCATTTATGGTGATCCACGTTCGGTCTCTAATCTGGTTAAGAAAAAGGCAAAAAAGACACCCCCCCAACAAAACTCATCTCCCTGTTTGCTCTATTAACTCTCTATTAACTCTAAAACCATACACCAAAGTGTTGATCTTTGTTTGTTATTTCACTGTTGATGTTTGATATTTATACAATCTTAAGCTAATTTTATAGTTGATAGGAGTTAACCTCAGCTGCTAATCATACGAAAGTTGGTTAGATTTCTCAGTTTGGTCAAAAGGGTTTTGCTTGTAGTAGAATATCAAAGGTGGCGAAGATGAGTTTGGGCACGGCCGAGGACGATTCGGCTTCGGAGATTCATATTCCGGCGGACATAGATTGGCATATGCTTGACAAGTCCAAGTTTTTCTTTCTAGGGGCTGCTCTATTTTCCGGGGTGTCGGGGGCTTTGTATCCGATCGTGGTGTTGAAGACCCGGCAACAAGTCTCGCCGACGCCGATTTCTAGCTTTAAGATGTCGTTTGCCATCATGCGCCATGAAGGCTGCCGAGGTTTCTACAGAGGTTTTGGTACATCTTTGATGGGAACAATCCCGGCTCGAGCGCTTTACATGACAGCTCTTGAAGTGACCAAGAGTAATGTTGGGACCGTCACGGTTAGATTAGGCTACTCCGATACCACCGCCACGGCTATAGCGAATGCTGCGGCCGGGTTGAGCTCTGCCATGGCTGCTCAATTGGTTTGGACCCCAATTGATGTTGTGAGTCAAAGACTCATGGTTCAGAGTTGTAGCAAGAGTGGCAAGAACACTCTCTCTCGTGTGACTTCCTATAGATACAACAATGGTTTAGACGCGTTTAGGAAAATCGTGTACTCAGATGGCTTGAGAGGATTGTATAGGGGGTTTGGGATATCGATATTGACTTATGCACCATCCAACGCTGTTTGGTGGGCTTCTTACTCTGTGGCATATAGGCTCATCTGGGGTGGTTTTGGTTGCTATATGGGGAAGAAAGATCATGAGAATCGGTTGGTCAATGGCTCTAGTTTTAAGCCTGATTCCAGAGCAACTGTAGCGGTTCAAGGGCTGAGTGCTGCCATGGCTAGTGGGGTTTCTGCTCTGATTACTATGCCACTAGATACGATCAAAACAAGATTGCAAGTCTTGGATGGAGACGAAAATGGACAAAGAAGGCCACTGACTATTGCTCAAACGGTGAGGAATTTGGTCAAGGAAGGTGGATTTGGTGCTTGTTACAGAGGATTGGGGCCAAGGTGGGCTTCCATGGCTATGTCAGCGACAACCATGATCACTACCTATGAGTTTCTCAAGAGGCTATCTACCAAGACTCAGGATGGCTTCCCTTGATTGACATGAAAGTTGAAACAAGCTGCCAAAGGAAGACTCCGGAAGAGATGCTTTTTTTATTTCTTTATCTTCGAAATTTGTTCTGCATTTGGCTGTATTGGCTGCCTGGTTGCCTTAGATTAATGTAAATTCTTTTTATATTTTTTTTCCCCTTTTTATGTTATCTTTACCTTGGGACCTGAGGAGTAAGGTTATTATGGATGAAGATAAGTGAGGATATGTAAATATATGGTTCTTTTATTTACTTTTTTCGAATATGATGTGTTTTATGCTTTATCAAGTTTACCTATGCTGTTCAAGCATAAACTTTTTTTAGAGATAAGTTCAACTTCTTATCTCAAGGAGGGAGAATCAAATTCTCTAATCACTATCTACGTATTAGAAAATGATTAAAGCTAATTGGCATGCGAAATTTTATTAAACATCCTCTTGATATTCTGATGTTGAAAATATCCTATTTTGAATGTTCCTCAGAAATATTCTTTGTGAGGACTAACAAAGAACAAAATGTCTACAATCATTTAGATGATTTTTTTAACATTCTAGGAGTATTTTGATACAAAAGAGAATATTAGAAGAAACAGTTTTCAACTTAGAGCTAATATGGAAAATATCACATGGAGGATATTTAATAAAATTCCTGTTTGGAATTGGGCAATATGCTCTCTACCAAATCAAATTCCTACAGTATTCCAAGATTTTGCAACAAAGAAAGAATAAAGTGCAACTAAGGAAAAGTAACAAAAACCCAAGAAAGAAAAAAGAAGAGCAAAGTTTTGGAAATATTTGCTTCGCCGAGTTGATTAGAATCTACTTGTCATGTGGTTTTAAGGAATCTATTGACGTAAGACACTCCCTATGTTCTTGTCTTGTGGTAATAATAAGGGCCATCATTCAATTATCCTCAAATATTTAGAGTATAGTCCAAACTCAAATGCACAACCCAACCAAAGAAAGGCTAAGTGATAGGCTGACTGTACCCCTCAAAAAATGTTCAAGAGACAAGGGAGTTGAGCGTGCAAAGTCTTCCTTAAGAAATTCAATTTTATAGTGGAAAAAGACAAACTTAATTAAATAAACATAAAACACCTTCACCAGATACTGGGGAATGAAATCTGTGGAACTATGCTTTACCAAAGTTAGGTAAATCATCTCTCTTTCACCTCGAACTAGAAAACCATGAGACACCCATATAGGATTTCGAGGTCAAAATAGAGGGTTTAATCAGCTCCCAATGAAGACATGGTTTTCCTCCGAAAAAACGCTGAAAAGTAGAAATGGTGTTAAGCCACCGCGGATCTCACTTTTAAACCTATGTATGGTCCTTGTATATTTATTAGTGCGTAATGTTAAACACATATTAGTGTCTTTTAGATTACTCAAATTCTTATAGAAGTATTTGACATGTTAATTACGTGGAGTTTAATTATGCGGATGAAAATTACTGTGAACTAAATAATACACGTGAGTCAAGAGTCAATGCAACATGAAATACGTGCATCTAAATTCAAAATATTGTCAGCTTTTACTCGATTAAAATCAATTAAACAAACCCTTCACGAAAAAAAATCAATTAAACAAATATTTTATATGCGTATATGAAAGATAAAAGGATTCATTTGAGATCGATTATGTTCGTTATTTTTAACTTCTAAAAGCAGTTATCGAAAAAATTGAGAGTTAGTATTTGACAAATTTTTGTTTTTGATCAATAAATTCTAAAAACTGACGTGTAATCGTTATTTTAAAATTTAAGAAATATGATAAAGATTATTTTTCAAAATTAATTATACTTTATTAATATAAATTATTTAAAATATCTCTTTATAACACAAATAATTTATAAATTACTAAATATTTAGACATTATTTTTAAACAGCATAATAATTTTATAAACTAAATTAATCAAATATCTAAATCTTATTTGCTACAGTTACTCGCTCACAGCACAACCACCGTATAATTACATTATTACAGCATAGCTACGTTACAATACAATAATACTAAACTGCTCCAAAATAACAAAATAACGGGAGATAATCTGAAAATAGATGGCTCGATAGATGAATTTTTTTTTTTTAAAAATATTAACATAGTGGAAACGGGACAAAACCCCCAAAAAAAAAAAAAAAAAACCGTAGGCTGTGTAAGCAAAATCCATTTGCGTATATCATCCAAGTGTATCTATGGACCATTTGACATTATCATTATTACGAATGTCTATGGACCATTGAGCTAACTAAAAGTAAAACAGTGGGCCAAACAAAGCTCGCTCTCTCTCTCTCTCTCTCTCTCAGTTTCAATCGGTCTCTCTCTGTTTTTTTTTTTTTTTTTTTCGAATAAGGTCTTTCTCACTCAGTTTCAATCGGTCTCTTTCTATTTCTTTTTTCTTTTTCCTTTTTTTTTTTTCTTTTTTTTTGAATAAGGTCTCTCTCTGTTTCTGAGTCACCGCAGCTTGCTTTTGTCCTCATCCCACAGTAGCAGCCAGGCACCACTACTGACAAGTAAGGCCGCATATGCTACGGACCACTTCAAATATCAGAAACTGCAACTCTGTGATTGTTCATTAACCTCTTGGCTTTAACTGACTCATTATACAAGACGAATGCATTTACTTTTCATAATCCAACCTTAATATGTTAAACAAAATCTAGGTAACCGCAGTTCATATTTGTTTTTAGGCTATCTCCAACTCAAAATTTAAATTGTCGTAAGTTTTGCACCATTTTGCAGTTATTTTCAGGTTATTTTCAAAAACTATTTCCAACCCAAAACTTTTAAGTCTAAAAAATAATATTTATTTTCTTTTTCTCATTTTTAATTTATAAATAATTCATATATTGCACTAATTATTTAATTATATATTCATGTAAACTAAAACTACAATAATTAATCTAATGTACATTACTAACATTAATTGTATTTGTTAAAGAAATTTATTTTAAATAAAATATTATATAAATTAATTCTACTTCTTTTGGAAAAAACCGATCCAAACCTATGTCAATTTTTTTCAAAGTGAACAAGTAAGAATTATGGAAAAAAGAAATCAACAATGTGGCGAAGGATCTAGAAATAGCTCTGCTTCTTTTGGCCAATATTTAAACAATCTTAGAAGATCTGAAATCCATCTCCCAGAATATTAATAGTAATTATTGTCTTACGTTGGGTTGTATTTTATCTTTATATATTAGTGTTTTATGTCGTAATTTGCCTTCAAATATTATTGGTTTAATTTTGTTTAAGTAGTAAGTTATAATTTGCCTTCGAACTTAGTGCTTTAATTTATGTTGTTTTCTTAGTGCTTTAATTTAAGTTATTTTCTAATGGTAATTTATTTGGATTTTAATATTTTAATGATTGACTATTAATATTATTTTAATTTATTAATATTTTTGTGTTATATATTTAACTATAGTTTATAAAAAATGACAATTTAATTAATAATTGAATTAAAAGATTTTTTTAATAACTTAAGAATTTAAATAAAATCACAAAATTATTAGACAAATAATTAAAGAAAAGACACAAAGTGAACAAAATTCATTGTCTATTATATTTAAGGGGTATAATTGAAATTAATAAAATTTGTAAACAAACTTTAAAACTACAATAAAAACTCATATCTGGTATTGTCTCTAAAATAAAGCCACGTTTTAAAGTTAGGTTGAAGCTTGGTTTTAACTCTATTTTTGTGCACAACTTTAAAATAAAGTCCTTGGAGATGCTCTTATTATTATTATTATTATTTTGGATGGAGTCAAACTTGTTTTAATTTAGCCAAGTTTAAAAGGATAAAAAATGACAAATCGATTAAGAACAAGAGAAGGAAAGACCAAAAAAAAGATTAGCTCTTATACCTAATGAAGCTTTAACAATTTAATATGCAAATTTATTCCCCGGCCATTATGGAAGAATCCAACATTTTAATGGAGGGACCCACGTTATCTATCAACGACATCTGCATAAGATGTATTTAACTTTGACATGTTAAATGCAATTTCTTCTTTTTACATTGTCATATTTCACTACATGACACATAAGTTTTACTATGATTTTATTATGATTTATACAGGTAGAATTGATATGTAATTACATGACACATAAGTTTTACTATGATTTTATTATGATTTATATAGGTATTTTTTTAATCTATGGGTAAGTATTTTTTTTAGCCGTTAGATCACTATCTAATGGTGATCCAATGGCTATAATGAAGTACATGAAAAGACGTACATCATTAATGCTCTTTCTCTTTTACTTTTTATAATAAAAAAATATGCATGCTAAATTTCATTAGACAAATTGATAATTGATACATATGCATAAGTAAAAAAAAAACACGTATTGAATTGGTGCCTATAAATATATATATATATATATATGGGCACCAATCCAGTAGGTATTTTTTTTTTTTACTTATGTATAGGTATCAATTTGGTCAATGAAAATTTAGTATATATATTTTTTTATTATAAAAAATAAGAGAGAAAAAAAGCATTAATGATGCACGTTTTTTTATGCACTTCATTATAGCCATTGGATCACCATTAGATGGTGATCCAACGGCTAAAAAAAAATACCTATCCATAAGTAAAGAAAAAAAATACCTATTGGATTGGCAACCTATATATATATATAAAGAATGCAAATTCTTCGCATCACATTTGGTTTAATTTATATTTTCAACATATATCTCAAAACTGATCTACTCGTACCTCCATATGCCCACCAAATTTTTTAAAAAAATTATAGTTCATCCCATACTGTAAAATCAGGTTTAGTAATTGAAAAATTCGGATTTAGTGTTTCTAGGTTTTTATTATAGTATTTAGATTGATAATTATAAGGTTATCTAACATATGACTCGTATTGATTATGTGGTTATGTAACATGTGAGGACCAATAAGTCACCTGGTCATTGGGTGATCACAAGCTCACCTAATAAATGTATGAAGCTTAGTGGCCATAATCATAAATTAAATTTTAGTCCTTTGTTTCTTGATGCAAAGATGTATTTAAACTTTGTCTCTAATTAGGATTTTGCAATCAAACTACCAATGAACAACTTATCAATGAAATGAAAGAGTATCCAATTAAAGTATAACGATTTTCTTTTTAAATGAAAAAGAGAGAAAAAATGGTGAACCTCTCTTTATCCCATGTTCAATGCCATGCTTTCCGCCACCATCTTGGACTCCCATTCCAACCATTGCCATATCCGGCTAGATTCGGCTCCCCTTACTGACCTTCTCCTTCTTTCTCTCCAAGCTCTATTTCATTGCCGTAAGTAAGAAAGAAGGGAAAGAAAAACATGAAGGAGAAGGAGGAAGTTGACTGGAAAAATAAAAATTTAGACATCTATTAACCTTAAGAGAGTGCTATCACTACTCTCACATTTTATTGTTTGATATGTTAATTCTACCTAAAAAAAATATAACAATAGTATATAGTATAACGGAAACTACACATCAAATAGTGCTACTGAAAAGTAAAAAAAGAGTAAATTTAATATTTCTTGTTAATCCCAGATGTCTTGGGGGCATGAGGGAAAAAAAAAATAAAAGTCAAGGTGACTTAACCTCGAATGGCCAACGTATTGGACTCAGAGTCGAAGTCGAAAGAGCTCCTCAAATAGTGAAACTGAAGAATTTAAAATTTAATATTTTTTTGTTAATCTTTGATGATGTCTGAGGATAGGAAAAAAAAAAAAAAGTAGAGGTCAAGGTGGCCCAATCTTATACGGCCCACATATGGGACTTAAAATCCGAGTTGGAGGAGCTCCTTACGAATATCTCTGTCACTTAATTATGTATTCTCCTACTATAAATTGCTTTCTTGATTGAGCGGATGGAATAAAAATGACTCGATAACTTACCTCATAGAAGATCAATATAGCATAATTGAATTATACGACTTGAGAAACTCCTTTATTGAGATAAGTTGACCGTCCCTTCACGCTATTATCAATTGTTACCATTTCACCACAAGATTATTACCCCAACCCAACTTCAAAAGTTCACCCAATTAGTAAGCAAAGTAAAAGGCAATACCCAATCCCACTACTATTATTACTACTTAATTTATCAGCTATTTGTTCTCAAGTACTAGTAATAGTAAAAGCTAAAAACTGGTTTATGTGGCCAATTTTTATTGAGATTTTTTTTTTTTTTTAAAAAAGTCCTTACTAAACGAAACCTTCAAACAACGGACCTTCAGATCATGTGGCCAAGACTCCTCTTGAGGAGCAGGAGCAAGAGGTCACCCCATTCTCCTACTAATTCTAACTATTGATCACTAACATTTATGATGCATTTGTGACGTAGAGCAAAAAAAAACCCCATTCTCCTACTAACTCTAACTATTGGTCACTAACATTTATGATGCATTTGTGACGTAGAGCAGCCAAAAAAAAATGCGAAACCTTCAAAATAATGGTGTTCAAATACCATTAATTATACATTTTTTCTTTTTTCTTTTGGAAAAAAGCCTCTCCAATTCCAATTAAGAAAGAAATAGAGTACACACAAGTTGCCATTCTACAATAAGCCCAGTTGTTTTTGCTCTTTCAAAAGTTGAAAAAACAAATAAAATTCAAAGTATTTGGAAACAAATTTTGTATTGTCTAGAGACATTTTAACAATAATATATTTTCCAGTTCAGAAAATTAGTCAAATGATACGTGTTACCCAATCTACAATACTAAAGAAATACTTCTGGCATTTTGAAAAAGAAGGGTGAGGTGACTATTTCGCTAAAATCTAGAGCTTGTTTGTGTTTTTTTTTTCAAATTCTTATAGTGAATAGTAATCACTAATTAATGGTTTTTCCAGTGGGAAAAAAAAAACTAATTACTTGTTTTCCTGATTTCATCACCCACAAATTCAATTACTGAAGAATAAACAATGGCAAAAGAAAACATATAGTTACTAATTATAATAATTTAAACGACCGCTTGTCTCTATCATGGCCCAAGACAAAAACAAGATGCAAAATAAAATCCATGAAAAAAAAAGCATTCAATTCATTGTCGTTTGACCCAATGTCGTTGGTTATCTGATCCCCCAGTCCCCACCATACCCATTTCTAGGTACGGGTAAATGCCACATCGCCTCACACCAAATGCCCCGGATAGAATCCGGGCACCACCAATCCAGAAAATCTGATTACTGAGAAGTCTTAAACTACGTCGTATACTTTTATGCTGTACAAACTTCATAATAAGCCCCGGTAAGCTCCAGTCCCAATCCCAGTGAAACAGAAGCACTAGCAGTGTCATCCTTGTCTCCCAGGGAAGAAATTTCTTTACACATGTCAAAAAAGTTTAGTTGAAACGTAAAAAGACAAAAATATACTATAAGGTGGATATGCAATGGAGACAGCTATCATATAAACAGAGTTAAATTCATGCATATGGATAACAAGTTCCATGCTGGCCAAGGGAAAAACGATTTCCAACCGGATCATAAATATCCTAAAATAAGCAAACACTAAACAGGTAGATTGCAACCTAGACATTGTATCAGAGATAAAATTCCTAAAATTACAGAACACAAAACCGGAAAAATAAACCTGACCTACTAGACAATTAGCAGTCAACCACACAGTACAGTGACAGTCCCTGAGACCACAGCAAAGATCAAGCCCGGGTGCGCTTGTTGCTGCAAGATGGGCATTTGTACTGTTTGATATGTTCAGCTCTTGCCGGGGTGATCTTCACACACTTGCCATGGAACCACTTCTCACAAATATCACAGCAAATCCAAAATTCATCTGATGCATAGTTCTCTCCACAAGCCCCACAGAGTGTCTCTCCATGCTCCTCATCGTCTTCCTCTTCCAAACCCTCTTCATCCTCATCCTTGGGCTGCAATGCCTTCGGATACTTTCCCTGAGATTCAGAACCTCGCTGCATTTTTCAAACCAAAAGAAAATAAAATCCAAATACAATTTTAAGGTGCCCAGGTAGTTCATTGATCAACAGTTCTAATTTCCTCTTTCAAGCTTTCTTATAGATGGGCCTGATGAAAGTATGATTCCTGAATACTGATTCCACATAACAAAGTCCAATCAATTCTTGTCTATGATTAATAAGCTAAATCTTTCCAAACCTAAAGAAGAATGCATAACTTGACCACTAAAAAGTTGCATCAGGCATGTTACAATAACAAAATATTTGGGGAAAGACATGCAATTAGTATACCCTCTAATCCAAAACACAAAAAGCCAGTACAACAAGTCGTGATCTAGTACTTGTGGGCTGTGGCAATCCAAGTTCTCTTATACCTTAGAGTTTGATTTAGATTTGTTGCTGCCATGATTCGAATTTGACGATTTCTCCTTGGCCGGTTTCTTAGCTGCTCCCGTTACAACCTCAAAAATGGTTGGAAGATCATTTATCATATGAAAAAGGCGTTTCCTGCAAAGCCAATTAAAGAGACACTGACAAAGAAAACAATGAAACCTCAACACATATATCGTTTAAGTCATCAACAGGAGAAACCACAAAGTCCAGTCTAGCTATGTACAGTGGTGAAATATTTGGCTTTGCGGCCAACTGGATAAACAGTTTCCCCAGAAAAAAGGGTATACTGAAAGAGCACAGAGACTGAGCTAGTCATTGAACATGCACTACAGGGAAAAAAGAACCATACCTATCAGCCCTATCAAACCCAAATCTAGCACCAAAATAAAAAGCCACAGCTAGTAACCATGCATCACTATGAACAGCAACCAAGGATAGCCAATCTTTTTCTTGCATTCCATCTCTAGCGAAGTTGATACCCAGAGCTGGCTCCGGAAGCTCAGGAGGAACCTCTTCAGCAGGTAAATTGACTTCCCACTGCTCACTTGGGAATCCATAAAGACAAAGATTTTCCTTCTCTGTGATAAACTAAGAATTTAAGGCAATGTTGCATGCTCTACGACAATTTTAGAAGTAAAAAACTATCATACTACATGTTCGCAGTATTTCAAACTTAATTATGTAACTAAGAATTAAAAACAGTGTTTGGGTAATAAAACAGAAAAATAACACAAATACGAATTCAGAAACCGCATTTAGACTATTCATATAAAACTAGTTCAAGCTCAGCAACTGATGCTGATGTATAAAATACAGAATAGTTCCAACTTAGTGTCACGTCTTTCCTACCCCAATTCAAGAGTAGAATAAAAAGAACAAGACCCAGGTAGCCTTAATTCTCAACGAGTGTGCCCTTCAAACCAAAACCCGGTATAGTCATACATTATGTCAATGTGCTTATTTAAATGTAAGAACAAGGAACCGGGCCAATCACAACATATGCATCTTATTGCTTAATCTTACTACCAAACGTATTTATTCAAGCCATGACTAACGCAGATCGAATGATACATGGACAATGATGGTTTAGAAAGTCGCATAAAACTTAAAAATACTGCGAAAGATTATTATTAAAAAAAAAAAACAGAAATTAAAGTAAGCACTAGCAGATAGAAATGCAATCAAACATCGAACCATAAACTGAAATAAATTTATCCAAAAATAATAATTCGAACCAAACAAAAAAACAAAACCGAGCCAAACATTCAGCCTGATAAGAAAATTAGTAAAGGACATTTAGATTGTTGAAAATTCTCAAGACCCAGAAGCCAGAACCCCACTCAAATCTCCCATTTCCAACATTTTCAAATTATTCTTCCAAAAAATAAAACCGAAGAAAAAAGCAGCACATATTGACGGAAATAATCACAATTAATGGAGAACAACGAGAAAGAAAAAGAACCCAGACCAGGATAACACTGCTGGTAGAACTCTTCAACGTCTGCGAATCCAAAAAAAAAAAGGAGAATCATATTGAATATGAAGAGTATAAGTAATAAATAACGCGAAAATTGGAAAAATTGAGAGAAGAAAGTGTATATACCGATGGTGAGGGCTTTAATCATCCCAGCTCTTCGGCCTTTGAAATCCCTAAACACCTCCTCCACCGTACGCGGGTTGTAAGGTCCACCCTCGTCCATGTCTCCGAGAGCCCAAAAAAAAAAAAAAACAATTCGAAGAAAGGAGAAAACTATACTGAAAATCCAAAACCAGAGAGAAAAGAAGAGAAAGAGGAGAGAGAGTGTAAAAGGAGGGAAAGATTGGAAAATATTTGACCTCTCTGAGCAGAGAGAGAGAGAGAGAGAGATGGTGCGGATTTGAATCGGGAGGAAAATGGATTTATTAATCGGATTTGATAAGAGGTAATTGAGTCCGCCAAGGTGATGTATGTGATGAGAATAGGTTGAATTGGGCCATTTTAAGGCCCTAAAAGAGAGTGAAAATTTTGGAAGTGGTTGAGCTTGAAGCTCGTTGGCCCACTCAAAGGTGGGCCCCAACTGTGGAGTCTCGCCTAGCAGGCTACTAGAGCCTCGATACGACTCGCTTTCGTTGTTTCTTCTTCCACCCACCTTGGAGTGAATTTTGCCATTTCGGGGAATAAATGTGTCTCTATGAATTAAAAAGCATTGTCAAAACTAACGAAAACGAGAAAACGAGAAAACGACATCATCAATCTTCACAATTTAGACTGATTTCATGTCGTTCAGACACTTTCGACGTATCTTTTTTTTTTTTTTTTTTTTTTTCCCGGTTGGCTAAACCATTTGGCTTGATTTGATTGGGTATGGAAAATGCTGGACACTAGCACAACACAAGAAATATGCTTTCATCTTTCTCTTTCACGGTTTATCTTTAGAGATGGGATGATCAAGTCATTAGAAAGAGCCCTTCAAAATGGTCAAACGCAACTTCTTTTTTTATCTGGGGGGTTATATGCATCAAATAAGCGGTGATGAAATGCATGCTATAAATATGTATCCAATTTTTTAGTTGGGAAATCATCTTTCATGGCTTTTATTATATATGGGATATATTAGCAAAGTTTGTTTCCTCTATGTGTTACGAGAAGTATAATCTTTCTCTAAAAGGAAATATGAGAAAAGATTTTAAGACAAATTTGGAGCTTAAATCGTTAAAAAGTTGTCTACATTATGATAAACTAATACTGATAAAATTCTATCCGTGGTATATAAAATTTATATGGTGATATACAATACCCTTGTTGTATAACTTGTGCTGATGAACATTTTCATTGTTTCTCTGTTTGGTATATATAATTCTAATATTAGTATATACCCCTTTTCTGTAGCTTGTGTTAATGTACACTTTTATTATTTTTCTATTTGGTTCATGGAGTTTATGAACTATATACTAAATTATATTTACCATCATCATAAGTTTATGTACCAAAAAACTGGTCTTTGCAAAAACTAAAAAAGTTTATGTAACATATTATTAAAATTATCTAACATATACATAATTTTTTGGTTCAAAATATAGTCCATATGCATATATATCTTATCTGAATATTTATTTACCTAGTATATTTGTTTATGCATCTATTATTAATCAGGTTCATGAAATTGTTTAGTTTGTTTGTTGTTTTTCAGTGTTTGGTATATAAATTTATTAACATGGTAGATAATGATATGTATTAAATACAAGAATATCTACTATTGATTGATTTCAGTAGATGTAGTAATATATTTTTTGTTTTATTTTTCCATTTTTTTGTTTTAATAATGTCCATATAGTTAGTTTCTATATCTATCAAGTTCGTAATACTAATTCAGAGTTCAATAGTGAGAAGTAGAATTTTGATAGTATTTCCTATTCTCATGTTTGTACAATAGTTAATAAGTTCAGCTTGAGTTACTGCAATTATGTTTCTTGTATTTTCAAGAACTCAATCTTTTGGCTTGCCTATAGCAGTATTATTAATTCAGTTGGAACTCAAGCGGATTGAGATGTACCACATATTATCAAGGAACCTAGTGTTGGCTAGCCGAAAACAAAAAGAATCCTCTTAGTTAGTGAGTTTAATAAAAATAAGTTAGTAAAGTACACTCGATGTAAGCAATATGGCCATAATTGAAATACTTGTAAAAATCTAATTCCTGCCAAATTAAGTATCATGAGGAAGATAAAAAGCCATCCAAATCATTAGATTCTTATTGTCCTAATTTGTAGTTGGCTTTCTTACGAAGGGGATTATTTTTTTTTCATACTTTTTGTACATTATCTTTTTGTGTTGGTATATGGAAATTTTTTCTTGTATATAGAAGTTTTGTCTTGGTGTTACTAGATTTAGACTTGAGACTTTAAATATATTATTATTTTGGTATTGTTACACTTCTTAGTATACGGTTTTATTATGTTGGCATATAAAAATGTATACCTAGCTCATATTTTTATGAACTAAGAGCAAAAAGTTATCTACCGTACATGAAATGGCACATATATTATTATGATATATAAAGATATATACATATTTCATATTATTATAAACTACATGCATATTTCATATTATTATGAACCACGAATAAAAACATATATACACGACTTCTATTTGCTTTCAAGTGCCTTGATAGACATATTTTGTTATGTTTGAATGTATATATACTTAATTTATGTTTTTTTTTTTTTATAAACTATAAAGAAAAACTTATCTACCTAGTTCTAAATATAACTAAATATTATATATATTATAGAAAATTATTTTATTATAAAGCATGAGTATATATATACCTAATTTATGTTTTTTTAATGAACTATGAAAAAAAACTTATCTACCTACCTAGTTCTAAATATTAAATACAGTATAGAAAATCATTTTATTACGAAGCATGAAATATTAAGTAGGACTTATGTATCATTTATGCGTTTTGTTCAAATTCTTATTCATTCAGAAATATTTGTCTTATAATATAATTTTTTTTTTTTGACAATTTATCATTACATTTATCTAGTTCACATTCATATATACCAAAGATTACAATTCTATCTACACTTTTGCACAGATTGTGATTATAATTAACCATTCAAAGCATAGGAATAAGAGTTAGGAAATGATAATCATTATCTAAAAGATATAATCATCGTTATTTCAGTAACATATATAATGAATCTCTATTTGCTCTTAGATACTAATAATTTTTCTTTTTATAGTCATGACCTTATTTTATTGTATATATTTACTCAATATATTGTTCTTTATGGTATATTCATGTTGTCCTTTAATAATTTTATGGTATATGATTACACATATTCAAGTTGACAACCTGTTTCTCCACGCACATGCAAAGAAAATAGACATATCCTTTTCTAACTTGCATTCCGTTCTAATCTATATTCTAATTCATCTATCTGTTTTATTTTAAGAAGCCCTATAAATAAGTAATTTCAGCATTACCTTGATAGTTAACATATGTACTAAGTAAACAGAACCCAATAATCGTGCAAAAGCAAAATAGAGACAGAACAGAACTCAATAATCACGCAAAAGAAAAATAGAGACAGTTCTGCAAAGGTTATTAATATATGTCAACATAAGAGAAAACTATAATAAAAGGAAGCATTAAAGGATGAGAAAGCTTGTATTTGGTCAAGAATTTTTCAGAACCGAATCATGAAAATATACCAATTTTATTTTCTGATCTACTAGAACTAAATATTTATCTACTAAAACTAATTTTATCAAAAACATAAACATATATACTAAATTTAGATAATAATCTACCACAACAAATACTCAAATTGATAAAACATGTCTTTTTGGTATTTTGTCAAACACTTAATATGCACTGCTCTAGTATATAAATTTACCATACATCAAACAAAAGGGTAATCTACTCTTTGGCATTGAAGCAATTCAAAGCTTAAGTATAAAAATCGACACACGAACTACTAAGATTTACAAGTCATATTTAAATTACAAATCAACAATATCAATATTATAATGAAGTAGAGTATTTTTCACATTTACATTTATGTATATATGTACTATATACGCAGCCTAAGATCAATATAAATATATATATATATATATATATATATCTACACCTAGAAAGATAATTTCTAAACCCTAACAAGAATATACATCTACACATATAGATATATATAGGCACCCAGTAGATTTTTTTTTAACCTATAAATAGGTATTATTATCATTTTAACCAATAAAAATTTATCATATATATTTTTTATATTAAAAAGTAAGAGAGAGTATTAATGATGCACATCTTTTTAAGTATCTTATTATAACCGTTGAATCACTATTAGATGATAATATAACTGCGAAAAATATACCTACACATAAGTAAAAAAAAATACCTACTAAATTGGCAATATATATATTTATATATATATATATACCTCTTCGCAATTAATTTTTGAGTCTAATTCTTTGAAATAAACTTCAATCAGACCTAAGATTGTGACTAAGAAAGTGGATCTGATTTTCTAAAAAAAATTTCCGGTAGAGAAATTTTGTAGATTCGATTATTTGAACAAAAAATGGAGATCATGGCTGAGAATGTGAGGGAAGACTTTAGAAAGTGTTTTGGACTAGTGAGAAAGAGATGAAACCGAGGGTTTGGGTGGATTTGGGTTTTGATCACATTTGAGGATATTTTAGGAATGGAATTTACAATGTTAAAATGGGTGGGGCATTCTACGATAACATTTTGGATTTGGACATACACTAATTTTTGGGCCAAATTTTGGCCAGATACCTATAAGTCCTAAAATTATAACCCAGACTTTATTGAGTGGATTTGAGTTGGATTGGGTTGTTAGGCTAAGAGATATTATATTTTACTTGTTTATGCTAGTTTTCAATTATTAAAATTAGGTTTCAAATATTATCGTTTTTGTTTTATTTAATTTAATCCTTGATATAAGACTTATACTCATAAAACTTCTAACAACTATATACTCATATAAAATCTAACAATTAAAAATTTTTATTTTAGTTTTTACTCGTTGAAGATGGTTATGAATCCTAATTTTGTCATTAAATATCAATCTGGTTTGTTTTAGCTAATTTAACCCTTAATATAAAAATTTATACCCTTATAAATTCTAGTTTTTACAACTATATACTAATACATGCTAACAAGTATTTTCTATTTTTTTCTTTTTTTAATAAGCTAGACATATACACATTTTTGTTTTGATAGGTGGGAGTTCGGGTTAGGTTGGGTCGTGGGTTGAAAACTCCTCAATCCATAACCTAACCTAAATTTCAGTTTGAAAAAATCATAACCCAATAAACTATATATTTTTTACTCGGGTCGTAATTTTCAGATTAGGTTAGGCTTGTTGATAATCTCTACTCGTATCAATATCTTTTTCTAAGAAAAGAAATTCACTATTTTAGTAGAAACTCTAAAAAATAAACAAAGGGAAAATTTAGGAGGAAAATAAAAAAACACCCTAACGTTTGGGTATTTTGTAATTTTATATCTACAAAATAAGAAAATGAAATTAAGAGTTTATAAAATTTAATACATGTGTAGAATTTTCCAATTATTTTAACAATAAACAAACAATAACACCTCCAAATTAAGGAGAACAATAAAAACCTATTTAGTTTTAATAAGTAACTATAGGTAGTGAATTTTCACAATTTCTTTCAATTTATTATTTTGTAGAATTAAAACATTAAAGTTAAAATTCTAAAATACCCAACATTCAGGGTATTTTTCTTTCTTTTTTTTTTTTTTTGCAATTAACTCATAGATAAATCGTAAAATGTGTTTCCTTGCTTGCTCTTGTTGGTGTTTGAGAAACTCATCTAATCAAATTAGTAATATGTTTAGTATATTACATCCAATTCATATTAAGTATGGATTTCAAAAATTACTTACAATCCAATCCGATAAAACTTTTCAATCAATCTATCTTATTTGTGAATTTATATATTGGATCAGTTACTTGGGCCTGATTAATAACCCTTATAACAGGGACTTTGTGTTGGTTTTTTTTGTTCTAGATGACTTATTTTTAGCACAAATTTGGGTCTTTATGTTTTAGAATAATCATATGTGATAGGTTGTATAATAAAATTTTATATCTTAAATTATAACTAATAGAAAATTTTATAATATATATAAATTGTAAAAAAAAAATGTGCAAATTACATATATATATATATATATGTAATTTTTTAACATGTATAATTTAAGTGTAGATTTGACTGAATTAGTTATTTTCAATAAGAAAAATATATCCAATTTGTAGAGTAAGATTTTTAGAAATCCAAATCCAATCTAATTCAAATATGTGTGAATATTTATAGATTGGATTATGTAGATAGGATCAGATCATATGAAGTTTGAATGTCCTTACTTATTGTGAACCTATGATAAGACCCATATGAAATCGAATAGATTATTGCAACCTATGATAAGACCCATATGAAATCGAATAGATTATTGCTACAGGCTATAAGTGATGCCCAGTGTCACATACTAATAGAGTTGCAGAACATATGATATAATTTTATGTTTGTAGTCTTATAGTTCTATTAGTACGTGGTGTCTAGTACCCATAACGTTACTTAATTTAATATGATAAATGGTCAAACAAGTTTCACAAAAGCATCGAGTATACTCAAAAGTTCATGGGATAAAAGAGGGTTTTCTTTTTTTCCTCTCCTTATTAATGCATTACTAATGGCGTTGTTGTGATAAAGAATGAAGAATATTGGTGTCAAACTATTTTAACTTAGTAGATGGTTAAGATACATAAGATGTTTGAAGCAGTTATTCTTCAAGTTAGTGATATAACATAGACTCGTTTTTAATAAACAAAACAGGAATTAAAATGCGATTTTTGTTGATAGTGTTGCAAAATTATCAGTTTTTTGAAGTGTCAATATGGATATCTAAGGGAATATTTTTTTCTGTATATCTATAAAATATCGATAATATTATAGAAAATATTAATATTATTAAAATAAAAACAAAAATGAGGTAATATCAAGATATTTATAGATATTATTGTGATAATAATATCGATGACATTTTGAAATATTAACAGGAATATTGATTTTTTCTTTTTGCTAGACCTCTTTTCTTAAAATAAATGGTAGTAAAAATAAAACTATAGTTTCCTCTCCACAATATGTGAGAAAAAGTTTGGAACTACTATTGTTTGTAATTAAAATCTTTGCGATGTTTATAGAAAGAGATCAATCAACATATATGTGATACATAGATAATTATCTTCAAAACTATTCAAATAAAATAACTTGAGAAAGATATAGTTTGAATCAAGATAAAAATTTCTCAAAAGACTTTTTAGTATTAAATGAATTTGACATATTCTATATTATCACTTATTTTTAGTTATTTCGTATTGTAATTTAGAACTAGTTACAATTTATAAAATATTAATAAAAATGTATTTGATAAAATAATAATATAATATGCATTCTAATTTTAAATGTTCTGTAAAGTGAAATTCAAGTATTTTTTTGTGTTATAAGACAAATTTAATAAATTCTCTAAATATCTCTAACATGATATTGTCATTGACATTGTTAATCCATATTTTCATCCTTGGATATGAATCACATATGATCGCGTTGCGGCATTGCCTAAAAAGATTGTCCCATTTTGTGTCCATTTATAAAAATCTTGCTACCTCATTTAAAAATTTAGAAAGTTAACATGTCTATTAACAGTACATCTCCGTCTTATTTTTAACTCTCTCTCTCTCTCTCTCTCTCTCTCTCTCTCTCTCTCTCTCTCTCTCTTAGTAACTCTATCATTAGTCTATTAACTCCCTCGTGAATATCTGAATATCTCCTTTTTTTTCTTTTAAGTGACATAATATATTTTCCGACACTTTTTTTTTCCCCTTTTTCCTCACCATATACACGATACAAGCTTAGCTGTAGCCCTCTAAATTCATCATTTCAATCAATCTCTTAAAGCTAATAAGATTTTTCTTTCTTTATTGTTTACTCTCTATTTTTTCTTATTGAAGTATAAGTATTCTTATTTGGCTTTGAACTTTAAGAACACCTGCAGTTTGACCGATTTTTGCTTGTCTTATTTTTTTTCCTTTAATTATTCTATTTTTGTTTTAACCTTAGTAACACAACCTAAACATTTTGTCTAATAAATTCAACAAAAAAGAAAAAAGAAAAAAAAATCCTCAAGAGCGATTAATCTATTTCTCAAATCAAAATATATATATGTATATAGGCACCAATTTATTTACGCATATATACTATTTTATCTAATTAAAATTGATTATGTACGTTTTTTATAGTAAAAAAATGGAGAAAATAAATATTAAATAATGAATTTTTTTTTCTAACTAACCAAATTATAATAGTCGATAGATAATGATTTAATAACTAAAAAAAATACCTATTTAATTGGGAACATATATATAGGTGCCAAATCCAATAGAGACTTATATCATGTTGCCAATCCACTAGGTATTTTTTTTTTAAATTATTGGATCATCATCTAAAGATGATCTAACGGCTATAATGAAATACGTGAAAAGATGCGCATCAGTAATATTTTTTCTCTTACTTTTTAATATAAAAAATATGCATGATAAATTTTTATTAGCCAAAATGATACCTGTGTATAGGTTAAAAAAAATACTTACTGGATTGGTACCATTATATATATATATGTGTATATATATATATATATATATATATATCTTGGGCCACAATTCTATAGATATTTTTATTTTTAGTCATTGAATCATTATCTTACAGCTACTATAATTTGAATAATTAAAAAAATAATAATGACAATAAATACACATTATTTATTATTTTTCTCTCTACTTTTTACCATAAAAAGATATACGTGATAAATTTTAATTAGGCAAAATAATAATTATAAATAGGTAAATATATATAATATGATATAAATTCCGATGTATTTTGTCTTCCAAGTCTTTTTATTTTATTTAATTGGGTTACATATTAAAACCTTATTTGGACAAAAATATTTTTCTTCGTCATTTATTCATTAATATATATAGGTTTTCATATTTTTTTTACCTATTAATAAGTATTTATCTTTTTAGTCATTTGGGTCATGATCTAACAACAACTATAATTTAGGTGATTGGAAAAAAATAATAAAAATAAATACATATTATTTAATATTTTTCTCTTTTTATATGAAAAAATGTGCGTAACTAACTTTTACTAGGAAAAATAACTATAAATAAGTTAAAAAGAAATACTTTTCAGGTTATAGCTTTTATTTATTAAACTAAATTCTTGAAAAAGAAAAAAAAAAGGAAATAACAGAAAAATAAAATGTGGATGGAGTGAAATGAACCGCGTTAGAAAAGTTTTAAGTTGGAGACTTTTTAACTCTTTTTAAATGAGGCAGTAAATTTTAGGACCAATTTGGTTTAACTTCTTAATAAGCTAAAAATATTTTTTGAATAACGTGTTAACTACAAAGTATTTGGTAAAAATTTAAAAATCAAATTATTTAATAATTTTTGATAAAATTACAGCCAAAAGTCGAAATTGGCTTAAAGCACTTTTGGCTTTTAGATTATACAAAAATCTACATTATTTTTTAATGAATAAATTATAGTAGGTAAAATACCCTAACTTAAAAGTAAAAATACCACATATTTAATTGAGTTTATTTTTATATCAATTTTTTTAACAAAGTATTAACATCTTTAGCATGCATAAATAAGCATAATTGTAAAAAATATTAATAAGTTCTCTTTATAAATATGTATAATTATATAATGATATTTATTTTGGTCATTTTATATTTACACAATAATTCAATTATACAATTTATCAAACAATTTAATACAATTTTTTCAAATCACGTCACTTTAAAATTATAATTTATCAAACATTATGCTATTCTTAAAATTTACGTCTCTGCCCTGGTAAATGGAGACAGAATGGGACAACATTTTTTAACGGGTGATCTATTTTTTTTTTTTTTTTTTTGGGGGGATAAAAAAAGGTGATCTAATTGATCCCACCAAAAAGAAGTTGATGTAAGGAATACTTTTACAAGGGTTGCGGGGAACAACATCCATTACTAACACTAGGGGGTCTAAGCGTCTCAGCAGCAGATGCTTGTGAATAAGGGCGTGTTTGGTTTGGCCATGCCATGATATGGAGTTGAATCTTTTCCATTAGGTCAATGGCTGAGGTCAGAGTGTCCCTGATTTCGTTGTGATCGCAGCAGTGTATTAGCCCTGCGGCGCAGACATTGGAAGGCATGACGCTTTTCCCTTCCAGACGAGATATCACGAGCAACTGTCCACTCTCGCATGCTTCTTGGTACAAGCTGCGCAGCCCGGCTCGGTCTGCAGCTGAGCCTTTTATTATTGAAAACACACAAATGAAGCCCTACATAACAAAAGTACATTAATTAGGGGGCAAAAAAAAAAAAAAAAACAGATGAAAAGTTTCAGGTCAATGTCTATCAAAAAAAAAATTTGTTTTTTAAAGCCAACTTTAAAGGTAGCAAATTGGGTTAGTTACCTCTTCTGTTCGTTTAATGTCCATACCGAATCGCTCTTCTCCATGTTTGGGTATCAATTGGAGAGAAACTTCAACCACTCCCGGTAGAAACCATAATCTTGTTCCCTGCAATATTTGGATTGATGTAGTTTGGTTTTGTTGCCAACCCCAAATAGTTTCCTTCCTTTCGACATTAGTACTTTTCTCCTTCTCCTACAGAGGGGAAAAAAAAGGAAGGGAATTATAAGAACTAGTTTAGAAAATTTGAAAAGAAGAAGATAGCCAAATGATCAATACCGAGTTGAGAATGATCTGCTCTGTTTGGGCATTAACAAAGACAAGAGGAACTCCGGAAGAAATAGCTGCAGTAAACCAAGCCATGCACCTAGTTGTTGTGGCCGGAACAGAGCGCTCGCCTTGCAGAGGCATGAATAGAATGGAGCTAACCACCGTACAACGATGGTCAGGTAAGTACTTGTCCACCTTTACCTTCCACTCATACTTCACTCCTCTTTTGTTGAATTCACGACAGTTGGAATTCACCACCGTTCTGCTCATTTCTGCACCAACAGTTTGAAAAGGAGACAACTACTCGTGTTAATCGGCTGGGTATGTTCTAAATTATCAGATACAAAAGGGTTAGTAAAGAATTATAAGCCTCTAAATTTAGTCTCTCTTTGTAAATAAATTTTAGACCATCATTCTTTACAAACATGCAGATACTCTATTTTTCAAACATGCAGGATGCAGCCTGATGTGATACAAGCTTAATACTATACCCAACTCGAATCTAGGACCTCCTAATCACTTGACGCACTTACCATTAGGTTACCACACGCTGTGATTTTGTCTCTTGGTTAGCCCGTAACAAGTACTATATAGGCCAAACTTGCCCCCTAATATATATATATATATATTCTCCAAACTACATGTATAATCACAGACGGCTCCTCTTGTAGGTTCCATTAGAAAAGAAAATATGATGTAGACTAACATTTTTCTTATCTTGTTTCTGACTGTCTGCTAAGACAGAGTGATAGAAATAATGAAATAAAATAAAGTTTGTGAGATTTACATAAAGAAACTTTTTCAGAATTTCATGGAATAATCAAAGATATAACATAAGATGAGTATATAGATTCAAAAAGCCTTCTCTGAAATAATTAAACATAAAAAGTAAACAATAAAACTTGAACTTGAGATTAAAACCAACGTACGTACCCTGCAGCTTGGTGCATTGTTCTAATGTCAAGTCCCCCAAAACAGCAACATGCCTATCATCCTTGGCAGCCTTGATGGTAAACCTCCTATGAAGCATAGAACACTTATGCTGCACGATGCGTGTCTGAAGCTTTACTACGTTTTCACCTCTCCTCACCTTAACCCATATGAGCTCCACTTGTTGCATAATCTTTCCCAGCTGCGAGCTCAGCTCCGACTTGGATTTCGCCTGCACAAACATCTCTTCCTCCGAATCATCGGTCTCTGCAAACCCTTCGATTATGTCTCCTGGCAGCGGCATGCTCTCGTCCCACTCCTCAGGCAACTGATCTTGCTTCACTTGTTTCACGCAAACCACCGTTTGAGTTTGATCGTTGCCCATTTTGTTGCTCTCTGAATTTTCCAACTGAAAATGATGATTAGACGATTATGAGCTTACTTCACACGGAAATAGGACTCTTTTCATTTCGTTGACTATATAATTCTGGGGGTGACAAATATTATGGAGGCCTTTGGTTTTGCCACCATGTGCGAGATCCTCAAGGAGAACAAGTTTTAGGTCTCTACGTCAAGAACATCGCAATAATGTAACAATGCTCGTTCTTATATATATGTAACGCCAAGAAAGCCGGCTCTTTGGGTTTGTTTCATATTGTCTATATCTATATCTATATCTATATATTCGCGATTTTCTAGTTAGTTATTATTGCAATACAGAAAGGGAACAACCTTGTCACACGGTACAATACACTAAATCAGAAAACTTAGTGTTTTATATCTAAAGCTAGAATAGATAGAGATTCCCCTCTGCACCCCTTCCTTATTACATGTATACACCACACAAGTAATGCTTTGTTTTAAGATATCAATTACAATTATAAGAAAAATAGAACCATTACATCGATCTCTTTTCTTCGTTTAAAAAAAAAAACATAAAAACATAAAAAAAAATTGCTACAATTCAACTACATCGACTCCAGCACAAATATTGGTGGCCTCTTGTCGAAGTCTGTCGATTTCAGCTTGAGCTTGCTCCCTGACTGCTGCATCGTTGGACTCTAAATTCGGCCTCAAGCTCGATATTTGCCTTTTAATGCTTCTGATCTGTAAAAGTCGAAAGATACAAAGAATAACAATATAATACAAAAAATTATATCTTATACATAAAGAGTGCTATATATATATATATATTACTTTCCAATCTGACTTAATTTTTATTTGACTAGTTTAATATTTTAATAATATAATAAAATAATATAAAATTTATATTCAAACAGTGAGATTAAAAAAAATATAAAAAAAATACAACTAATGTTACTCTATAAATAATAATAACAGTAAAGTTATAGAAAAAAGTACCTTTCTGTAAGGCCATCTAGGCAAATTATGTCGACGGCATATCTTTTTGAGCACAGTTGGACATACATTCATGGCCTTAGCAGCGTCCTCAATTGTGAGATGGAGATACTCACGTAGATCCATCAATGTCAACTTTCCCGTTCTCTGCCTCTGCACTAAGTCTCAAACATTTTATTTTAAAAAAAAAAATTAAAACATGTTATAAACAACATTTAATATACAAACATAGAATTAAAACAGGTGATAAAAAATTAAAAAATAAAGAGATTCAATCTTAAGATTAAGAAAAGGGGAGAAAAAATAAAAGGTTTCGAATCAAACAAATTAAAAAACCTGTTCTGCAAGAGAAATCCTAGAGTTTCTTTCTACGTCGATAATTTGGGTTGTTTCAGGTCGAGTTTCCACGGTTTGTTCTTGTTGATGTGTTACTTGTTGCTCTTCTTGTCCTTGTTGTTCTGTATAATTTTCTTCTGCTCCTCCTGATATTCACAAAATTATAATTAATATTTCGCTTTTTTATAGATTAGAATATGATAAATTCAATAGCACACCACATTTTTCTGTTTCCTACGTGTGGTAACAGTCACACAATTAAGAACACCATTTTAATCTAAATTTCAGAGTAAATATTCTAGACTATGTTCGGAGCTTGAATTCCTTTTGAAGAAGAGAAAATTGTCTTTTGGGGGAGATTTATCGAACTTAAGGAATACATTTTCTCTCTTTTTTCTCGCCTTTTCTTTCTAACATATCTTTTTTCCTTGTCAAAATCTAGGATCAAAAGTATGTCTTGGTGTAAAGAAACTAAGGGCATAAAAATAAAATGCAATAGTGCTATGAACAAGGGAGATAATATTTGGAAAAAGGAAAAAAATGATCATGACCTGAATTGTGTGGTGGAGAAGTGGGAACAAAGTCAAAATCGTTATTGGAAAGTTCGTCCCATTCCAACCCAACGCAGAGAGCCTCGTAGAATATTGACAATGGATCATGCAACATAACGTAACCCTCTACTTTTCTACGTGAACAATACTCTACTAGGAACCGCTTCACGTCCTCTATGCTTTGTCTACAGAAACTAATTTTTCAAAAAAAAAAAAATGAAATCATAAGATTTTATTAATTTAATTTTAGTCCAAGAATGAAGGAAAAGATAAAAGAGGTCTGATATACTTACTCGAACATTTCAAACTGAGGATCGTTCCCTGAACTTGTACTAGTAGTCACATTATTATTGGTACTACTTCTACTCTCCCAAATTACATGACAGATCATACCGAGTCTTCCATGAATCTCAAGCTTCATGTAATTGTTGAATTCTTCCACCGAAAAACGACAACTATTAGTGAAAATGTTTAGGAAAATATTCAATATTCTGTAATCTATATCGAAAGAATAATATGAAATGGATTATATATAATTTCACCGTTAACATGAATGATTTCTCTAAGCACTTGACAACAAGTACAATTAAACGGAACAGGCGGCGAGGGCCAAGTCGGAAGTGTCCTTGAATTACCACCAACGTTATTAGAATTATTAACTTGTGGTAACTCCAAGTTCTCTTCAATTGCTTGATCATCCGGATCATTGTTACTCGTTTCTTGATGATCACGAATTCGCGAAGGGCCTGGCTGATTATTAGGACCACTCCCTAAACACTGATCAACATTAAAATCAATTGGCAAATCCCAAATAGTGGCAGAATTTTGCTCCAACGTCACATGATTAGGATTGTGATTATCAGAAGTATTAGAGGGTCCTTGACCACCAATATGATCCGGTTCGGGTAAATCCAACAGGCTTGGATTCTCATAATCAGTCAGTATATTGGAAAGATTCTCGCTAAAGGGGCCATCATATAAGTCAGAGTACGACATAATGGCCCCTGGATCTGCCATGCATATAAGTGGTAGTTTTTATTATTATTATATATTATATAAATATATGTATAGAGGGGATGTTGATAGTGGCGGCGCGTGAAGTCAAAGCGCCGCCACGGAGGGGTGTGTTACGGGGAGTCCCAAGAGAAACCAAGGGAGAGGATTGGTCTTTTCTTGGAATTGGAATTATTAAGGATGCAAAAGATGATGATAAGAAAAGGCGCCAGAGGTAGTTTCCTACCGTTGGGACAAAAAACGGTCGGTTTCTTTTTTTTTTTTGAAGATTAAATTCAAAAATTTGTGGAAGATTCAGGCCCAAATAAAAGAGCCCAAACCCAAGAATTTTTTTTATTTTTTTGGAGAATTATGAATGTATTTACATAAATAACCTTAGGGCTTATTGGATTAATTATTTCATAAACTTATAGACCAGACATAAAACTAATGATTAAGAATAAAAAAAAAGTGGTTTCCTCAAAAAAAAAAAAAGATTAAGAATAAAAAAAAGTGGTTTCCTCAAAAATAAAAAAATATAAAAATAAACATTTAAAAAAAATGGGTTTGTGGCGCTAACGGTCTTTGAATTTCTTATATAATGATCATCTGGTCCTAAACTAAATAAATATCCAGAATAGTCCCCGAATTAACCAAGTGATAAAAAGTTTCTTTTTTTCGTCAAAATGGAGAATTTGTATAAAAAAAATAAGAAGCATTCTCAAATCTTGAGAACTGGATAGCATATCTAAAAGAAGAGAATTTTTTTAAATGCACATTACACACATTTTCTTCTGTCTAATTTTTAACAATATTAATAATTTTTTTTTTTAAAAAATCTTTATTATCACTAATTAGTTATTTAAGGACTAATCAAGACATTTAGTTAGTTCAGAACCAAATGGTCACTAGTTAAAGAATTTAAGCACCTTTAGTGCCACAAACCCTAAATTATAATCTAAATTATAATAAAATATACATCTCAAGCATTGAAATCGAAAAATATAATGCAAATATATATTTGAGCATTCCAATATTCTAAGTGATGTTTCTATGGCTATTTCATAATAGCATATGTGATACGTATATCTTTACAAAGTGGATTTTTGGATTAGGGTATATAAATATGCGATTATTGACGAGGTTCACTAGTGAAATAATATAATTGGTTAAGAAAAGTAAAAGTCTGGATTAGGGTATATAAATATGCGATTATTGACGAGGTTCACTAGTGAAATAATATAATTGGTTAAGAAAAGTAAAAGTCCCCAAAAAAGTTGCGAATGTTACACCCTATTGTACCAAATTTCTTTCTTACATAACGAGCACCACTAACCATCCGCACTTCTTTTGAGAGTTTGAAAAAAAATTTGAGCTCATATATCTTCTTACTCTGCTATGAGGCGTATTCTTAGATTAGATTATGTATCACGTGAACGATTAAGTGAGAGTATAGGTTACAGGGGTATACTATCCGACACGTGTCTAAAAGGACCGCTTAAAAGCCACAAGAGTAATACGTGATACTGTATGGGCCCGCGGGCTGTCAGAGGCCAAAGGCAAATCCATCCCAGATCCTGGACAGGTTCGGCCCAGTCTAATTCTTATCTCGACAGTTGGGGGTCATAAGCTTCGAGGGTCTTCCGCCAGGAGATCATTAGAGGCAGCGCACTGCTCCAGACCCAAACAGGGTATTTAATGCAATCCTGGGAAAGTATGCGCATTGAGCAAACCATCATGACAAGACAGTAGCTTGTCAAAGTCTTGCCTCCGACAGGCTTGAGCCATAGGGGACGGCGGAAGGCAAGTCACGATGATGCAAGGGAAATTACGGTAACCACGGCTCGTGATTTCAAGAGTAAGTCATCATGAAAAAAGGTACTCGATCTTGGGATTAAGAGCCAGAAGGTTCTCAGTTCCAAGACTATATATATGAGCCATGCATCCTGCTAAGGAAGGCATATACACATACAGAGAGAGATATATGAAAATTTATAAGCAAGAGAACACCTTAATCTTTGCTACTCAATCTCAGGGATAAACATCTGACCTAAGCATCGGAGAGTCTTTGCAGGTGGCCACCCCCACCGCTCCGACCCGGCCTAAAGTCAAAAGCACTCTGGGATAGCGAGAATATATGGACATTTGGTAGATACAGCATTAGCAGTTCAGAGACATGTGGACAACTGATAAGAATCGTCACCAATAGTTTGGCACTGTCTGTGGGAAACGTTGAGCGTGAGAGAAAGAGTAAGAGTCTCACGACCGCGCTCTCACTGAACAAAAAAAGTCATACGACATCGGATGGCACCCTCAAGAATGACAACTAGGAGCACACGTCCTGATGTCGAAGGAAGCTCCCGGGAAGTGCGACCTGGTCTGGAGCAAAAGCTAGACTAAATGCTTGCTGCCTTGGCAAGCAAACAGGAAGGTAAAGATGGTCCATGAGGCTGTCTTAGGCTTAAAAGATGAAGTTACAGAAGTTCGTAGAGATAACGCTTGCCTTGAAGGGCTGTTGGCAAGTGAAGCCAGGAGCGGGCGAAGAGAGGACTTCGACGAGGAGGTCCAGCAAGAGTCTAGGGGTCAGCAACCGCCAAGGGAAGTTCCCGCCCAGTCCAGATCGCAGATGCAGGGGGAACGACAAGTCAGACAAGGCCTTTCCGGGTAGGAACAGTGGTGGACAGAAGACACTAGGAAAGCCCGGAAGGTGCGCTTCCCGACTGGAAACAGGAGATGATGGCGGAGTTGAGTAAGAGGCTCGGGGTCCATCACAGCCTGTAACGCCCTCTTTATCTTCCTACTACTAGTGGAAATTTATTAACTTTGTATTTACAAAGCGTTACTTTTAGAAGATAATCTTGTAATTGTTTTTCCAAAATACGGGCCAATTCGAGCTTTTTATTTTCTTTAAAACTCTATGGATAGTTGACTTTACTTTTATACATGATCAGTATATACATATATTACAAAATGAAACATAGTAAATAGGTACAAAAAAAATGAACTAAAAAATAACTTCATTGAGAGACTGCAAAACATCCCAAAATACATAAACTAGCCCCCCCACAAGTGATCAAAATATCCATATATACAACACCAAGTTTGGGCCTCTACTTCAATTCACAAGCTCATATTGTCATCTCAATCATTACCTACAACACAAGACTATAATGAGCTATAGCTCAGTAAGTAAAGTAATGGATGACATATTGCTCAATGACATGAATTAAATATATGATCGTGCTTGCTTAAATGTTTCGGTATAAATAATTTCCTTTAGACTCTTTCCTGTCTTGTGCCTACTGTCCGATTCAGCATTATGCCTGCAGGGCTTCCTGAATTAATGATATCCCATGGGTTCTCCTTCCGCCGGCTCTTACCACAGTGGGACTCGTTACTAACCTTATTCCATTATTACCCCATCGAGCTCAAGAGATAAGGCGGCCCGAGACTGTAGTTTAGTCTATTATATAACTTGGAGGAGGAATATTGTGGTAAACCTTTTGACTAATCCTGTCACACTTGTCCTTCTCCTGGGGTTGCCACTCTGAAACTGTAAATATTTATCCTACTTCCCCATAACAGTGACACAAAACCTTCTGAAAGTTACCTAGTCTTAATTTCTCTATGATAAAATAGTTTTACACAATAATACTAAGGCATTTCATAAATTATATTACCCTTCTTAAACATTTTCATAAAATATGCATGGTTATATGGTGTACATAATAATACCATACCAAAAATTACCAAGCATATATATATGTTGAAATCGAAATACCAATGGTCATACTCATAACCAGAATAAATGCAAAACATGGAAAAATAATAGATACTTATATAGTACATAATTCTTTTATTGCAGTTGAGTACTTTACTTACCTCGTGTCTTGAATAGAAATGAATTGTGGAAAAGGTCAATATCCTCTAGAGATTGGTGTGCTATTCATCTGTCATAGTTTACTGTTATTCAAAATGCACATTTTTCTAAAAGAATGGATCAAAATACTTGAACAATACCAAAATCAGAATTGTCAGGAAATTAGGGCACTTGATCTTGAAATGACTCAGAAGCATATAAATCACTTAAGGTACTTGGCAGTCAATAAGTAGCATTGAAAAACTGTTCAAAAGTATTAAAATATGAATGCTAGTTCATTAGCACAAATATGATCCAAAATGACACATAATTTTGTAAAACTAGTTCATTTGCTCCTAAATAGTGTCATTTCATTTAAAAAATATTTGGACAGCACCTCTCCTATTTTTAGGACATTCGCACATGATTAAAATCATGATTTTAAACCTGTAATAGCAATTAGAAATCCAAATTCCTACATATACACATCAAGAGGATCACTTAGAATAATTGAAATACAATTGAACTCTTTTTCGGTTTCAATAAGTTTAAAACCACTTTTACACTTATGTATCATCACAAGCAGCCACTAAATGAGTGTAATAGACAATAGGATCAATAAGATATACAATCCAAATTTAAGAAATCAGATTTCAAACATAGAAAACTTAATCTATTACACATAA
>JXTB01000043.1:1453374-1517097 GCA_002914805.1 Parasponia andersonii
GAATTAGTGTCCTGAATGCCACCTCGTGCTTACCTGGAGCCGACAAATAAAATGCTATAAATAAGTCCTAGACATTGAATTAAGCCTATTTGATGTGTTAAACACACAGTGAATTTGGCTTTGAAGTACGTGAAAATTACATTTTACCGAAAAACTACTATTTGACCAAGTTATCAACAAGTACGATCTTAATACATGTGCACATAGTATTAGTTTCATAATTATATTCTTTGTTCTTTTAGCACACTGAGCTCTCTCTCTGAGGGTATTGAACCTTTACACTGCATCAGGACACTTCGACAATCATTAGTGTAATAACATGTATATAAAAGCACATAACATAAAGAATGGGCATATTTTTATGAAACTAGTATTAATGACTTCTAGATGCCTAATATGCAATTAGAACATGTTTATTATTGGCTCTCTTAATTATGTGAGGAGCTGGATATCACACAGCCATACCCCCAATGATCTGGCAGAACAGACCGTGCGTGGGATCAACTGGATGGCCTTCGCCGATTGGATCTAGTTGGAGCCCAAGCTGAAGGACTTTATGACCCCGACCTTCAAACCGTTCGAGGGAAAGGCCTATCCCTCAACCACATATACCATTTCCAGCATAAGATGGCCCTGGAAACTAGGGATAAAGCTATGACCTGCAAAGTTTTCTCCACCACCCTGGCGGGGCTAGCCCTGTTGTGGTTCAGGTAACTCTTGGAAAAGTCTATAAACGGGTTTGAAGATTTATGTAAAATTTTCTTAAAATAATACGTGGGTGTCCAGAGGCAGTAGAAAACCATGCGAGACTTAAACTGGATGGAACAATCTGCCAACGAGTTTCTAAGGGAATATTTGTCGCGTTGCCTGGAAATGATGTCCTTAGTGCATAACGCTGACTCGACCCAAGTCGCGAGCTCGTTCGTCAAGGGTATAGCCAGAATCGATGCTGTCAGACCACCTGCTCTTGAATTTGCCATACGACATGACAAATGTCCAAGCAAAATCGGAAGGAGTATTTAGGATGCTAGAGAGCCACCAAAAAGTACCCAAAGCCTCCATCACAATAACTATAGCATCGGTGCAAACCCCGACCATGCAAGGAATAAAAAGACCTGCGCTGGCTTAGGGGCCAGCCCCAAAGCAGGGAGCCCCAACCCAAGCCGGTCAAGAAAGTGGCAAAAGGAGGAAAACGTTTGAGGACCATCTGCCAAAGTACAAGCTCAACATGCCGATCGATGTGATCTACCTCCAGAATAGAGACAAGGGCATTTTCAAAGATCCGCCCAAGTCCGGCGTTCCCGAGCACATGAAGAACAAGAGCAGGTACTGCTAATTTCACAAAGATCACAGGCATGATACTGTCAACTACCGTAGCCTTTATGCACAGGTTATGATAGTGATCCAAGCTGGCAAATTGAAGTAATATGTGAAGGCTGGCAAAGCCAGTCCAAGGAGGACATCGCCAGGCTCGAAAAAGGAAAGTAGACCCAAGCCTCTAGGTCGGGGGAGTAGGCTCTGAGGATAGTGCCAATGATTATAGGCAGACTAAAGCTGACCAAGAGTTAGGAAGAGAAGAAAAAACGCCAGAAAAGAACCGAGAAAGAGGGTAAAGTGCTTGAGGGGCATGGGGCATTCCGTGAACCACTTGACGACGGGAAAAAAGCTATGCCTCGGCCGCCCCTATCACCTTTATGCAGTAAGATTTGGCCATGGTGCACCTACCTCATGATGACCTCATAGTGATTAAGCTACAGATGGACTCCGCATTAGTCAAAAGGGTCCTAGTCAACGGCAGGAGTAGCATTGATGTCCTGTTCCTCAACACGTTCGAGAACATAGGCCTGAATCGGAGCACGCTCAGGCCGACTTATCAGCCACTGTTCGCCTTCAACAGTATTAAGGTCAGCCCCTTCGGTATCGTGACTCTGAAGGTCTGTGTTGCGAGGAGGTGCCTGGATGTAGATTTCATCGTCATCGATTGCTAGTCCCCTTTCAAACAACATCATGGGGAGAGGGTGGATCCACGCCATGGATTGGGTCGCCTCCACCCTCCACCAGGTCCTAAGATGTCAATGGAAGGATGGTACCTATATAATAGACATTAAAAGATACCAGACTTCCGTGAGGAAATGTTTTGCGACCACTTTGAAAGGGACCGATACGAGTACAAACGTCTCGACAAAGGAGGACAAATAGTAATCAAAGGTCTGGTCATTGCCATTTTTCTTCTTTACCACCACCAGATTGGAGACCCAGCATGGGTATACGCCTCTATGATTAGGCCATTTTCCAGTAGTACCTCGACCTCCCTGTTGGTTGCTCTATTTTTCTCTGGCGCAAACCTTCAGGGCTTCTTTCTGATCGGGGGAAAGTTGGGGTCTGTATTCAGTTGACGGCAGGCGTGCGCGGGGTCTATTTCGAGCATGTCATCGTGGGACCACACGAAGACATCTTTGTTCCGCTTAAGGAATTCTAATAGCTCACTCTTTTCCTCTTCAGGTAATAGGGCCCCGATCAAGACTACTTTCCCTGGTTCTACTTTTTTCAAAGAGACCACCACCAGTTCCTCAATCGTGGTTTCTGGCCTATCGGACTCCTCTTGTATGCTCATAGATTTCACCAATCTGAATAAGACATGCCCGAAAGATAACTTTCTCCTGCAAAAAATCAATCAAATGGTTGACACGACAATGGGATTCAACAGGATAAGCTTCCTAGATATCTATTCTGGATATAACTAGATCTGCCTATATGAGAAAGACCAGATCCACACGATGTTCTTTATAGAGAGAGATTTGTATTGTTACAAATGTATGCCATTTGGCTTGAAGAACATAAGGGCAACCTACCAGAAGCTCATGAACAAAATGTTCACCGAGCTGCTGGGGAACACAATGGAGGTTTACATCAACGACATGATCGTGAAGAGTAAAGAAGCTTCAGACTATCTGGGGCATCTCGACGAATGTTTCCAAATTTTGAGGCACTACCAGATGTGTCTTAACCCTAAGAAATGTACGTTCAGGGTGTCCTTCGGCCAGTTCCTGGGGTATATTGTGAGAAGAATAGGCATTGAGGCCAACCCGACCTAGTTGTTCTCAATTGTAGATGTACAAAGATCCTCGACCATTAGGGAGGTTCAGCGCCTAACCGGAAAGATAGCAACACTCAGCCAGTTTATCTCCAAAATGTCTGACTGATGTAAACCTTTCTTTTAATGCATAAAAAAAAGCTCCGTAGTCATTTGGGGGAAGGAACATAACAAGGCACTGACAGAGCTCAAGCTGTATTTAAGTCACCCGCCAATCCTGGCTTCCCCAGCAGAGGGGCAGTGCCTGTATGCTTATCTGGTAGTGTCCGAAGTAGTGATCAGCGCCGTACTGTTCGTCGAGAAAGACAGTAAACAGAAGCCGGTGTTTTACACAAGTCACATGCTCCTAGATGCCGAGACACGATATAGTATGGCAAAGAAACTGGTTCTTGCTTTGGTCAATGCTAAGAAAATACTAAGGTAGTACTTCGAGGCACACTCAGTTATAGTGTATACGGACTTTCCCATTCGGCAAATCTTGGCCAAACCGGACCTATCGGTACGACTGAACAAATGGGCCATTGAGCTGGGGATATACAACATCAAGTATAGCCTCGAGTAGCGAAGAAAGGGAAAGTCATGGCAAACTTCCTAGTAGAAATCTAGTCCTTCAGCGAGCAGCGCGACCCGTTTCAGACGTTTTCGACTCACATCCCTTTAACCTGGACCCTTTACACCGACAGATCTACGAATGCCTCGGGGTCAGGTATAGTTGTAGTCTTGCAGACCCCAGCAGGACTCGGGGTAGAGAAAGCTTTGAGGCTTGGTTTCCAGGCAACGAGCAATAAGGCGGAGTACGAGGCACTGCTGCAAGGCCTTGAGCTGACTCTGTATTTCAGAGTAGAGAGCATTACGGTAAGGACTGACTCACAGCTGATCATGGGTTAGGTCAGGGAAGACTTCAAAGTAAAAGAGCCAAGATTACACAGGTACTCCTCTAAGGTAATGGGGGTGAAAGCCTGCTTTAGCAACTTCGATATCGAACAGGTACCTAGGGAGATAAACCAAAAAGCCAATGAGCTAGTTAGAAGCGTGTCGATCGGAGGGACGAACGAACATACTAAGATTCTACTAGAGGGCGAAAACACGAGAGACCCTTTGGAGACCCTCGCATGCCACATGTTCATGACTGACTCTGAAGACGAAGGCTGGATGAAACACATCACCTAATACCTGGTGTCAGGAAGCCTGTCGGTAAACCCCCAAAAAGTAAGGTCGATTAGACTGAAGGCTGCACGATACTTGATGATGAGGGGTCGACTGTATAGAAGATCGACGATGGGACCAATGTTGAGGTGCGTAAGTCCCATGGAGGTGCAGAAGCTAATAGAGGAAATCCACAAGGGAGCGTGTGGCAACCACTCTGGCAGGTGTAGCCTCGCCCACAAGGCCTTAATGGTTGGATACTTCTGGCCCTACATGATGATTGAGGCAGCTCAGTTTATTAAGAAATGTGATAAGTGCCAGAGGTTCGCCCCCTTGAAATGCCAACCACAGAATAGCTCTATTCAAACATAACTCCTTAGCTCTTTGCTAAGTGGGGTCTAGACACTGTTAGAAAGCTTCCCATAAGTCCTAGGGGAAGAAGGTATGTCTTACTGGCCATGACTATTTTGTCAAATGGGTAGAAGCTGAAGCCTACGCAACCGTCAACAAGGCAGACACGATTAACTTCATTTAGAAAAATATAATTTGCCGATACGAAATCCCGAAAGAGATAAACGCTGATCATGGCACGTAGTTCCAAAACACCAAGCTTAAAGAGCTGTGTGATTTGTATGATATAAAGCTCAGCTTCTCATTAATAAACTACCCTCATGGGAATGACCAAGCAGAGGCAAAAAAAAAAGGCCATATTTAGTAATATAAAAAAGAACTTGCAGGAGGCTAAAGGAAGGTGGTTAGAAGAGCTACCGACTATCGTGTGGGCCCATCGAACCATAGAGCGGAGATCAATGAGATGAACACTATTCGCCATGGTCTATGGGTCAGAGGTTATGATGCCAACTGATATTGGCCTCCCGATCCTTCGCTCTGAAGTCATAAGAGACACCTCACTGAACGGGCAGCAGCTAAGCCGCAATACAGACCTCCTTAAAGAAACAAAGTATATGGCTCTGGTCCATTTGGCCTCATACCACCAGCAAGCCAGGTCTTATTATACAAAGAAGGTTAGCGCTCGTCGGGTTAACATCGGAGATTGGGTCTTGAAGGTCATAACAGGAAATTCTTCGAAGCTGGACTCTAACTGGGTCAGGCCCTACGAGGTGATCAAAGCGCTTGACAATAGCGCGTACATCTTGAAAGAACTCAAGACCGGGAATAGCTTACCTAACACGTGGAATGCCCAGTAATTGAAAAAATATCACGTGTGAGACACATGTAAATGATTGTATTATTAAATAGCTTAATTCCAAAATAGATCAAGATGTCTGCTACACGGACTTATTGCTATGTTAAAGGGTCTGCCCCCAGTGCCAGACCCCACAAACTATTTGCACAAATAAAGATCGTACTATGGGAATCACATCGCGCAATAAAATGCTTGCCGATGGCTCAAGAAAATGTACGAATAGGAATGAGCTGCGCAATAAAATACTTATCAGCAGACCTCAATAATGATCGTACTATGGGAATCACATCGCGTAATAAAATGACTGCCGATGGCCCAAGAAAACATACGAAGAGGAATGAGTTGCACAATAAAATGCTTGTCAGCAGACCTTAATAACGATCGAACTATGGGAATCACATCGTGCAATAAAATGCTTGCCGATGGCCTAAGAAAATGTACGAAGAGGAATGAGCTACGCAATAAAATGCTTGCCAGCAGACCTCATCAAAAATCATACTACGCGGATCACGTCGCTCGCCGACGACCCGAGAGGGCGTTCAAAAGGCAACAAGCTGTGCAACAAAAACTTGCCGCCGACCTCCAAGGAATACTTGTAGGATGGGGAAGATTTGAGCGATAAGACTCTTCCCAGAGAGCACCTAAGATACCAGTAAGTCAAAGGTAAATAGGGCTAAGGTCTACCTATTGAAAGTATACCCTTCCCAGGGAGCACCTTAGCTACATATAAGCCAAAGGAAAATAGAGCCAGGGTATACCCGTTGGAAGTAGACCCTTCCCAGAGAGCGCCTTACCTACACATGGACTGAAAGTAGACAGAGCCAAGGCCGACCAGTTGGAAGTAGGTCTAGACAAGACCAAACGCGAAGGCAGAAATTAAAACCAAATTCTGTTTATTATTGCTTAAATTACAGGATGCATGGTCGATAGGGAGACGGACCCAGTGTCTCTATTTGTAAGGAGCAGGTCTTAGATGGACTCGCAAAGACATATCGGGGCGGTAACACCCTGTTTGCTCCAAGTGAGAGCCGAGCCCAGGCTTCTTCCTCTGTAGCGATGGGTCCATGCAGTTGTCGACCAATCCCTGAAACTGGTACCTAGCGCGTTCCCATTTAGGGTCGGAGAAGTCTAGCCATACTCGTAGATCAAATTCTGCTAAGAAAAGTCATAACAGAAATTATACATCCTCAAAACCGGACGAGCCGGAAATCACATCTCGATCTCCAAAGCTAATCTTGTCAGTCATAGCACAGGGGGAATTCACTAATAACTCAAAATCATAAACGATTGGGCTAGACCCAGAGGTCGGCCGGACCACCGACAAGGGAATGACATTGTATATGATATCCGACCCTGACCACAAATGCGGGCAACAAAAAAAAATAGAATATACATTAGAAAAGTATGTTGTATTTATTATTTAAATAGGTGTTTATAACAACGGTCAGCTTTACACAACACAGTCAGTACTTTTCAAATACACAAAAAAGCAAGAGGCCCTAATTACCTCCGGTGAGGGAGCGATGCCGGCTTCGGCACTTGGCCTAGCTTCGGTAGAGGACAGCATACCGGGGTCAGAATCATCGCTAGACAAGACAACCGCACTTGACCCTCTACCAGTTAAAGTGCCAAGGCCAGGCTGACCTTTAAGAACCTCCGTGGCTTGTTCTAGTAGACCGGAAGTAGGAACAATCTCTCTGGCGATAGAGGTAGATGTAGAGGGCCCGTCTTTTTCTTCATCGAGCATCTTCAGTATATCAATAGGGTATACGATGTTAATCTCGTCCCTTAACTGCTGCATGTAGTACCTAATGGAATAATAGTCCCTCTCGACACACTTCTGCTCATCGAACTGGTCTGGCATTACCACCTCCGTGTGGCCCTCAAATTTCCTGTTATCCCAGCCAGACCTATAGCTCTCTGCAGAAAGGATGTCCACCTGCCTCTGGTACCTTATCTTCAGCTTCTTTGCATTTGCTAGCCTATCTCTCAGTGCTGCTAGCCTCAGCTCTGCTTACTGTTGTGACAAGTCGATCAAAAGAGTGTTAATATCGGTGAGATCTTCGCCGCACTTGCAAGATAACTCCACATGAGCTTCCATCAATTTACTATGATCCAAATAGAGATGTCGGATTAATTCGTTGGACCGGTCGAGCATGCGCTGCAGGGAATAGGCCTCTAGCTTGTCTTTCACCTCAACTTTCATCGCCTTCTTAACCTTGTCGATGACTCTATCGTAAGCAATGAAAGCCAGCCTTATTTTTGCCCCTACACTCTGCAGCTCCTGCTTCTTAACCTTGAGCTCGGCTTGGGTTAGCCTGCTAGCCTCGGCCTAGGAGTGCAGACCCGGGACCTTAGCCTCGAAAGACCGGACCTTCCCCTCTGCCTCGGCCAACTTGGCGACCAGCTCTTCACACCTGTCCCTCTCAATGCTCAAAGCGTGGGCTACTGCGCTACTAACCCTAGCCTCGTCTAGGCTCTGGTACAGGTCCAAGTCCGCCCTCAACATGATAAGGGCAGCCGAGCGGAGCGAGGCCATCACAACACGGGCGTTTAGCTACCTAGTCAGTTCACCGACAGGAGAGGAATAGAAAAACTAGATTGCGGCTAGCTGTAGAATATAAGAAATGGGAGTTAGTGTTCAGCAAAGATGCTGAGAACACGGAGGTAACAGCCAAATGAGCCAAACCTGCACAATGCTACGGCTAGCAACAAGCTCTACATTCTTTAGGGAGAGTGCCTCTAGCTCGAACTCTGCGGTTGGACCCTTTCCTTGGGCGTTATCCGCGTCCGGGGAACACGACTCCACCCCGCTGACCGTGAGGACACTTTCTCCCCCCACCAAACGCACTTCAATAACTTTTTTCAACGCTCCTGAAGTGGCAGAGGTAGGGGCAGTAGAAAGCAGGGCATTACCAAGTGCACCTTCGGCGACAGTTGAAGGTGGCCCATCCTCAGCAGAAAAAGCTATAGCGACTGCTACTGCTTCAGCGGCTTCGGCTACCACCTCCCTCGGAGACCCGCCTGGCTGTAATTTTTGGGTCTTGTCTTCACCAACATTCTCAAACGGCCACCACGCACAGACCTTCTTCTCCTCATTAGGGTCAGGGTAGCCCCATCATTGTCACTGTCGGAAGAAGGGGCAGTTTTGCCTCTCTTTCCCACTGGGCTTTCCTTCTCCTCGAATAGGTCGACTTCGCAACCCCGCTTCATAGGGACTAGAGAAGGGGAAGAAAACGAGACTTCAACCTCGGAGCCTCTCCGTTGAGCTCGGCAATCTCCCCACGAGAGCGAGCAGTGCCGAACCCCGCGCTCTCCTTTGAACCAGAGCTAGGGGCAGAAGAAGTCATTGTAATAGGTTCCACTGGCAAGCTCGAAGGCGCTCATTTGTCATACACAATCTTTATAGCCAGTGTCTCCCGAGTCGCGGCCCTGCCTGCCTCAAGAGAAGGCACTACGGGTGTTTCGCCCCCGGATGCGAACAGATCCTCTAGGTCGTCATTCGAGCCCATTCTTAGGTTTAGGGTTTAGAGACAATTCCCTGCCACTCAGCCTTGTTCTCAGAGGACACCACTAGATGCCGACCAGCAGGGACCTTAGATTAGGCTATGTGTGCGACAATATTCCCTTTGACCAGGGATGGGTCTACCGAGGAGCCTGCATCCGAACCTGTAAGAGCAAGTAACGTGATTAAAACATAGCCATGACCTGACCGATGGAGCCCTAGGGCACAAAATGAACTCACCCCTAAACTTCTTAGGGGCAGTGGCTTCCTCACGTTGGAACTTGACGCAATCCTCAGTCACGAGCTTCACCGCCTCTTCGAGCTCGTGACTGGTCAGCACCACCAGGTCATTAGGGCCTGTCAGCTAGCTCGAGGCCGTAATCTGACGACCCACCATAGCGATGCGACTCTGCTCATCCCTACAGAATTGGTTCAGAGCCGATGCGTCAAGCTGGCTCCAAAGATGCTTGATAATGACCCACGTGTCCAACAGAAAGAGGAGATATGAGACCATCCTCAGCATTGTGTTCATCACCTGGGGATTCAGAACGGCCTGAATATGTCGACAATCCCCGGAGGACCCAAAGACAATGACTCCCTCCAGCTCCTTGAGCCGCCATGCCGACAGCTACGGCTCGAATCTACTTTCCTCCACAGAGGCTGCACGAAGCAAAATATCATGAGTAAAAACGGACAAAGTGCCCGCAGACCCAAAAATCAAAACACGACTTAGTACTTACTTCGCAGAAAAAATGAGGGAATTTTGAAATGCTTTCTGTTCACCCAAGGAAAGTACTACGCCCCTCCGACAGCATATAGCTTGGATTGGGAATCCCATTGCTTATCCGACCTCGATAAGCCCCAAAAAATGTGGCTCCCCAGGAGCGGCTGGAGGTAGAAAGTAGAGTAAGAGCTCCTTTTGGGGATGAGGGTGAGCTTGTATACATAAAAGACCACCTCCAGGTCGATATGCATATTGAGGAGGACAGACTGATTAGAAAGCCCCATCAGGATCATGACACTATTGGCGTTCAATTGCATCGGATGAATCCCTATCAGGCTAAAGAACTGGTGGACCAGGGGAAGAAGGGAAACCGCAGCCATTTTAGGTACCTCCTCCCCAAGACGATGAAGCCTTCAGGGGCAGAGTGGCGAAGGTACCAGTCTGCCAGGCCCTCGACCCTTTGTAAAGTGACTCTGCTAGGGAAGTAGAGCTGCCTCCTTAACGAGCCCAACTCGGAATCCGCGACAGGCAGAGCTTCTGACTCTGGTTCGGGGTCATAATCTTAGATACGATTGAAGAAAGCAAAATTTTCTACAAAAGGAAAGATTCGGAAACCTTAAAATTTGAGAAAGCTGGAATACTTGGAGATTTTGGTAAAATGAGAAATGAGCATAAGCGCGGCTTTTATAGAAGAGAGCCGAAAAGTCTTCCCTGGAGGAGAAAAGTGCAAGGAAGATGGAAGTACTAATTTGAAAAAATGTCAAAATTTGAAAAAATCGTGACACGGGTTGGCGTCCACCAATGTCAGTAATTGAGAAAAAATGATGGTAATGAGCCACGTGTACCCTTCGAATTGGCGGACTAGAGGCACAATTTTCCCACTTGATGGATGCGAATCCATCAAATAGGAAAATAGGGATAGTTGTGGGGTCTGCTCTTAAATCATATACCATGTGGACGATTAAGTGGCAGAATAGGTCACAAGGAGCACACTGTCCGACATGTATCCAGAATGACCGCTTAAAAGCCACACAAGTCACACTTGATACCGTATGGGCTTGCGGGCCGTCGGAGGCCAGGGTCGAATCCATCCTAGACCCTGGATGGGTTCAACCTAGTCTAATTCTTACCTCGACAGTTGGGGGTCAAGAGCCTCGAGGGTCTTCCGCCAGGAGATCATTGGAGACAGCGCATTGCTCCAAATCCAGACAGAGCATTTAATATAATCCTAGGTAGGTGTGCGCATTGGGCAAACCGTCTTGACAGGACGACGGCTTGTCAAAGTCTCGCCCCTGTCGGGCTCGAGCCATAGGGGATGGTGGAAAGTAGGTCATGACGATGCAAGAAAATTATGGTAACCACGGCCTATGATTTTTGGAGTAAGTCATGATGAAAAAAGGTATTCGATCCAGCCAGAAGGTTCTCAGTTCGAGGACTGTATATATGAGCCATGCGTCCCCCTAAAGACAGAGGCATATACACATACAGAGAGATATATGAAAATTTATAAGCAAGAGAAAAACTTAATCTTTGCTACTCAATCTCAGGGATAAACATCTGACTTAAGCATTGGAGAGTCTTTACAGGTGGCCACTCATGCCGCTCCGATCCGGCTTGAAATCAAAAGCACTCTGGGATAGCGAGGATACGTGGACAGTTGGTAGATATATTATCAGTAGTTTAGAGACACGTGGATAACTGGTAAGAATCGTTACTAACATCTACTGATCGTCGATTTTTCTCACAAAATCTTTCGCTCTCTATTTATCTGAACTTTTCCTTAATCTTTCATGTTCTTTATCTTTGTTTTTTCTTTTTTAACAGAAATCAGAGTTAGGGAATTGATAGAATTGTATCGAAATAATCATTGTTCCTTAAACTTTAAAATATGTCATATTAGTTCTTAAACTATTAAAAATTATTTCATTTTAGTTCTTTTTATTATAATTATTTTTATTTTTAATATAATAAGCATATAAACTACATTTCTCATTCTGAATTAGTGACAAACATAACATTTTAGATAATTCTATATTATATTCTTATTTAATGTGCAATTGATTTTTGTTCAAACAATCATTTTTAAGTTGATTCAATTCATGTTCTAATCTCTTTTAGTATAACATATGCAATTAACAACAAAAATCCTAGACATTTGAGTTTTTAGTATTTATGTCTCCAACATTTAATTTTTGACAATTAAATCCCTAACCTTCCAAAACACTTACAGCCATTAGTTCCTGTGGCCTATTTCTGTTCATTTTCTCTGTTAAGTGACATATGCTACGCATGCGACCCATTTCGGAGAGTGGAAGGATTTTTTCTATCCAGAACTACACAATCTCTTAAATGAAAAAAGAAAAAAAAAATTGTAAGGCCTATATCAAGAGCCTTTGAACATAGAATTATGATAAGGAGTATCCAACTGGTATAAATTGAGTAACAGCCACACAAACTAGAATGGAATCCATCCACCAATGACGATGAAGATAGAAGCATAAGAGAGCCAACTTGTTTAGCCATAAGAACACCCTTTCTCTCCCATGTAGAGCTCCATTGCCTTCTCTGCCACACGTACGTCTTCTCATCGCTTCTTCTTCATTGGAGCAACAGATGTTGCTATTGCCTTCTTTGCAAACCAATTGTCGTCACTCTACTTCTTCAGTTCCTCGAACGCCTTTTCCATCGACTTCGAAATGCCACCTCAACGATTTTCGGAAATGGTGTTACCTGTAGCCTCATTTGAGCGTTGTTGCATGTTGTACTGGTCTTGTCAGATCTCCCGTTGCTGCCATTAATGCGACTAAATTCAAGAGTTCGTTATAGATGAGTGGTTCTAGAGAGATAAGGCGCTCGGTAATGGCGGTATTCTGGAGAGGGGATCGAGGAGTTTAGCTTCCATTATTTTTGGTCTACTGTATCGTATAGCACATGTGTCAATGGACATAAATAGTATATATATATATATATATATATAATATATATATATTATTTTTATATCTTCTATTTTGACATTTTATACAAATTATATTTTATGTCAACATTGACCTTTAGATTTTAAATCTGTTATAAATTTATCTCTGACACCAATTTAAAACAGTAAATTTATCGAGATGTCGTTTAAAAAATTATAAATAAACTATATAAAAACTGATTCGAGAATAAGTTTATTAAATCATTTTGCTAAATTAACTGTTCTAAATTAGTGTCAGAGTATAAATTTATAACAGATTTTAAATTTAAGGGTCAATGTTGATAATGATCAAAATAAAATATATAAATTAAACATAATATCAAAATACAAAGTATAAAAGTGATACTATCACGTATGAAAAAAGCTTTTGTAAATCTGATTAGAATTCAAAAGAAAAAAAAATTCTTTTACCCTCCCAAATGGGTCGCATGTGTAGCAAATATCACTCATCAAATAAAATAAACAAAAATAGGCCAAAGAATAATGAAATTGGAATCTAAATGCCGAAAGTGCCAAAGGTCGGGAATTTTTGCTGCCAATTATCCGTACAATAGACTAACAAAATTGTCTCATGTGATCCTTATGTTAAAAATATAATGAAATATATAATAAAAAATAGGAAATTCTAGTATAGAATGGGCAAAATCCCTCCTAGTTATAGGAGTAGATTCTAATTGACTTTATTGGTTAAAATCTAAGAATTATAATATTTGATATGGAGTTCACCCCACTTGATGTTATTCTCAAAGAAAGAGAAATATCTCTTGTAACACAACTATCTCTTTTACGATTTACCTTATTTTCTCTTAGACTTGGATAACTCTTCTAAAGGTCGAATAACCACCATTATTGCAGATCGAGAGATGAAAATACTGAAAAATAAAGCAACCACCATTATTGTAGATCGAGAGATAAAAATGCTGAAAAATAAAGCAATTAAAATCAATAACCATCATTGGTTTTTTTTTTTTCCCCTCTATAGCATACATTGGCTAAAGTTTGTTTAATTCCTTAAAATGTTTTCTTTCGCGAAAGATCCACCTGAATCTAAAATTCTTTTTTTCTCCTTTAATTTTATTTTTTATTTCATAGAATGTTATAAAGAGGTTGTAGTTCACACTTCATCAAAAATGAAAAAAAAAATAACAAAACAAAATAAAAAATAATTTTACAGAGATCATGAAATACATACATTTTTCTAATTCTCTCCATCTCTTGTTGATATTTATGTTAGTTATCGAACATTGAGTTTGCAATATCTATAAAGTCACAAGGGCAAATTGGACATTTTAAGAGTAATGGCAAAGTTGTAAATATTGAATTTTCGATTAAAATAATAAAAAATTAGAATATTATAATATTTTGTAACAGTGACAAGTTTTTTTTTAAAAACCCCTCAGAAGTTCAAATTTCCAGCAAATAGGGGCTTGAGGGAGAGAGAAAGAGAGAGAAAACGCCGGATTTGCCGCCGCCTACAGCTGCTACACCGCCAACCGTCTGATACATAGCCCACGTCGAAGGGCTTTTGAATACGAATCCAATGTCATCGGTCTCACCTCGTTTCGACGTCGGACGAAGCCGTAACAACCCCGCAAAGATTCTGCCTCCGGTGAGGTTTTCCGGTCACCGGAGCGTCGTCGGACTTCCGTTTTTGACACCTTCGGCAAGTGAAGCTCTTACTCGCTGTCGCCGATCAACTCAAGTGGTTTTACTTTAAAATTCATCCCCGATAAATTTTTACCATTTTACTGTTTTTACCAACTATATAAAAAATGATATTCATGTAATTATTTAATTAAATGATTTATTTACTCAAGGTAAATATCTGGGGTAAAAAAGGGTTAAAAATATGAATAATTACAGTTGGTAAAAGTAAAAAGGGTAACGGTAAGTCCGGTAAATAGTAGTTAGAAAAAAAAGGACATTTTTCTCATTATTTTCAAAAGGTGGTATTTATGTAATTCTTGGATTTTTAGGCTTAATTAATGCTAGGGATCTCGAAACTAAGTTCTGATTTTGAATTTGGACTGAGTGAGGTCAAGACATGAATTTTGATATAAAATATCATTATATTTCGTTGTGGAACGAAAATTGAAATTTCGTGGCACAAATTGCACCGTTTTGCATGCCATGGGCCAGTCCCGCACCGGGACCTGATTTTGATAAAGTATATATCTGACCTAGTATTTTTGAGTGCTCTGAATTCAGTGGTGACCTCTATTTCTATATTTGAAGCTTCGGTGGAAAAGTCACTTTTTCTAGTGGACTTACTAGGAACCAGAAATTATCGTTTAACCACCTGAGTGACTAGCCGAGGATTTTTCGAGCGTCATTGACCTGGTATTACTACCATATCAAGGTAAGGGTTTAATTACCTAATTTTTTTTTTTGGGATTTTATTTGTATTAAAATTTATTTATGAAAAATCATAATTTTACGATGGTTAAAGAAAGTATTGTTAATTGTTGAGTTATACTGGGATTGGATTGCATAAATTATTTTATACATTTTTACATACTAGTTTTGGGGTAAAATAGTGGCGTACTGCCCATTTTACAATAAATCCCAGAATAATGCCAAATTGGATTTTTAAAGCATGATTTGATTGTTGAATGCATGGTAACCGTGAACTGTGACATGTTGTACATACTATAGAATCATACACTTGAGTTCCATTATAGCATCACGGTATTTTTAGGTCACTGGCGAGTTGCTGCAGCGTTAGGTGAGAGACCTAGGCCCCTGTGCAGGTTTTTATCTAATACGCATACGGGCAGTGTCAGGATGATGGGTACCCCTACTATAAAGGTATTACAGGGCCGTGATGGGAGGATGAGAGCTCACTTATATCCTTATTGATGTATGATATATACAATGATGTGGTATTGATTTTGGTTTTGAATATGTGACTATTCAGGATACCAATAGATTTATAAATTTGATTTATATATGGATTTAAAGAAACTAATCATACAGATTTGAGAAATTGCATCAATCAAAAAGATAATTAAATTCTTACTGAGCATTTGAATACTCATCCCTTACATTTCCCCTCTCAGGCAATGCTCGGTGTGACTTTGGAAACTCGGAAACAGAGGATTTAAGAGTTGGTTACCGTACCGAAAATTGGTAACTATGTAAATAACGTTGTTATTTATCTTTGACATATATTAAATATTAATAGGCCCGTTATACTGATTCTGTCTGTATAACTAATGTGTTAGATTGTGAGACTACTGATAATGATGCTTGGTTTGTTTTAAATAAATTTCATTTAACATTCTAAGTCTAATGGTGACCACAAAACCGTGAAAATTTTCTTTTAAAATATTTTTATAAATTTTTCTTAATAACCTTTAAATTTCCACTTATGAAATTTCCTTTCTGAATCCGGAGTTTGGGTCGTGATAGAATTGGCCTAAACAACAACCGTTCCTCCCTCACTTTTTAAGCAATGTGACTTTTTTGTTTTTTTGTTTTTATTTCCTATAAAAATACAAATTATAAGTTGAAGACGAGTATAGCATAAACCGGTGTGCTAGGATTTACATAAACTTCTATTATATTGTCTAAAAAATTCTCCCACGAGTAAGAGGTTAGAGGTAGTTTGCCCTCCTACACTAGAACGCCCCAATATAAATAACTAAAATGAAATTGTTTTTTTTTAATAATTTAACGGCTAACACGAGGCAATATAAAATGTAAGACGAGGTTTCTCATAATTTGGGACCAATGTTATCCTTTATCCTTTATTCTACTTTTTTTTTTTTATTTCTTTTCTTTTTTCTTCTTGGGACTAAGAACGAGTCATTCACCGTATCCTTCTACAAAGGACAAAAATCTTTTTCTCTCAAGTTAACCAAGGTAGCCGAGTACCGAGCAAACTAAGGGACGAGTAAGGTAAGAGGGTGAAAGTGAAATGAAAGCAGCAATTTCATTGTTGACAACTACAAACTCCAAGAATCTCAATCTTCACTCCTCCTCCGCCACTCTCTCACGCTCCGCTCTGCTCAACCCAAAACCCCTTTCTCGCTCACCTTCGTTCCTCCCTCCCATACCCACCAAAATCCACCACACTCGTATCGATTTCAGCGGAAAGTCCCACTTTCATACCAACAATTTCTCTCCCGTAATGGCCTCCTCTTACAGGCCAGAACAGGCCCGAGCTCCCCCGGCCCTTCCCTTACCGGCTCCTCCTGTCACCAAGGCAAGATATTTCTATGTTTATATTCTTGTGATAAGTATTTTTGGTGTTGATTATTGTAATTATGGGATTAAAAGCTGAAATGGGTTTTGTTGGTTTTGGTGTTTTTGGTTTAATTTCTTATGTGGGTCAGTTTAAGATCGGTTTGTGTCAATTATCTGTGACCCCGGATAAGGAGAGGAACGTTGCCCATGCTCGCAAGGCCATTGAGGAGGCTGCCCAAAGGGGTGCTCAGCTCGTTTTACTTCCTGTGAGTTTTATCAATAGCTTACTTCAGTTTTGTATTAGTGATTATTTGTTAGGAATTTGTTGTACGTGGATGCGTTTTCGAAAGATGGGTTACGTTGTGGCTTAGCCTGGTTGATAACGCACTTGCTTCCAGTGTTGAAGTTGGCTTGGTTGATAACACACTCATTTCCAGTGTTTCCATTGTTGAGGCTTAGAGTTCATATCCCCCACAACGTTGTGAAAAATAAAAAATAAAAAAGATGGGTTCTGGTTTTATCGAATGTATATATAGGGCTCTTAATTCTCTGTTGCATGGTATAGAAAGAAAGTCAAAAGAAAAAGAGTTAGTTCATAAGCCTGTGGGAATATCTTTTATTGCTTCACCTCGGCTAGCAAATAAGAACTAGCATCAAACTGGGGGTATCTAAGAACTATTTTGAAAAACATTACACAATTTGCTTCAATAACGCTACCAAGTGCCAATTGGCCTCTTAAGTGAAAGATATTTAGACTATGCTTCAAAAAATGATTACTTCTTATTATGTCAGGAAATATGGAATAGTCCTTATTCAAATGATTCCTTCCCTGTTTACGCTGAAGACATTGATGCGGGTGGTGATGCATCTCCGTCAACGGCCATGCTTTCAGAAGCTGCTCGACTTCTTAAGATCACCATAGTTGGTGGATCTATACCAGAACGTTCCGGGGATAAGTTGTACAATACTTGCTGCGTCTTTGGTGCTGATGGAAAGCTGAAAGCTAAGCACAGGAAGGTAGGTTTTGATCTTTGATACTAAGTAATGAGCGATTATATTAAGTATTTAAGTCTTACTAGGGAAATTGTGTAATTAATACTATTTTTCCAGTACAGAGGATTTGCGAGTGAAATTATCGATCTGTCTGTTAATGTCGTGAGATATGTCCTAATGAATCCAATGCCATTATGTGGTTTTATGTGACTATATCTTTCAAGTGGGATTTTATATTGACAGAGTTTGATTGATATTTACTATTACTTTACTGGGCTTGTCCAGTGGTTCTCTTCTAACCTTCATCCACCGCATTGTAAATTCTGATGCTTATAGGAAAAACCTATAGGATTGAGAAGATTATATTATAACTAACAGTAACTTATTGAAGGACTTTCTTTATTTTGTATAATAATAAATGTTGATGGTCACTCATTCAGTAACCAAATAATTTGCATATGTATGTATTTGCAGATACACCTTTTTGATATTGACATCCCTGGGAAAATTACCTTTGTTGAATCAAAGACTCTGACTGCCGGCCAGAGTCCTACAATTGTGGACACAGGTTTGAGGGTCATCGATATTTAATATATCATTCTTATTCAGGAATGATCAGGCTATCTTGTTCATTCTTGTTCACAAACTTCTAATCACTAAGAGTTCTAAGAGTTTTATGCAGATGTGGGGCGAATTGGTATAGGTATCTGTTATGATCTTCGGTTTCAGGAACTAGCAATGATTTATGCGGCAAGAGGTTGGCCTTTTATTTAACTATTTATAGTTGCTTTCATACAATTGACCTCTGAAATTGCTGTGAACAACACATTTAACTTTTTCTCGGGAAACAGTAAGTTTCTCTATTTAAATTATTGAACTTGAAAGCATAGAAGTTGTTGACACCAGGTGCTCACTTGCTTTGCTATCCTGGGGCTTTTAACATGACTACTGGACCATTGCATTGGGAATTACTACAGAGAGCAAGGTATTTTATTGGTTTTTGCACATGTATATTTTTTTCACTGCAAAGGGATACTTGGCTTGTTATTTAATCTATGCTATTTCTTGCTATATATGAAGTTATTCTTACTTGAATTTCGCTCATCTGTCATTTGCAGGGCTGCAGATAATCAGGTACAAAAACAAATCCACTATGTCATCTGAATTGCTACTGCCATTTGCTGGAATGTACTTTTTTTCACGAGAAATGTGAATGCCATAATGTGTATCAAAATGTAGAATTTGCTTGGTAAAAGATCTATTTTTTGTGTTTCTTTTTTAAAATTAAAGTGAGTGGAAAACATTTTCAGAAGATGTTGAAAAATCTCTAGTATTACCAAGCAAGCTCTTAATAATTCCATATAAGATTGTAAACTTCCATTAGCAGTCAGAATACATATGTATATGTCTACTTTCCTTTTACTGTAAACAATTTGCAAGTAAAGCTTCTTGTGTGTGTGTGTGTGTATATATATATAGATTAAGTATTTCTAACATGTGGTTGTTGGTATTTCAGTTGTATGTGGCGACTTGTTCACCTGCTCGAGATACTGAATCTGGGTATGTGGCTTGGGGCCACTCTACTCTGGTTGGACCAGTAAGTGGATACCAAATACTCAGCCTTTTTTATTCAGATAAAAAATAAAATAAACCAGTTTCTCTCTGCTAAGCTAATATTTGAGAAGAGAAACAATGATGACCTTTCTGATACTTATTGAAGCTTTAGGGACCTTTTGTTATTAGCGTAACCAAAGACTGACTGAAACATTGTTTGAGACAGTTTGGAGAAGTACTGGCAACGACCGAACATGAAGAGACGATCATCATAGCTGAGATTGATTATTCACTGGTTGAGCTCCGAAGGTTGAGTTACCCTCCAGCCTTGAATCTTTTCCTTCCTTAATCAATAAGATCTCCAATTTATAGATTTTACCATTATATTATTGTTACATTTTTGTTTTGAAATTATTCAGGACAAACCTCCCGTTACTGAAACAGCGGCGGGGTGATCTTTACCAGTTGGTAGATGTTCAAAGGTTGAACTCTGAATGACTGAACCCGAGACTGGTAGAAGCCTGCTATGGAACAAAGGGGTTTCAATTGAGGTTTGTAATTTGTATCAACAAAAGCAAGGAGCTAGTCTTAAACTACATAACTTTTGCTCTGGAAAACAATACGTCTAATGTGGCTCTATCTAGTCTTATGAGAAAGTTGCTCTAGAAAGATGGAACAGTTGTGTGAAACTTGGATTGCTTCATAGGTTTTGGTTATACTTCGACAATAAGTGTTGGCTTTCTACTTCTTGGATTCTGACATATCGTTTGCTTGAACGATCAAAATCTAACCAACGAACTTCATGTTCATCTCGTTTAACGTCTGAAATAAGAACGACAGAAAAATTCGTCTTTTAATAACAATTCATTGATTAGTACTTCAAACTCGTGACAGAATTGTCGCTTTTGGATTTCAAAGGCGTCAATTCTTATAAAGACATGTCCAGCAAACTTTCAATAAACCAACGTGTCGTTCAGTGAAAATTTAGTGACATTTAGATTTTAACGGACATGAGTCACATAACAACTTATTAAGTCGTTGTCCTCGTAAATTTCAGTAGCATTTAACATTTGTAAACGAGTCAGTTTATCCATTATACTTTTTAAACTGAAAACTACGTGTCGTTTTGACTGCACAACAAGAAGCTTTTAAAGGATGAGCAACATGCCAGCATCTTCTCTGATGAGATTAGTGTGTCTTTCCTACTAAAACGAGAGTGAAGTTTCAAAAGCAAAACGACATGTCGCTTCTAATGAGATTAAGCATCTTTTTTGGTTCCCTGATTAAGGGAAGATCGCACAGCTTATACTAGTTGGATTTTGTTACATAAAATAATGTTGTGTAATTTGGCTTGTTGCGTCCACGTCGTAGTTTCTAAAAGTTTCAATAGTAATAATCATGTAACTATCATGGACTATGGATAATGTATACTTGTACTTTCAGTTTTGACAGCATTACAAATAAAGGCATTAAACAGAAAGGAAACAACAAGCTTTAAGATTTGTCAAGATTATGAGAAGTGAAAGACATGCAATTTGGATGAATATATGGATTTTCTATCTGGGTCCGAAATGTTGGGAACTGATTAGACCTGTAAGCATCTTGTGTATACAAAAGGAATACCTAATTTAATTTGTTTGTCACTTATGAAGGATTTGATAGAGAAAAAAAGGGTAATTACAAGCCTGTCTACTGTTCTTTATTCTTCATTTTGGTTTCAAAGAATTAGCTAACCGATTCCATAAACTAAGAAAAAAAAATGATCATAGAATTGAAACTTTTGAATCATCAGTCTTTTTGGAACTCTACCAAGAACTTATAGGATGAGTGTATCTCCTCTGGACTAGGAATGTTGATCTAACTCTCCCGTTCCTAGAGTCGAATACATTGATGGCAGGTCACTTTTTCATTAATAGTTTGATCAACTACTATTGGATGTAATTAGCTTATTCTCTTTGTTTTATGGGGCCTGGTTTACAATATGCAATGTACGTATATCTATGGTTTTTAACTAGGCTTAGGAGTAAATAATGAACTTGTTTTATTTGGAGAAATCTTTTCATCCAATAAAATCTGTTATTGTTAAGATAATACTTATTTATAATAACAAACATGTCTAGATATAAATATATAACTAACGCCGTTCCTAGACAACGGTTCTATCTTATTCCATACAACTCGGTATTATATATATAGGAATATGTGATTGCAATGGCACACTCCATACATATTATTTATGTATATATATATTTATATATATCATTGATAACAGGTAGCATTGGTCAAAACGAATTAAACTTTGTTGGACGAAAATTTGAAAAGAAAATCAAGTAAGGAACAACCCACGCCATGACGGGCAATTATAGGGCGGATGAATTTAGAAGTGTCCTTCGTCCTGGGGCGAAATGAGTGGGATTAGAACGAACTCTATATATGTCTATGATCTAGATTCGGCGCCTAGTGACATTGTATATAATGGAGCTAGCTAGTCAACGTTTTCAAGTAGGACCTATTTTGACCTGGGTTGGGTCCTAATTCTTAAACCTCCCTAATGGATTGGATAGGCTTAACTTAAGCCAATGGCCAATGGGTCACGTTGCTCATGTATATTTTTTAATCATGATAAAAGAGACCTTAAGCAAGATAACAAGGGCAAGGAAGGAGGCATGCGGCGCACGTGATCATGATAGAGACCTAAAGAAAGCATTTCTGAATTAGGTGTTTGGGGTGCACGTGGGGCGCACCATGCACGAAGGTTTAAGAGGCTGAGGAGTTAAGTTAGACAGATGGATAAGACAGAGACAGACAGATAGGTAAGAAAAAGAGATGTAGAGGCTTTGCCTTGTCAGAAAACGAGAGAGAAGGAAATGAACAGAGCCCAAAGTCCAGCAGATACCTACCAAGTGCATATAAATTTGCTGCTTTAATGTTGGAAATTACGAACTAGGTAAATGAATAATAGAATAGGAATCTTTGGATCATCGACAAAAACTGTTATTTATGTCTTACATTTACATAATTTTATTGGGATCTCCCCATTAATTTCAACGTGACCTTCCTAGCTATAAAGGAGTTAAGGATTGGATGTTGTTGTTCCTTTTCATATGATCACCATTGAGCATCTAATGGTCACCAGTTCACTGACTGATCTTTCGGCCAAACTTCGGTCTCTTCCCCATATAAAAGTGAAATAAAGAATATAAAAATGTAAAAATAAGAGAAGCTTTGCTACGGACAAACACGTTTGATTAATTTGAATGTTTATTGCTATGAGTCACAAATAGATTTCACTTAAAGTCCACGTTAACTAGCGACTCTGATTTGAAAACAACGGATGTGAATAGCTATAATTAGAAAAATTTTAGTGCATGTATTAAGCTATATTTTTTCAAAATGATCATAAGAGTTTCAAAATGAAAGTTTAATTAAATATGTTAATGTTAACAATATTACTAATATTCTAATTTTGAATTAGACACACATTTGAGTTGTACGGACATATATAGAACGACTTGATTTAAAATATATGTATATTTTTTTTAAAAAAAAAACGTAATGTTTATAATTGGAACCAGGTAGGGATATTAAATAAGGATCAATAAAAGTTAACTGTTTTAGCCCAATCTCATGTTTAATCATCAAAAAGAGACTAGATAGAAATATGAGAGGTATAAAAAAATATCTATAAGACATAATATCGGACTATTCTAAAATCTAAATCATGGCTAATTTGATGTTAAAATAAAAGCATACTCCTTTTTCCCCATTCATTGACCATACATGTCCCATATATTTTGCCTAATTTTTTTTTTTCTTGCATATAGGACACATCTATTTTTAACGAGGGATAATATTTAAAACAATTATTTTATCAAAATACTGTTTAAAAAATTGAAAATATATTATATAAAAATCGATCTGAGAATAAATTTATTCTTAGTAAACTAACTATTCTGAATTAGTATTCAGATACAAATTTATAATAGATTTTAAATATAAAAATTAACATTGATAATTATCAAAATACAAAGTATAAAAATGATATTATCTCTTTCAACTATTGTAATTTAGTAAGACATTTTAATCCAAATATTCACCAGACAAATTATAGGACTTATATGGATCAAAGCAATAGTCACGTGTTGTAATCTACTCATACAACCAAATGGGTAGTAGACAGTGCTATATTCAAATCTTGAGCTAAAAATAATTGTGAGGTTTACCTGGGAACTTAGGTCTAGTACTCGTGCAATAGTATCACAAATGAACAATACTAAATATATTCTTTTTCTCGATTCATTTTTATATTCTTTAATCTCACAATTTATCACGAAAAAAAAGTATTCATTGTCTTTAAGATTTGCCATTGGGCCACGTGGAAGAAACGAATAAAAGTGGTTCTAGTCGAGCGAGTTCAGCCTTGAGGTGTTATCAGGTGTGTGCCACTCCCCAATGCTCATGCCTTATCACGTGGTGTGGCGCACTGTGCGGGCCCCAAATTAATGATGTCTCTTCGGATTTGCAAAGCCAAAGTTTGATTTTATCCTCGGACAAAACGGGCTCTCTAAAACGCTGTATTGCCTAAATCCTAATACCGGACAGGACCCACCAAGTTTACAATTAGACAAAATGAATAAATAAAGGTACATAAGCCTCTTGAATTGGATTAATTGCAACACTTTTTTCTTTTTTTTTTTAAAGGGTTTAAATTATAGATTTCTAAAATAAAAAGCTACACGACAACTCAACCAGCTTGCATAAGTTTACTACATTACGCTCCCATTAAATTAATCATGTACGTTAATAAAGTTATTGGTCATTTCCTTGACTATCAAATCATAAGTACTTTACATTGTATTAAATAGCATCAATGAATCAACACTAAAGTAATGTACTTCAAAATGAATTAAAATTCGAAGACATGTTAACCACTTGAATTGATAATTAAGTCTCTCTCGAGGTTAAGTTTGAATAGGTAATACTTTTGTGGGATAAGTTATTATTCAAAAAAGAAAAATAAACAAAAATAAAAGTGAGCAAATGCTGAATTTATATTCTGAACTTATGGGAATACAAGACTATAAAGATACCCCCAAAACTTATGTGGAGATGAAAATACCCCCAAAAGTTATGTAGAGATGAAATTTGATCGGAATTAATTTGACTTATTGTTCAATAATTAATGCATAGATATTATATGTCGCGTGTATGTTCATATCCAATTTGGCTCTTTGTAGGACTTTTATTTTCTGTTTTTCAGTTACTATCTTAATCTTTTTCGAGGATTTTTTTTTCTTCTAATGTTATGTATCTATTTTTATCTTATTTTATTAAATTATTATAGAATTTCGAAGTTATTTACTATAAGTATCATTTTATTTAAAAAAAATTTTAAGTTATTTACTCTAAGTATCATTTTATTAAAAAAAATTTACAAGTAAAAATTTAAGACTTTACGTGAATCGAATTATTATCAATAAAGTTTACGTAACTAATTAAAAAGAATTGTTTCAAAAAAAAAACTAATTAAAAAAGGATAGATTAAAATATCGTAAATTTCCATTATTCTATTAGTGAGTGTGAACATTTACTCTTTTCTGATGTAATATATATATATATATATAGACACTCATCTAGTAGGTATTTTTTTTACCCATATATAGGTATAAAATTTATTATGAATATTTTTTATTATAAAAAAATAGAGAAATAATATTAATGGTACACGTCTTTTTATACATAATCATTGGATCATCGTTAAATGACAATTGAACGGGTAAAAAAAAATCTCACATATAAGTAAAAAAAAATAATAATAATTAGCAACCTATATATATACATTATTTATCAGTGTTAGAAGCTTTCTTTGTGTTTTTACCCAAAAAAAAAAAAAAAAAAAAAACTTTGTTTGCGAAACTAAAGCTAGTGATGTATCTCTTTTTGCCGCAGACTCACCTTGGAAAATTATTCATATTACATTGTCGACTGACACCCCCTACCCTTAATCTCTTACTACAGTACAAGGCACTAAAATAAGTATTTCACCCGCTGGAAATTAATTGCAAACACGTAAATACTAAATACCATTACCTAATAATAATATTACATTATTCCCCCTTCTATCGGAGTAATTTATATATTCATTTATGACGATGGACGACCTAAATATATTTCTTACGGAACCCTTCTTTTGGTGGTGTTTTACCATAAATCGCAAATGGTATTGAGCTGCTAGGCTGGATTTGGTAATATACAAGGGTTAATGAATTGTTCTTATTTAATATATAACGGGTGCGTCAGGACACGCGGCAAGAGTTAATAGGACAAGGTCAACAAAGGTGTTCCTGGAGATTGACGATGACGTGTATTGGGAGGTGCTAACAGAGAAATCTGAGGATAGTACCCCCATGACCGCACGTGTCAGAGGCAGAGTCATATAGGACAGGAGAGTGGGCAGAGTAGTAAATGGCTCACGTGCCGGTGTGTGGTCCCCACGCTCTCCCACTACCACTACCTGCCGCGTGATTCAGAGATCTGGCCGTTAATTATTTTGGCGCCCGTGCAACTGGTAATAAGAATTCAATTACGCTTCCACCTAAATCTCTCGCTCTCCGTACTCCCTACTTGCTTTAATTAGATTAGATTAAGAGAATCATGTTTGTTATTAACGTAGTATTCTCTCATAAATTCCTAATTCGAAAAGAAGACAAGGAAGTGTTTATGATGTATATCATATAGGAGAATTTTAAATTTATGCACATATTGGTGTAGTATTCATTAAGGGGAAAATTAGGTAACGATTCCTTACATACAGAGCAATACAATGGCACAGAATTATTGTTTAACATCACAATAATATAATATTATGTATAATTCTAATTATAAATTAGGTCCCATATATTTCATATAAAGTATAGTTATAATTGATTAGTAATAAACTAATCTTGGATAATATTTCAGAATATTATTTATATATATTAATACACTTCATATGTATATAACTTGTTAACGGAACTCGGAGGAGAAAAAAAAAATAGTTTAATTGAATTAAATGCATTGAGATAATTTTAGATCGGAGGTGATATTATGAACTTTAATGGACTCTTTTATAGCCAGCTGCCATAACAATGGGAAAAGAAAAAAAAAAAAAAAAAAGGATGGACCATGGAAGAAAGATTTTTTTTTTTTTTTGAAAGGAGGGATATTCAGTGTTTAGCTCGACAAAAAAATAGAATAATGGTGTCATCTCCCTCTCCAGTTTCTTCTGAATTTTAGAAATCCCGAAATGCATTGGGAATGATGGTGTGAAAACCTATGACGCATATAAAGATGAAGATTTTACTCTCAAGACTGTGTTACTAAGGACAATCAATGACTTCCCTGCATATGGAAATTTGTCTGGGTTTTCCACTAAAGGATATAAAGTATGTCCTGTTTGTGATGAGAAAACAAGTTGCTAGTTCTTAACACATGCTAGAAAATTGAGTTATATGGGCCATAGAAGATTTTTACCTCGCAAACATGTATACAGAAATTGGAAAAAAAACATTTAATAGTTCTCAAGAATTTGAATTGGTACCACAACCTTTAACTGGGACAGAGATACTACAAATAGTCTCTAAGCTCGAATTTATGCTTGAAAAGATTAAAATAAGTGATATCTGTAAGAAAAGAAAAAGACACGGTAATGTGAAGGTTGTAAAAACCCCAAAGAGTTGTTGGAAGAAGAAATCTATATTCTTTGAGTTGGAGTATTGGCAATATTTACTTCTGAGACATAACTTAAATGTCATGCATATTGAGAAGAATATATATAATAGTATAATTGGAACTTTATTAAATATTCCAAAGAAGAATAAGGATAGTATTGGTGCCCGTATAGATCTTGTTAATATGGGTGTTCGAAAAGAGTTAGCTCCTAAAGTGGGAGAGAAACGAACATATTTACCCCATGCTTGCTTCACATTGAAAAAAAAAGAAAAATATCAATTGTGTCAATCTTTATTTAATGTGAAGGTTCCTGAATGCTATTCTTCTAATATTAGAACATTAGTAGATATGAACAATTTGAAACTAGTTGGACTTAAATCTCATGATTGTCATACACTAATGCAATATCTGCTACCTACAGTGATTAGGTCCATATTACCTAAAAATGTGGGATATGCGATCACCAGATTATGCTTATTTTTTAATGGAATTTGTTCTAAGGTGGTCGATGTATCCATGTTAGACGAACTACAACGTGAACTTGTTGTAACATTATGCATGTTCGAGCAATTTTTTCCTCCTAGTTTTTTTGATATAATGATACATCTTACTGTATATTTGGTTAGAGAAGTGAAGCTATATGGTCCTGTTTATTTGAGATGGATGTATCCATTTGAGAGATACATGAAAATTCTATAAGGATATGTTAGAAATTAAAGCCGGCCAGAAGGATGCATGGTAGATTGTTATATCACAGAAGAATCTGTTGAGTTTTGTTCTGAGTATTTGGCAAATGTAGAAGCTATCGAAGTATCCGCATCTTTAAATATTAATAAAAGCGTAAGTGGTAGTATCGTGTATACAGTTAAACGAGAATAACTAGACCAAGTATATCGTACTGTGTTACAAAATATAGCTGAAGTCCAACCTTTCATCGAGTAAGTTGTTTTGTGAATTAGATTTTTATTGATTGAATGTTGAATTTATTAATAATAATGGTTTACTTTGGGGATGATTTATTGAAGAGAGCATATAAATTGGATCAAAACACAATTCTCAATGAAATCAAAAAGAGAGAAGTAGATCCATGATGAACATCATCGAACTTTTATTAGTTGGTTTTGCGAACGGGCAATTCCAATTATTTGTTACAATTAATAGTTTTATTTCATTTTTTCCCTATTTCTAATGGTTATATTTGCATTTTGAATAGATTATAGTTGAAATGAACAATGCAACACACAATCTATCTGATACATTGAAATGGATATCGCATGAACTATCATTGGATGTAATTAAGCATAATACTTATCAAGTTAACAGTGTTCATATTAGCAAAAGACACCGCGATAATATAAGAACAACCCAAAATAGTAGGGTAAGTATTGTTACAAAAACCGTCCAATTTTCAAGTTCTAAGGATAAAAACTCAATAAAGGGTGATATGGTATACTATGGCATTATCAAGGAAATTTAGGAACTTGATTTTGTCAAATTTCGGTTGCCGGTGTTTATATGTCAATGGATGGAGAGTAACTATGGGGTTACAGAAGATGAGTTAGGCTTCACTTTAGTTGATTTAAACCAGATAGGTCACAAGAACGATCCATTTATATTGGCAACACGAGCAAAATAAATATTTTACGTCAATGATCCACTTGATGCTCGATGGTCAATTGTTCTTACAACAAAACCGAAAGAATATCAAAATTTAGGAGTTGAAGATGAGAATGAAATACTTATTGCTCATGAAATATTCTCAAAAGGAGTTTCGGTGGAGGTTTTGATAGAAGACGTTAATGAAGGTGATGTTACATGTTTACGAGATTATGGTGAAGGTATTTGGATTGATAATCAAAGAAAGAAACCAATGAGTTATAAATCAAATAAGTTATATCTTTTTGTTTCATTTTTATATCTTTATAGATTGATGTATTATTTTTTTAAATATATTATCTCTTATATTTACATACTTATTATTTTTTATCTTAATTTTTTATCTATATTTGTGGTTTTATTATTTAACAGGTAATTATTGACATGGAAAATGAAGGTGCAGATGATGTTTATCAATTCACACCATCACAAAGTAGTCAAGGTAAAAGAAAACACAATAAGAAACCAAGAGCAACGACTCAAATGAAGGAGTTGATTATAAAAAGAAGTGATAATAAAAAAGAAGTTGTCGCGTACAATGAATGGGGACAACCAACTAGGGATGAAAGTAAATATTTGGCGAGTTTTTGTAGCCTTATAGATAATTGGATGCTTGATAATTGGACGCTTGTACCAAAAGACCTAAAAGATGAGCTCTGGCATATAATATTGGTATGAATATGAATCTTTCTATTTCATATTTATTAGAATATATATTTGGTATTAACATTATTTTTTTTACATTGTAGGAAATATTTATATTGGACTACAATGCAAAAAAAGAAACTTTAAAAAGTTATGGGAAAATATGAAGAGATTTTAAGTCTAGGATTACAACTGAATTGATTTATGAGTATAGACATACTTGTCCAGAGTTATTAGAGCACCATCCAGCATCATATACACCATGGATTGAACCTAAAGTTTGGGATGAGTTTGTTAAGAAAAGAGTAAGTGTATAATGGGAGGAAGTTAGGAAAGTACAACAAGAAAGAGCAACGCAAAATAAATATCCACATCGTATGTCTTGCTTAGGTTATGCTGGATTAGAAGCTAAGATTAAAAAAGACGAGGGCCGATGTGATATTGATAGATCCGAGCTGTGGAGCAGAGGATATGTTCCTAAAAAAGGAGGCCATACTGAGGAAATCAAAGTGATTATTGATAGAATTGTAAGTTGCTTATTACAACATATTGATTATATTAATTTGTAATTTTGTTAAAAATATAGCATAGTCTAATATTCAATTCTGTACATATTTTGTAGGAAGATTATAATCAACAGTTCCAAGAGGGAAATCTCGAGATAGACGGTTCTAATTATATCTTAACAATAGCTTTAGGTACTCCTGAATATTCTGGACATGTACGGGGAATGAGATTTCACGTTAGCCACAGACAATATTTTCATCAACTTGCTCCAACAAAGAAGCAATAATCATTTGATTTGAAATAATGGCAAGATGAACAAATACGCAAGATGCAACAAATGCTTAAAGAACAAGAAGAACGGTTCAAAGCAGAAATTGCTAAGATTCAAGTTGGACAACAAAATAATATTGGTGGTTCTAATACAATTCCTTCACAGCCAGAAGTTCAAAGAGAAGAAGTGCAACCACAAGAGAAACATGTAAATCTAATGGTAGTTGTAGGAACATCTTCACGACTCAAGAAAGTATGTTTATATGAGTTTCTTTCTTATTTGTTTATTACTTACTTGTATTTATAAATTGTGTTCGATTTTTTATATTGTAGAATCGACCATGCAAGTTTGCAGTGGGGTCTCGTGATAACATTATTGCTTTATGACATATATAAAAGTCAACTTCATCAACTATTATTCACGGTAGAGAATTAGGGGAGCATAATTTTCGTGTATCAGAAGAGGTTGTTCTTGATGCTACAGCCCTAATTCCTATTCCGAATCCAGATGATGATACAAGGTTGATAGATGACGCACTTAGATCGCATTTTACATGGCTTAAAATGCTTGTCATCTTTGAAGATAATTTGGTATGCAGACCTATTTTCCAAATAAATTCATCATTTATTGAATTCTAATATGAATTATTAACTTGTTTGTTAACATTTCATCATTTATTTGGATTTTAGGAGTTTAATAATATAAATAGGCATCAAATGAGGAAGAATAAATCTTCACAACCACAGCCACCTCAAACACAAGAAAGAGTACATCCACAAAGAAAGAAAACGGAATCTGTTACACAAACACAGTTTAGATTTGTTGATGGTGCACCAGCTTCTATAGGATTACTATTGAATACCATTCAAGGAGTGGATGAAGATATTGTTGTTCATGTTCCCTTTAATGAAGAAGCATTTGGAGAAGCTTTTTGTTTGCCCATATTCAAAGAAGACATAATTAAGTTTTGCACGTTACAAAAGAATAGGGCCGTACCTATTACATTACACATGAGGTAAGATGTTTATTTTTTTTTTATATATATATAGAACTTCATATATATACATATATCTATAGTTGATAATTGTATAATACAACACTTAATTCACATTGTATTTTGTACTTGTAGGCATTTATACCATTTAGTGACCCAATATGGCTATCAAGCTAGGTATATATTCATGGATCCTAGTGCAGTTGCTACAGAAGGTGGTCCACGTGAGGATCATGCTATAAGTTTAGCAACCCGGATATTATCCATGGAGAATGAACATCAATTTCTAATTACACTTTAGAATCATGGGTAAGATTTTATACTTAACAAATTATCATATGATCAACTACTTCCTATATGAAGTTAATTGTTACATTATTAATAATTTTTATCATCAATTTTATGAGTAGAGATCATTGGATATTGCTTATCATTTATCCTCTCAAAGATTATGCATGGTTTCTAGATCCTCTCGGCTTAGTTTCTAGATCCTCTCGGCTTAGCTCTCCGTGAGGAAATTGGTTTAACAATGATCGAGTAAATTCTCTAATAGTTATTTTATTATAGTTTAGTTTTTTATGGTATTTTTACTTATGGTTGTTATTGCTAATATTTTATTATTGTGTTTGTATATTTCCAATTCAAAGTGTATTCAACATATATAATGTAGAAAAAGGGAATAAAGGAAGACCAAATGATCCAGTTTATAAGTTAATAAAGGTACTAAACTTTAATTAATAATACTTATTGGATGGAAGATTAATTAAAATTACTTATGTTTACTTTATGCTTATGTATAGTGCCCAAGACAACCGACAAGTGTTGAGTGTGAATTCTATATATGTAAATTTATGAGAGAAGTCATTGAACAAGCCAATGTTAAATCATTTACCACAATGGTATGTAAACATATGTTTTATTAGTCCTATTCTAATTTATAGTTTGAATGATAATTTTCTAACAAATAAGGTGTTTGAATTTGTAGTTTAATGGACAAAATTTCTATACAAGGATGATATCAACAGACTTCTTGAAGAGTAGGTCGAAAAACTAATACGATTTATCATTTGAGGTTCTTAATCTTTGTTTATTTAAATTATATGTAGTTTTTGATGATCATATTAGTTTGGCTTAGAAAACTAATATATATATATATACTTAGTTTATATAGACTATATGGATATGATTATGATCAAGTTATTATGTTAATTTAATATTAGTACATAAATATATATTTATACTTCATTTTATTTCAAATATTTGGTGTATGTAACGAATTTAGATTACATTTATAAAATTCCAGGGGGTAGTATAGACAAATATATTACAAATACCCCCTGAAACTATGTATCACGGCGCTAATAAAGCGCCGAGGAAGAATGTTTATCAAGGCACCTTATAGGCACCGTGAAACGTATCTTTCACGGCGCCTGCGAAGCGCCTTGATAGCCAAGACCTATTACGACATCTGCAATCAAGACACTTTTGTAGGCACCTTGAAAGACTTTTTTTTGTTGTAGTGATAATTGGTCTAGAGTATCTTATATTTTCTAGTCCTTTATTTGGGCTCCAAGCACAATATTTTACATAAGCATATGACCAAACTGATAATGTACGATTTGAAATATGGATGTACATTGTTATCAACACTTAAGATAGGATAGTACATTTTGAACTATATTGTACCATAAATTTACAAGACTGCACGGAAATGTTCTCAAGGACGAAGAGTCACTTATTTTTATATAGTAAGAAAATGATTTTAAAATGTGAAACTATTGTTCCATTTGTTTGTTTGTTTTTCTTTTTTTTTTTGACAAAAAAAAGCTTTTATATATATATATATATATATATATATATATCAACATGTCATTTAGTTTTTATCCTAACTACACAAATCAACAACTCGGACATATAAGTTATATAATAAATAATCTGATAATTGGGTTGGAAAAGTGTGAGTGCACTACGATTTTCTTAAAACCACATAAATATTGATGCATGCATGTAATTAAAATATCATGAAATATGCGATATATTCTTTTTTTTTTCGCCCACTGTAGGTATATATTTTCAGTTGACAAACTCAATCACATACCTATAGTGGGTGAAGAAAACATGAATATATCACATATTTCGACATATTGAAATTCAAATGAACTATTTTCAGGTTTAAAAAAAAATGGGATATGATTTGAAATAAGGGTTACATACAACACCAGGAATTAAAGCAATGTGGGTCTCACATTATAAAAGGAACAGTAACCCTATCATATCAAATTCAATATAAATATATATATATATGTATATTATACTATCAAATGCATGGTCTCCAACTCTAACCACAGCCCAAAACATTGTCCCCACCAAATAGTTAATCTCTCTAAGATCCATTGCCATCAGATTTCGAAAGTACATAGTATTATTGTCCAACTGTTAGGGTGGAAGCCAACCTTGGAAGTAGCTTATTTTAATCTAAAAACCAAGTAAATAGGGCACAGTATTGGAACCAAATCAAAGTCCTTTCTGTGTCACAAGCCTCTTTATCCTCAACTTAGGGTGCATAAAGAGTTAAGGAGGTTACATAAATCATAACCCATGTCTTGAACAAAGAAAGAAAAAACTGAGCTTGGAGAACATGCATGTGATGTTGGCATGGATTATGGGCGCAAGTGTCTAATTTGGTCATGCCCAAAAGTAGTCTGTGGGGGGCAAGTGGTGGGGTTAGCTTGGATCTTGATGTAACTCCAAAAGGCAATCCTTTTCAGGAGAGTTAATAATGTTGTTTGTTTTATCAACTTGGGTACACAAGAATTAGATATGTGAATATTGCACTGGCCCGTATTCATATTTTACAAGTATAAATAGTTGGTATTTTTTTTATTACCTTTGGCTAATAAAATTTTATTAAGTGTATTTTTTACGGTAAAAGATAATAGAGAAATAATATTAATAATATAATTTTTATTTATGTAACTCATTANTGACTATTGGTGGTCGCAGCTCCCTGGATATTCCTCCCCACTGGCATAAGATTTAATCCTTTATTGTTCTGTAATATTATATATACCTAAATATAATTATATTAAGAAAATTTTCAAAAACAACTAATTTTTTGTAAGTAAAGAAAAAAGCAAAAGAAAAGAAGAAAAACAAAATAAATATTTGAAAGCCTTCCTTCTAATATAATGCATGCTATTATATATGAGGACTGATCAGTAGGCCTAGTTGTACTCTCTTTTCACACTTTCGTACTCTCTCATATACAATTTTATGTGGACTTCACTAAAATATGTTACATATTTTTTAGTATTAAAAGGTATGATAATGCTAGGATCCCATCTCATTCACCACTCACCACTTTTTCAATACCACCTAACGTGGTCAATTAGCTTTCAACGTTTGATAAGTGAATTGAAATGACATACAATTTACCAATTGTATAGTAACCAATTACCTAGCATATCATGTGTTATTAAAAATGTAGAATATAAGGTGGAATACTGAGTATTGTCTTAAAAAACATAGTGAAATCTACATGTTAAATATGAGTCACTAGAGTGTAAAAAGAAAAAAAAAAGTACAATTAGATTAGATCTTATATATAATAAAGTAATAATAAGGATAGCAAAAATTAATTATATCAAATGATATTGCATACATTTTAACTGCTAATTATTTTAAAAATTTTTAATGCAAAATTTTGGTGTCATGATCATTGCCCGTATAATAACATGTAAAATCTACATATTAAGTACTGAGACATTAGATGTAAAAAAGAGGACAATTAGTACTCTTCATTTTACTTATATACATCTATATGTGTGTGTATATATATAGTCAGCATAAAATATAATGAAAATGACTTTGTTTTTTCCTCTAGGTCTTTAGAAGGATCTTAAATTCTCTTTTTAATTTTGATGACTCAATTCGTATCCTAAAATTGAATACGTTAACATCACATAAAATCTAAATTACCGAATCAATTTCTAAAACAAAAGAAAATAGGAAACAGTAGATTTTTTTTTTTTTTTTTGGGTGGTGTAATACTAGCTTTTGATTTACAGGTACCATAAATATATTCAACTATTCCCGTACCTTTCACAATTAATAATTTACTTTTCCAGAAGAAAGCTTTCAGCCTTCAATGGATGCATAAAATTTTCTCCCATATGATCGGCATTTAGCTTCGAAAGTCAAAACCGAGAGCGTTCTTTCCTATGCGTGGAAAAAGGGAATATTGATCATATATAATTCTGGCAAATTTTGCTCCTAAAAGAAAATGTAATTAATTAAGTGGTTCTTAGTCTCTAGAGAACCGCTAATTATGATCAGATTAGCACTCAAAATGTGTAAACGACAGGAGGATATAAGAGAGACAGAGAGGCTCCCCAGTTAAATTCTCCATGATTAAAGCTCAAAACTTCCAGGCTCCCTTGGACATATAACTGTATTCTAAGTGAATTACCCCTTAGGTTTAAAAGAAAAAAAAAAAGTTACTCTCATTCTCTTCCCTCCCATGATTAAAGGCCTTCTTATTAATCCTTTTGGTTTTTATTTTTTCTATTTTTAACTGTCATTTCCACATTTTCATTTTTTGGTAATAGAGAGCTTCAGCCATCAGCTTCTAGCCTTCTAGTCTACTTTCAAATTTCAAAATATTCATAATAACATTTGCTCATTAAAATGGCCGGGACCAAAAACCACTTACTAGATTCCAGTACTACATCCTGCAATTTTTGTGTCCACATTTAATTGAATTAATCCAACTAATTCCGGCATAATTAAGTTTTATTTATTTTATCTTTTTGGTTCTGTCACCCTTTAGTCATCTCTAAATTCTAATTCTATGTTGTAATTTTTTATTTTTCTATTTTTCAAATTTTTGCGAATATAATCTTGTAAAATTGGCGGGTTGATAATTAATAGTTACTCAACATGTAGGTGTATTAAATTACACGGTTTCAACTTTGTGCTAACCCTATTAGCTCACATTAATCCAAGTTGAAGATTAAAAAGCTTTAGTGCCGCTCAAAATTAATTTGCATACCTACCAAATTTAAATATATTGTACATTGTTTCACGTAATGTTGAATTTTCATCAATATTTGTGCCCCAAAAACTTACACCAGAATGCCAGTTATACCATATAAAGATAAGACAACAAAAATAAGGATAATTGATGGCAATAGAATTTTAAAAACAAACGTTTCTAAAAATAAAATACAAACAAAAATGAGCAAAGATATATTGCAATCTATTTCATTCCTCTATTTTTTTTTGGTCATATTACCATTTATTATTGATTGGTTACTCAACTACAGCTTCGCCAGCTCATTAGGAATTTTATACCTAAAAACGCCAAACATGGCAAAAAAAATGTTGCTTTTTTCCCCCCCCCCCCCTTTTTTAACACTACCGACTCTAATATAATACAAAAATTCCATTTTTGTTTGTAGGAATTGTTATTATAATTCATCATTTTAAAAATTATACTTTGGAATGTACATTTTGATCGAATCAACGGTCAAGATCCACCTTACAAAAAAGTGTACGATAATAAGCGACTACCTCATAAAATCATAGTAATTGTTATAAATGAAATCAACTTTAATTATCCCTCCTTTACAATAAATTATAAATTCAACTAAAAGTGAGCACATTTAAGTTTAGGAAAAAAAAATTGTTCCAAATTTAATTCCTTCTCCAAATTTCTTCCCTCGTGAAGTCAACTAATTTTCTTCCCAAAAACAACGTTAAATCTCTTTTATCAAATAAAAAATTGTGAAAAATCCTCTGTGTTTGCTTCCCCAATTACGGCCCATAACTCGAGCTAATTACGAATCTCATGCCGACATTTGGACCAGCCATTATCACACCCGATACGGTCGCGTGCAGATATTTTCGTGGGCGAGCATCGCACACAATCAAAACCCAAACCCAAATCAAAGCATGATCAACGGCTTGAAATTCAAATCCAGAAGGGGAGCTACAGGGACAGAGCGTCATTTTCTCGCAAAAGTGAGGGGCAAATTCGGGAACAAAAATGGCAAGAGTAGTGCCACGTCAGCGGATGACAACCTGTCGTTGCCTCCCATTAGGATGGACATGCACGCGCGTGATAGACCCTCCCCCGCCCTTCCTTTATAAAGCTCTCTCTCCCGTTTCACTTCGCTTCACCTCATCACGGCGTGCAGATTAGCTCTCATTACTCTCTCTCTCTCTCTCTCTCTCTCTCTCTAAAGCAGGCAATCATCGAAATTACTCTGTTTTGTTCATCCCCTTTTTCTTTCATTCCCAAGACCCAGACAAATTTTAGAGAGAGAAAAATATATGCACAGCTTTTGAATCTCTGTTTGGAGACCAAAATAACAGAGACACAAACTTGGAGCACTGAAAGCCTTATTGGGTTTTGTTTTGTCACTCTCAAATTGTTCATAATCTTCTTATATACACACACACACACATATATATATATATATATTCATATGCAGAAAATGTATAGGGTGGAGAAGAAAACACTGAGAGAAGGAAGATGTAAGCACGAGAAGGAAAGCCCATCTTTCTCTTCGAGTCTACTAGACAAAATCTACCGTTCGATCGACGAGGGTCACGAGAAAAGCTCTGACGATTTGAGGTTCTTCAGGGAAACGAAAATGGCGAAGAAACAGAGCAAAACCTGTAAAAATTACAAAGCCGTGGAATTAGAAGAGGAAGAGGGGGAAGAAATGGCTAGCTTTCGTCGGGCTTGTTTGATCGAGAAATGGATGGAGAAGAAGGTTAGCCAAAAGGCTGCTACTCAGAGGAGAAGACCGTACAACAACTACTCTGATTTCGATCAAGACGTTCTGTTCTTTAGTTCGACTTCGAGCTCCTCCGATTCAAGTTACGGTGGGTTCTCCTCCTCCGACACCGAATCCATGTACGGATCTAGATCGGCGGTCTCTTTTCCGTCGTCGGCAAGGCCGAAACCGGTTCGAACTGGAGTCACACCTCGACCGGTAAAAACAGAGAGAAAACAGCACAGCGCTCTGTTTTACGAACAAAGCGAGTACCTCATGTTCGGCGATTACCATTGTTCTTTCGATCAAAAGGAGAAGACCCCAAAAACCCAAGACGAGGGTCTGATCAAATCCAAGTCGAGGGCCTTAAAAATCTACAGTAACCTAAAGAAGGTGAAACAGCCCATATCACCGGGTGGCCGGCTCGCAAACTTCATAAACTCTCTCTTCACGTCAGGAACGACAAGGAAAGCCAAAAACGACGACGGTACTCTCGGCTCGGAGAGGATTAACAAGAAGAGTAGTTCGAAGTCCGTACACGAAACGACGACGACGTGTTCCTCGGCTTCATCTTACTCGAGATCGTGTTTGAGCAAGAGTTCGCCTTCGACGAGGGAAAAGCTCCGTAATGGGGTCAAGAGATCCGTACGGTTCTACCCTGTGAGCGTTATTGTGGACGAGGATTGTCGCCCATGTGGGCACAAGTGCGTGTACGGAGAAGAGGACTCTGGTCTGGTTCCGGTGTCGGTGCCGACGGCGTGGAAAATTGGACCGTCCCCGGCGAGGAAGGCTGAGGAAGTGGCCAAGGAGTTTTTGAGAGATTACCGACAAAACCAGATGAAAAACGACATTGTTAACAGAGGAAACCACGTCATTTTAGGGAATGAGGATGTTGACGATGATGATGATGATGATGCTGCTAGCTATTCGAGTTCGGATCTTTTCGAGCTTGATCATCTTGCTGAGATTGGTAAGGATAGGTATAGAGAAGAGCTTCCTGTGTATGAAACTACTCGCGTTGATAAAAATCGCGCCATCGCTAATGGCCTAATAATGTAGCTTTTAAATTATGTTGTTGTTATAATATATATATATATATATATATATATATGCATATGTATAAATATCATATAGAACACACTTAATTATTGTTAATTAATTATTGTTTTTATTTTTTTTATTGTACATACTTTGAGAAACACGCATGCAAACCACGCTAATCGATAACTAGTTCGTTTTTAACTTGAATAGTGGACAGGAATAATATTTTCCTATCATAAACAAGGTATTTTTCTGCAATTGAATATTTGTATGTGTAATAACCACATTGGTGCTTTTGAAATAGCTTCCAATATGTACTTGTTCTTAGGTTGTGATGATGACAATGATGGGTTATGCAGCAAGGTAGTCCAAAATGGTGGCTTATGGTTAATACTAATTAAATTAAGTTACTACTTCAAAAAAGAATAATGTATATTCGTCTTAATATTATATTGATATTATTTAATTGAGAGAAATATTATATGAAGTGTATTTGTTTGTATCTGATATATCCTATTTATGTATGTTGATGTATGCATGTATGATTTAAAATGACGAGAGAGAGATAGTAAAAGGAAAAAAGTGAACTAAGAGTTTTGATTTCTGAAAAAGAAAGGGGGAGTGGGGATACGTTAACCCTCGATGATCAAACATAACATTCAGATAGATACTGACAGAAGAGTTTGATGGATAGAAAGATGGATAGAAAAAGAGGGTCTACGAAGAAAATGAAAGATTCGAGATCGTAATGACAAGCAAGATGATGATGATGATGAAAGAGAGGTCTTGATGGTAAAGGGAAAGGCAGATCTTCGCCCATGGGAATAGAGAAAGTGAAACCATTAAAGTAAAATTTGCTTTCTCTCTTTCTTTCTCTGGAATTGGATTTTGCATATTATTGGCCCCCCCTTTGCTTCAAACTTGCGTTAGCTTAAGGCCATCTCCACATCCCAATCCCAACAATCAATAAATTATTTTTTAAAAAAGACATTGTTTTGATTTGGATGCTACTGCCTCTCCATACAAAAACTTTAATTATTATTGTTATATATGGTCATTATTCCTTGGAGGCTAGCTCATAATTGGACAAATATATATCTTCTATATAGACACATTTATATACATGAATCAATTTTTTTTTTCAAGGAGAATATAGAGAAATAAAATTAGTTTGGAAAGAAAATACAGGAAAATGTCTTTTACTTACTATTGGGTAGCTCACAATTCAATGTTGCACATAAAGTATAGTAATGGGAGAAACTATAGCTAGCTAGATAGACAAAATTTCAGCAAGTTGCTTCTGGTCCTAGGAAAATATGTAATGGAAGTTCGGTAAAAGATATACATACGCACAACCAAATTAAACAGTTTTTACTTAAAGGGCCATTCATTTTTTTCATGAAGGGCTAGCACTGTTCAATTGTACGGCATTGAAAATTTGTGAGCTGATATTTGTTGAGGGGGGTTCTCTCTATAAAGCAAGAAATTAATTTCGATCTCCAGGCCTCGGCACAGTTTGCTAATTTCATGGAACTCTACATGTATCTAGTTTCGATCGAGAATAATTACCACATGATATAATAGTTATCTACTTTTTTCACAAGAAAGTAAGGACGTTTATCATATATTCATGCGTATAATTATTAGGGGTGCTAAGTACTAAAGTTTTTGTCATAAATATAGAACCTATTTTTATTATTTGTACAGCAGTAAGCTATAAGCTGTACTTACAACAAAAAATTTTGTTGTGAGTAATATTTTTTCACTAATTAATGTTCATTGTTTTTTTAATTAAAAGAAGAAAATAAAACCCGTAATTAAGGGTAGCAATATAATTTATGATATAATTACACGACTCGAAACTTGCACGGTTAGTTGAACTTACTTGACACGAAATTGACTTGAAATAACACGATTAAGTAATTTTTTAATAAATTATATTAAATATTTATTTTCAAAAAAGTATTTTTTTTTCATGAATTTTTTGTAGATAAAATAAAAAGCATAAAGAAAATGAACTATTTTATCTTACTATAATAAAACTTAATTAAAACAACGGAGTAAATTCATAATTATACTATTTATATACATTTTGACCCATCAATGTACGTCATTTTTATTAAATAAATAACATATAAATTAACTTATTAACAACTTATGAGTGATAAATCAGAATTTGGCAATTCATTTGATTATTTAGGGAGTTGGGGTTGGGGTTGGTATTGCAACGGAGGTGCTTATGTTTTTTATTATTTACATTTAAGAACTAATTGTAAGATCTGAATTCCACGTACCATTCCAAGATTTAAACAAATAATTGAGAATACATGTTAACAAAGCCAAGTTACCTGAACTTTCTGGTACAAAAAGGAATCTTACACCATGTGCATCGTTGAATATGCCAACCATGAAAAGCTTTCTTAGACCTTATGTTAATGTATATCGTATCATTTTGTACCATCTGCTAATATAATTTAATCTCATCATAACTAACTTATCATGCAAAAAAAGAAAAAAAAAATAATAACTATCTTAATAGTTAATACGCGTTGATATTTTCTGGCTTTTAAAAGGCAACTAGGAGAGCTGGTGAATTAAAAACATATATCAAAAGCTAAGAATATTTATGCGTAGTACTCCTGCCACAAATAGTAATGATCACTTTTTCTACTTTGACAACAATATTATAATATCGCTGGGTGTAATACTAAAATTTCTCGACCTTGTATTAATAGTGTTTTAAGATTGAGTTTCATGTTTACGAAATAGATAATTAGAAGAGGAAAGTAGATGTATATATATATATATATAACGTGCTAGTTATACGATATATATATATATATATATATATATCCAATATTTTACTTATCTAATTTTGCGGTGGTAGGCATAGCCTAGGTGTTAGCACACTTCCTCTTATTATAGAGGGTCGAAGAGTTCGACTCCTTACTTTCCTAATTAAACAAGAGGACTTATCTAATTTTGGTATCTGAATTAATGTCCGATAAAGGAATTGATAATATATCATTTTATAATATTATGTGTACTCATCTTTTTTTGTTGATTGGACATGAATTATACTAAAATAGGTCAAGTGATTTCACCATTTCATCAATTCCTTCGTACTTCATCTCTTTTTGCTGAGTGTACAAAGAGACATAGTATTATTTACCGAAAGCAGAGTTTTGGAAACAATTAGTGAGCCTCGAGCTGACTATAACTCATTATTTTAATATATGAACTTAAACATTCTTGAACACAGATAAAAAAGAAAAACCGAAGAGAGTTCATTGTTAGTAGACGTAATAATGTCCAATAAATTAAGTTAGATTATTAATTAGTACGTGAGGAGCATGTAGTTGGAAAAGGAGACCCCACCGGGGGAAAAAAAAAAAAGAATTTCCCTCTAGTCAAAATTTAACATGATCTTATGATTAGGAACTAAATTAAAAAATACATATAAAGCAAAAGCTACATATTATTATTTAAGGCGATGGTGGATTCTTAACTTATTCAAGAAAATGTAGTTATGCAGTTAGCATACTAATTTACGATTTCCGAACAGGGCATTTTATAGTTTGAACTCTTGGAAAATTATTTTTTTTATTGAAATAATGGTTATTAATTAGGGAAGAAGATGAGGTTATTAATTTGTTTATGAGGATTAATATTCCTCTACCATAGTTAAAGATCCCGTACGGTAGGTGTGGGTGGGAAAGTAGCCAGCAGCAATGATGAGGAGAATAATGCCTGTGGTGGGAGAAGAGAATAAAAAGAAAACCTAACTACGTAGGCAATATCACCTAATTAAAACCCTTTCACAAGAGTAGAGTCAGATTTTTGAAACAAAGTTTCTGCACATTACTGGATGACCTTATTAGTTATAGTTAAATTTTTCTGTTCAACTTGTTTTATAATATTCTTTGTCTACACATATATAGAGATTGTTTGTTACAAATAGTTTGAAACCTTTGGCTCATTTTAAAATTATTATAAGCGACAACCTTCATGAATCTTTATAACATTAAGAATGGAGAATTAATGGAGGGGAAGGTTATATAACATCTTAAGAAGACAGTTTGAAACCACTGAATACTTCGATGATCCAATATATTTCAGATATTTGTAATACTAATTCGTATTGTATTTGGTGATAGTATAATTGCTATTTGTTGTTGTTTTATATTACCTAAGTTTAAATTTCACTAGTTCCTTCAGAAAGGAAAAAAAAATGAAAACTTTAAGTTTCACTAGTAAAATCCAGAGAAACATTAATCGTATAAACATTATCCAATATTTTTTCCTAAAAAAAATTCTAAGCCTGAGAGAGCAAAATATTAAAAAAAAAAAAAAGGAAATTGTAATTTAAAAAACTAGAAAGCTTTTCACTTTTTGACGTAAGACCCCTGTGTTTTTGGAAAATTTTGAATAAATAATAATAAATAAATAAACCCCTTGAATTAGGTTTCTTAGAATAAAAAGACATAATTGGAATTCAAGAATACACTTGGACTTTCATGACAAATGGTGAAAAGTAAAATTTTTTGACAATCTTAAAATACAAATAGCTCTCTTCCCGGCCAAAAATAAATAAATAAAAAAGAAAAAAACTACCAAAAGTTTTCTTAAAAAATTTATATGTTTTAAGAAACCCAGTTATTTCCCTTGAAAAAATGATAAAATACAAGGAATTTTATAATAATTTCAAAGAATATACAAAGATTATGCATTTCATATATATATATATAGGCTCTCTCCCTAGGCGGAATACAACAATAAATTAAGGGATAATCCCGAAAAATATTTCCGCCGTTTTAGTTAAATACAATTTTTAATTCCCTGTTCTCATAAAATTCAAACTTGTCCATCTATTTTATTTATTATTTAAAAAGAATAACCATCTTTCTATTTTTGGTCAAATTTTGACTAAATTATTTTCTAAATGACATTAATTCCTTTAGGATATTGTTATTTAAACAACTCCTTTATTGTTATTTAAAAAAAAAAACCAAAAAATTATTGACGAAAAAAAATTATCAACATGTTTTTGTAATCTGAAAAAGAAACAAAACAAAAAGGAAAAAAAGAAAAACAAATTAAATAATGGGGACGGAGTGTGGTATTAGATTTTGGAAATATATATATATAAGGGTGTTTTAGATATTTCACAAGTCAAATAATTTGACTAAAAAGATGCTCAGAGTATAATTTGAACCTATTTTGAAAAAATAGAGAAATTCTTTTGAGTTTTATGAAAATAGAGAGTAAAATACGATATTTTAATAGATGAGTTGTTTTGTAAATACCTTCAGTTTAGGTGGTAATGTTATATATATATATCGAATCACTCCGTTCTCTTAGCAAATGTTTGCGAGAGAGAGTTGTACGAACTCAAAGAACATCATTTTCTTTCTTTTAAAAGAACACTCCTAATTAATTATATCTTGGTCTATTTTTGTATATATTATGCATCAACGTATATGTCCCAAGTTATCGTCATTATTAATTATTATATATATTATTATATTAGAAGAATTATTATTCTTATTATTATACGCTTAACTTTTTTTTTGAAGGAATATTATACGCTAAATTAGTTAGAGTTATCGATGGATTAATATATATGGCTACAAGCTCATCATATATGCTATATAGTACTAAAGTTTTAAGTACGTAGTACTGCTCCTTAAACTTTCTGAGTCTACGGCTGTAGACGTTATAAATCGTCGTTTTATTTTTCTTCTCAGTCACTCTTCAATTAATAATGATATTAGTATTACTCAGTTGAGTAGTAAAGCCCTTTTTATCTCGTTGGGCAAGGTAAATAGTCAGTCCCTTGACAAGTACAGCAGAACCGCGTGAAAGTAACAATATTGCGAAAGTATGTATATCATCACCCTCACCTCAGCATGCTCAGCTAGCCATATAGCTAAAAAGATGGTCCACACACACACACACTCACCTATATATATATATATATATATATATACACGTCACTCTAGCTAACTGCACTTTTGCTTTGCTTGGTTTTCTTTTTCTTAGTTACAAAAATATGTAAATGATTTGAATGTTTGTCAATCCCAAGATGAGTTTCCACACATAACATCAATCGATCCTTAGCAGCTTTTCTCTCTCTCTCTCTCTCTCTCTCTTTTTTCTTTTTCACACAAAAGCACGGTTGAAGGTGAAATCTTATGCGTTTGAGAGACATATAAAACCAAAATATAGTGTTTGAATCGTATGTGACAATGTTAATTTCTGCTTCCGAAGATGTTTGGGTGTAGTGCATAATGGCATACCACAGCTAGCGGCTCCTTTTTAATTTCGAACATTTAATTGGAACGGTTTAATTAGTGAGCTTAATTAAATGGAAACCCAACCTCTAGCAAGTTATGTGGAATTTAGTACTTTTTCATTTTAATTAAATATAATTTCTACCTCAAATTTGAAAAAGAGCACAAAGAATGATCAGGTAATCAAAATTGACCTCTTAATTCGCCGTTGGTTCAAAAAAAGAAAAAAGATACTAAACTAATCGTTGGAATCGTACAGAATAATGATAAAATTAACCATAATAGAGATTATATATATAATTTTTTGGAAGGTGACCTTTTTCCGTTCCTAACTTTTCATTCCGAGTTTGAACTAGGCAGAATGTGCATAATGGCAAACTGCAATGGTATAAATGATTGAAACGTTGAGAAAAATAACTAACCAAAAGAAACAAAAAGCAACTTCATTTTGTCGACTACATCTAGCATGGACCAACGTTCATGCTTAGAGTATATTCATATTAGATTTATGGGAGCACACATCATAGGAAGATGATTTGGTGCGGTCCAATAATATTTGTAAACATCCGTGCTCAACGTTGTAGGAAACCCCGCCAAGTTTTTTCCCCTTATTTCATTAATCCCTCTCAAGTAAACATGTCCAAAACTTCACATAGACAATATCGCCTAAGGCATTACGGCTAAGCCAAACAAGATTGCATATTCTGCACCCTTGATTCCATCAAACTTTATAATATACTTGTGTATATGTCTACTTATAGCTAGCTTCACTGTACACTTAACTAAAATCTTGTTGAATCATTGTGATTATTGTTTTTTTTTTTAAAAAAAAAAAAAAATTAAATGGTCAAACATCGACTAATAAGCACGTCAGAAAATCCGCCCAAAAGTGTCGTTTTATCGGCACTAAACAACGAAATTATGAGACATTATAATCACCACCAGCCCTTATTTTTATTTCCCCTTTCCTCCCATTTTATCAAGCAGCTAGGGGGTTAATAGTGTCATGCTCAGAGGCACCTCCCACAAGGGGAAGGCCACTCAATCTGCTAATCCGGGCCCGGAAGCACGTGACCACCGCCACGTCGCGACGGGTGTTGCCGAGGGCTTAACGATTGCCTGAGCATGGGTTCAATTATTTCCACAAACCGCCGGGAGGTGCCGACATCCAGATTTGAGCAGCAGGTAAATAATTTGGACCACACTTTTTTAGTCGTTGATTATTTTTTTTTTTGAAAAATAGTCGTTAATCAATTAATTTCCTTTGTCTGACCAAAATTTGGACCACGGCTAGTTATGTGCATGCATGTAAATTAGGTTTCACGAGGGTGTGCATTAATTTTGATCCCTCCTATTCGTCCCCACCGTTGTGAGTAATTAATCAGAGGAATATGACCCTTATTTGGCATTATCAGAAGGTCAAAGAGCCAGCCTTAGTCTACGACTTTGTGTACAACATTCAGGCTTTTTTTTTTTTTTTTGTTGAATCTCTTATTATTACCATTTTTTATTTAGTTTTTTTTAAGTTTGAGCCTTTGAGAGCATAAGCATAGTTTGTAACTTGTAAGCGTGCCACGTGGGTTTTGTGCAATACTCGTAGATTAATGTGCCTAAAATAAAGTAGTTTCTTTTGTTATATTTTAGTTTTTGAGACTGAAATTAAAGCAGTTTCGGTGGACCAACTTTTTGAATTTTGTCTGTAGGCTTTTTGGCCGAAGATCAAGACATCAAGACTAAAAATGTTCCACTAGTGCGTTGTTCTTCACTTTTGGAAGAATTTTGTAGAAAAGCATGTTTCTCTCTTCCTCTGATTTGCTTTATAAACTTAGGCCCCGATGGGCCTTCTGCCAAGAAGATACAAAGACAGATGGGCTTTCTAAAGAAGCCCACTAATTAGGTCCTGGAAGGCTGGTACCCCTACCTCCTGAAGTCATCATTTAATTTCAAGCAAGTACTTGTAAATGGGCCCAAAATAAGCCCAACTTGCTTACAAATAGAAAGAATGGTATAAATTAGAGCAAAGAACACAAACTATTACAAATAATAATTAGTTTGGTCTAATAAGTGGTACCTTGTCTCTCTTTTTCCTTTTTTTTTTAAGGCAAGTCCCCTAATATTAATTCTATTAGAAAAAAAAAAGATATTTTTATTAGGCTTTTTACGATTAACTCCTTATTCTTTTATTTGTGGCTTTCAAGTCCTTGCTCCTAGATTTGTGTTTCAAGTTAATCCCTTTCAATCTTTTTTGTCCAATATTATCGTTAATTATCACTTGCCCAAAACATGCTTACCTCGATAGGGTACAATTAAAAACAAAAAGAATTATTATTATTTGAAAAAAAAAAAAGAGTTAGTTATCGTTTAAGTTCAAGACGGATATAAGAAATTAGAAAATTTTATATGATTCTAATATGGATCTATTTTGGTCCAAGTATTCATATATTTAAAAGAAAGGTATATGAATATATTGTCAATTTTATGGAGCATATATTGCCAATTTTATAAAGTTCTAATATGGATGTAATGTTTAGTCCAAATATTCATATAGATCTCTTTTAGATATATAAATACTTGGAACAAAGTATATTCATATTGGAACCATATCAAAATTTTCAATTGCTTATCTTCGTCTTAAACGAAAACGATAACCCAACTCTTTTTTTTTAAATAATAATTTCTCTTTATTTTTAATTTTACCTCTGTTGAGATGAACATTTTTTAGGCAAGTGCTAATTAACAACAGCTTTGGACAGAAAAGATTAAACAAGATTAATGTGAAATAAAAATATAAGAATAAGGATTTAAAAGTTATAAATAAAAGAATAAAGACTTGACCGTAAAAAAAAAATAATATAAATACCTTTTTTTTCTAGCAAAACTAATATTAGAGGACTTCAGATAATTTTGCTCTAAAAAATTGTATTCAAGATTAATTTTATTAAATTGTTTCGAATTCAAGGGGATTTTATATTTAAAAGTCTTTTGTTTGGGTTAGTTTGAAATTGCAAATAATTGGACTCAAAAGATAAGTGGTACTAGTCTAATTGTTTTCATAGTTTGGTACTAATACAATTTTTGCTGGTAAAGGTGGCAGACCTCGAAAGAGAAGTGCTAAAGCAAAAAGAGCTACGGATCACATATAGGAGAAGGATGGAAAGAACACAAGATTATCTGAGACACTGTCTTCAAATAGCACAAGAAAATGGATTTTTGGACCTTATTATCCAAAACAAAGATGCCCATGCTCCTGCTCCTCCCACTCCCCAAATGCCCACTCCCATGCACCCTCATTCAGAGCTAGCTGCCCTAATCGATACCGCTAAGCTAAATGGATGGTACATTGCTCCTGATGAGGTCCATGTCCCTACTCATAATATTTACCCCAATCTTGCACTATGTTATATATGCGTAGAATATCTCTAATAAACATGCTAAATTCTATATTAATCCTGAATTTTAACATTTTACTAAAAAATAGTTGTCCAAGGATGTGCTATATTTGGTATAATTTTTAGCATATGCTATTTGTTATACCAAATATCATATAAAAAATAATACATTGTGATGTTATTTATAATATTTTCAATGTAAAATATTCATATATTTCATAATATTATCAAAATTTAATGTATGCATATATATTTTCCATTAAATTTTATTTACAAACTTATTCTTACTAAATCACAATCAATTCGAATTGATAGGATAATAAAATTTTATTTACAATTTTGTTTGTATTGACCATATTGTTCATTTATATAGAATATGAGAAATTTTAAAGTGATAGATAAAGTTAATTTTTCTGATGAGTAATTGGATGATAAAATAGTAAGAGCTAATACTTGAAATATATTTTATACATAAGATTAATGTCTAAATGTTAGGAATGAATATGGGATTTACAAATATCAAACAAAAATCTTAGATCATTCATGGAAAACTGATAGCTAGGGATTCATTGAATATGCATGAGTCAATGATAGATACTGTAATTTGGACGATGAACCGAAGGTAGAAGCGATAGAAACTAATTGTAATTGCCTGAAGGTTTGGTCTTCCACACAACCTAATTCCTAAAACACTCAAATGGAACTCTATGTAACTGCTGGCAGGTCATAGAGAGAATAAGCGTACGTGAAAAGATAGTAGGGACCATAACCCTATTATTCTCTTTATATACTCCCTTATTGGGTATCTATTGGATGACTGAGAGAGTATCCACATTGGTATCCATACCTATTTAGATATCATGACTCACCCTTATTAAATCACTTATTAAGTCTGCTTAAGAATAAAATGGCCAAATATAATTGTTTAAAATATGTGGCCCAACATAAAAAGTAGAATTTCCTAACAATCTCCCACTTGGGTCATATATGAACCAAATACAATTACATTACAAAACTGAAGTATGACCATGAATATGCCATATTATTTCTGAATATCCCCGAAGTTGCAATCTTGTCAATTAGACATATCAATGCGAAACTAAAGTGCTCATTGTTGCACTTATTTAGATGGAAACTAGAACCCTCAATGATCGCTATACTAATATATCCAAATGATACAAATCGAGTAAGGAATGTGCCATGTAAATTACACGTAATGTGATTTATTATGCTTATTTCCAACTGGTCCACCTAAAACCCTATTGAGATCGACCTTAATCTTTTCTCTTTAGTGTATTACCGCAAACATTATTGTTAACCACAGTGGAAAAGTATGAAAATATGAAATACATCATATAATATATAATGAACAGAGTCTACAATGAAAACCATCATCAACCAAAATACTACAGTATACAAACATATACAAGTGTCAAACAATAAGCTTCTAAACTAAATTACAAACTCCTACTAAAATTGCATACCATCCAAAAATACAATAACCCATACGAGTAGTATGCTTGTAAAAAACTTTAACTAGTAAACATTTGGTGAGTTAATCTGCTATCATGGAGTTTGTTTTGATATACTCAATTGATACTAAACGACTTTGTACTCTTTCTCTAATAGTTAGGAACATAAAGTCAATATGTTTTGACTTTGATGAGCTCTTGTTGCTTTTGGAATATAAAACTGTAGAGTTATTTTAATAATAAAGTTTTAATAGCCTCTCAATGCCATTTACTATATGCAACCTAGTGACAAAATTACGCAACCATATTCCCTGATTAGATGCCTCATAACAAGCTATGAATTCAGCCTCTATAGTTGAAGTAGCTACGAGTGCTGCTTGGCACTCTTCTAAGAAATAATTCCTCTAGCTAAAAGAAAGATATGGCTCGATGTAGATCTTTTACTGTCTAGACATCCCGCAAAATCAGAGTCGGAGTACTCAATGATTTTCAAAATTTTTTATCTTTGATAAGTAAGCATGTATTCCTTTGTTCTCTATAAATGCCTCATAACCCTTTTTACTGCCTTCAAATGATCCACTCTAGGGTTACTCATATATCTGCCCAACATACTAACTATGAACGCAAGATCCAAATGCGTACACACCTGAGCATACATCAGACTCCCTACAACCGAAACATAAGGAAACTGTCGCATGGCTTCTTTATCAACATAATTCTTGGGGTTTTGGCTGAGACTAAATTTATCTCTCTTAGACACTAGAATATTCGTTGGCACACACATATATATACCAAATCTACTGAGCATCCTCTCAATATAGCTCTTTTGTGATAACCCAAGGATTCCGTGAGAGTGATCTCAATGTATCTGTATACATAATGTAAATAAGGTGACTCCAAGATCTTTTATTTCAAAATTCTCCACAAGAAATCTCTTGGTTTTATGCAGTAATCCTATACACTACTTGCTAGTAATATGTCATCAACATAAAGCACCAGAAAGATAAACTTACTTCTACTGAACTTATGGTATACAAAATTATCAATAGGAATCACCTCGAAACTGAATAAGAGAATTACCTCATGAAATTTGTGATACCATTGACGGGAAGCTTGCTTGAGAACATAGATGGACTTCTTGAGTGTGCAAACTACAAACTTTGGATCTTTCGATACAAAGTTTTCTGGCTGCACCATATATATTGTCGCATCAATGTCACCATTGAGAAACGTTGTCTTAATGTTCATCTGATGAAGCTAAAGTTTATAATGAGCCAGAAATACCATAATAACTCTAAAGGAGTCCTTCAAAGTAACTAGAAAGAATGTCTCTTAAAAGTCAATGCTTTTATTTTGATTAAAGCCTTTAGCGATAAGACGTGCCTTATATCTCTCAACATTACCTTTCGAATCCCGTTTAGTCTTAAATATCCATTTGCAATCAATGGGCTTTGAACCTTTAGGCAATTTGATGAGAACCCAAACATCATTGTTTCTCATAGATTTCATCTCCTCATTCATGGCATTGATCTACTTTTGAGAATTGGAACTCTATTTGACTTGTGTGAAGTTAATTGAATCATCTTCCACTATCTCAATATCAAACTCATGTTCCTAGAGATATACGACATAATCATCCAAAATCGTACTTCTCTTTTCTCTAGTGGGCCTACTTAAAGACACTAGTTCTTGAGGTTGTTGAGTTTGCTCTACAAAAGCATTTGCCTCAACTGTGATAGGAAACTCCTGAACATTGTCTTGAACTAGAGCGATTGTATCTTGAACAATGATATTATCAGGAATAGGATCTTGAGTGTCCTGACCATTGTCAATAGCAATCATGGGAAGAGAAACAAATTCCTCTTCAAAAACAATGTCTCTAACCTTATCTTCCCTTTTAAACTCAATATCCTCAACAAATTTGGCATTTCCAGTCTCAAAAAAAGACTTTATTGTAGGATTATAAAACTCATAGCCTCTGGATCTTTCAGAATATCTTACAAAGTAGCAGCCTATGGTTCTTGAGTTTAGTTTCTTTTCATTCAGCCTATAAGGCCTTGCCTTAATTAGACAACCCTAAATATGTAAATGATTTATATTGGACTTTCGCCCAGTCTAGAATTCATAAGGGATTTTTGCTATTACCTTGTTTAGTACTCTGCTGAGAATATATGCTACAGTTTCGAGTGCGTCTCTCCATAGTGATTCTAGTAAGGTAAAATGACTAATCATACTCCTTATTATATCATTTAGTATCCTATTGCATCATTCAGCAACACCATTCATGCTAGGTTTCCCAGGTATAGTGTATTGCGGGATGATGCCACACTCTTTTACTTACTTAGCAAAGGGCTCTGGACATTGCTCACCTGATCCGTCATACCGGCCGTAGTACTCATCATCCTGATCAGATTTAACAGCATTAATTTTCTTATTAAGCTTATTTTCAACCGCAGCCTTATAAGTCTTAAATATGTCTAGTGATTGTGACTTCTCATAAATCAAGTATATGTAATTATAGCGAGAATAATCATCTATAAATATGATGAAGTATTATTTTCTATTCCAAGAAGCCGTAGGGAATAGACCACAGATATCCGTATGTATCAGTTCTAAGATGCTAGAGCTCCTACTGGCACTGATCTTCCTAATGTTTGTCTATTTCCCCTTTATACACTCGACGTAGACTTTAAAGCCTACCAAATCAAGGGGACCAAGGATCTCATTAAATACAAGACGCTCAATTCTTTGTTTAGAAATCTGTCATAAGCGTCTGTGCCACAATATCGATGAGTCTTCATTAGTTAATTTTTGTTTTGTACCTCTTGAATTAATATGTAAAGTTTCATTAACAGAGGGTTAGATATTTAATACATAAAGATTGGCAATAAGAACATCATTACTAACAACATTCGAATAAAAGCATAAGACCAAATAAATTATTTTCAAAAGAATAAGAGTAACCGAATTTGTCCAATACAGAAATTGTAACTAAATTCTGTCTTAAAAATGGTACCACAAAAGTCCCACATAAATCCAAATATTTTCTAGAATTTAAAGACAATCTAAAGTGCCCAATGACCTCCACTAAATCTGTTTGGTCATTGCCTACAGAGATGACTCTTTCATCATCACTTAGCTTCCGGCTCCATAGGCAACTCTGCATAGAAACACTTACGTGAGTAGTAATACCAGAATCTACCCACTAAGTGTCCTTAGGTATAGAAGTTAAATTAACTTCAAAACAAACATAAATGAGAAGCTTAACATGCCAAGCTTTATACTTAGCGTATTCCTTGTTCAAGTGTCCATTTTTTTCCACAAAAGAGGCAACCTTGCTCATTTTGCTTCTTCTGTGCCTTATTAAGTGGAGCCATTGTAGCTTCCTTAGTCTTATCCATTTTTCTGTCCTTTGCCTTAGAGGTAGTGGTCAAGTTAATATTTTTCGGTCTTTCGGCTTTGATTTTCTCCTCCTCCTGAACACAAATTGCTATTAACTCATTAATATTCTATTTGTCTTTTTGGATATTGTGTATTGTCTGTAGGTTCCAATACTGATTAGAAAGAGAAAGAAAAACCAAGACTATAAGCAAACCCTCATTAATTTCTAACTTGAGTTCCTTAAGCTTGCCAACTAAACGAGACATCTGCATGATGTACTCCCTTATATTTCCTTTAAAGCTATACCTTATTGAGATGAGTTTTCCTAAGGTAGTAATCATCTCACCTTTTTCATTCTTGAGATATAATTTCTTAAGAGCGGTAAGGAAAGTCTTAGTATTTTTCTCTTTTGACAAAGAGCTCCGCATGATTTCTGGAATAAAGTATTTCATGATCATGACACTCATACGATGAGACTTTTTCTATAGCTCAAAGTTCTTTTTATTCTCAGTGGAATTTTCTTCTGTAAAAGTAGTGAGTTGGTCTTTTCTGAGTGCCAAGTCAAGATCCATACTACCTAGTATAATCATGACATTCTCTTTCAAGGCCTTAAAGTTTATGCTTGTAAGCACAGGAATGATACCCAAATTGGTAAAAATACTAGCAGTAGAAACTGAACAAAGAATAAAATAATACCATAAATTAAATATGCTCACAACTTAAATTTCATATATAAATATATAATTTAATTACAAAATATGCAAACACGATATATATTACATAATCACATAAGGTAGGCTACCATCATAAGATACTTAGCGCAACATTAATAGGTCTTCCATTAGGCCGACGTATTTACTTGCAAGTGGTACTCTCAGATTTAATAATTAAATACTAACGGTAAATCCTATCAAATAATAGACCTTCCTTTGGGTCGATTTATTGTCCATATGGAAATCAAACAATCGTCACATACTCATTATCATAGGTGCGTTTGTTGTCGTGCCAAATAATCACCTTCCTTTAAGCCGACAGTTTCCATATTAACAATAAACCCGTAACATCTTTATATGTTAGACTAAACAAAACTACACAATAGAGGTTACTTTAGCAATATGTTATTTTATTGTGTTTAATCTAACATACAAGACAAATGGTGTAAAGGAAATTAACCGAAATGTCCAAAAATCGACTAAAAAATAGCCAAAAAATTGAAATTTTCTTTGCTATAGGAATAAGTCGACCGGTTAGTAGAATTAGTCAAGTGTTTCTGGCAGTTTCGATTGCCCAAAAACCACAAAGACTAAAATGTGATTTTCGGCAACTTTCGGTCGATCGAATCTAACAGTGACTAAATTGTCAGATTCGATCTCTAAAATTGGCTCATCACTTTATCAACCCTATATCTGAATATGGTTTTTAACGGATAAAGTGTGGGTCATTTTAGTCCTTAGTAGATCGAAAATGGGTTGAAACTCCATGATTTAAGTCAAATTGACCGAAATCTGCCCAAAATTCGACCCAAAATTGAAAATTTTGCTAAAAATCATCTTATGTGAATAGTATTTTTGGTCTATTGAAAGCTAGAATCGGTCTGCCGAAGACATTATTCTAGTACGGATCTGGAATTTTCTAGATCTGCTTAAATGACTTCAAACATCACAAATCATTTTCGGGTTTATGAATAACCCAAATCCGAAATATGAACAACCTAAATGCCAAAACTTAACCGTCATAGCATCAAATACTCAATAAATCATATAAAATCACAAATCACCCATATATAATCTAAATCTTAGAAATCTAGATAGGCATAGATTACGAAAACTATATACATGTATGAAAATCTAATCAATTTTAATATAAAATTCCGCTATGATACCACTTATTAGGAATGAATATAGGATTGTAAGTATCAAACACAAACCCTAGATCATTCATACAAAACTGATAGGTACGGATTCATTGAGTATACTTGAATCCATGATAGATACTGTAATCTAGACAATGAACCAAAGGCGGAAGCGAAAGAAACTGACTATAATTGCCTGAGGATTTGGTCTTTCACACAACCTAATTCCTAAAATACTCAGATGAATCTCTCCGTGATTAATAGTAAGCCACAAAGAGAATGAACGTACATGAAAAAGTGATGGGGATCGTAACCCTAATATTCTCTTTATATAGTTCCTTGTTAGATATCCATCATACTTAATTGGGTGACTAACAGGATATCCACATTAGTATCCATATTCAGTTAGATATCCTAATTCATCATTATTAAATTAATTATTAAGTCTACTTAAAAATAATATGATAAAATATAATTATTTAAAATATATGACCCAACATAGGAAATAGAATTTCCTAACACTAAAATGTAAAATAACATGTTTTTTGGAATACATGCATTGATGAAAAATTTAAAAAGTCCTGCAAAATTTAGCATTAGCGCACTCTTACTTATTAGAGATGGTCTTATATTATAATATATACCAGTGACTGGTAAATGTCTATATATATACACATTATTTATAAACCATCGAAATTTTATCAGATCATATTACATTGTCATATGATTTTTTTTCTAATATGTTTTTAACAACATGATTCGACAAATAAAATTCAAATCCTTGCCTTAATATTTTCCTTATGGGTAGAACAAGGACACTTGTATTTATATGCTGGAATTGAATTCAATAATCATATGCATAACATGATGTCACGCATTTGGTGTAAATTTTGAGCATCTTCACCATTATTCATATGAAATATCGTAACATTTTATGTGTTTGTAACCATCAAATTATGAGCTCACAGATTGAATTGCAAGAGAGAATAGGGCAAGGGAGTACGGCTAATATTCACAGAGGAACATGGCGCGGGTCAGACGTGGCAGTGAAGTGCATAAAGCCAGACTTCTTTACCACCTCCAATGAGAAAGGCGTAACTTTTTTCGCTCAGGAGGTGGAGACCCTGGCCAGGCAACGACACCGTTTCGTTCTTCAACTGATGGGCGCGTGCCTAGACCCGCCCAACTGCGCGTGGGCGGTGACGGAGTTCCTAAGTACGACGCTGGAGGAGTGGCTCCATGGACCGGGTAAAAGGCCGAAACAGATGGCTAACATGGTCAGGGGGGTTGGGCTTCGGCCGCTTCCTCCATTGGGCCAGAGACTGGCGAAAGCCCTAGAAATCGCTCAGGCGATGCAGTATCTCCATGACCAGAGGCCCAAAGTTGTGCATCGTGATCTCAAGCCCAGTAACATTTTTCTAGACGATGCTTTGCACGTGAGAGTTGCGGATTTTGGACTCGCTCGCTTCTTAAATGACAAAGAGATGGCCCTTTCTGGTGACACAGGCGAGTTAGATTTTTTTTTTTTCCGTAACCGTAAATTGATAATTAGAAGTCTGTCATTATTATTATTAGGGGTCAAATTGATAATACTACGTTAAGCCTTTTTTAAGCAAAACCCACGTCTTTTAACAAATATCATACAAAAACCTCCTATTTATATTTTTCTATCAAATCTCCCTGAATCCACCTATATGAATTCGAGTTTAAAAACTTTTTAAAATCAAATAAAATTAATCTGAAAAATATTTTCTATGTTTGAAAGCTGCCATAACTAATTTTCCCAAAGTTTATAGATCATTTACTATTCCTAGTTTCCTCAAAGTTTATAGATCATTTATTATTTAAATAAATATCGATAATTTTAAAGGTAAGATCTCTTCTTCCATAATTTTAAGCTCCAAATTTACCCTGATATGTGGTTGTGGTTATATTTGACTCTGAAATTATATGAAAAAAAAAAAAAACAAATAGAAAGTTATTTGGTGTTAATAAAATGTGTGGATTTTTTTTTTTTTTTTTTGCAAAAAGACTAAATGCTGTGTTTGTTTGCTTTTTTAATTATATTATCCCTTATCACAATATATTTTTGTTGTTGAATACTTAAAAAGGAAATATCAATTGCATTAGTTTATTGATAGTTGAACTTGAAAATTTTAAGAAAATATTGTAGTATTAATAATAACCATTATCAATTATTCAATCGTACGTGATTTATATAGACATACACATGCTTCAATTTATCAAAATAAATTGTCCCTTTAAAAAAAATTCAAAATAAATTGCCACTCAAAAAAATATCAAAATAAATTCATCAAAAATACTAATGAGAATCTTGTCTGGTATAGTAAATCTTACCTAATGTTTTGAAAATGTTGTCGTATGTTTGTATATTTTGTTCTTTTTAGCTGGAAAATATGTTTGCTGACGCACGAAATAGCGTATTGCTATTGTTTTATTTTATTTTCTTTAAAGAAAAGAAAAGAAATAATGCATTGCCCATCTTTTTGTTAATATTGAAATAATATTTTTTTTTCCAATGGAAGATAATGAAAATAATATATTGTTTCCTTAATAATTGCGATGATACTGTATTATTAGTCATGACTCATATTATTAATTATTCCTCTTATCCTCTATGATTGTGTCCTCTCAGGAACTTATGTCTACATGGCCCCAGAGGTTATCAAGTGCGAGCCATATAACGAAAAATGTGACGTTTATAGTTTCGGTATCATTCTGAATGAGCTTATAACTGGGGAATATCCCTACATTGAAAAGGATTATGGTCCCGCCAAGGTACTTTATAATCAATATTTCTCTCTAGGCATGTAAAATCTTCTCTCTTTTTTTGGGACGAAATCTAGCTATACATCCATGGTATTTTGACAATGACAAAGGTCTCGATCTTTCATTGATCTGAAAATAATGAGAGATCAGTGTTATCATATTATGACTATATGTTAAAAATAGAGAGAGAGAGAGAGAGAGAGAGAGATTATAATAAAATGATCATAACTAGGAGACTAAAATTTTGTAACTCTCGTGTGTGTTGATTTATATTAGATCGCCATGGAAGTAGTAGAGGATAATCTAAGACCCAGACTACCTGAGTACGATGGACAGCTTGGAGAACTCATTGACTTGATTTGCGTGTTATGGCATGAAGACGCCGCTAAGAGGCCATCATTTGCCGCAATCACTTGCATTTTGAGAAGAATTCAAAAGACAATGTTGGAAATTGTTGATTTTGTTGATGTAGTTACTAAATGTAATTAATTTCGTTATTATTTTGACTGTGCCGCATGAAAATCGTCGCGTTCCAAAACAAAAATTCAAAGTCAACTGAACAATTCATGTATTAGCGCCGTAAATGTAGGTGACCAAAGTATCGGTAACCTAAATCTAAGTCCATGCACTAATAATAAGATAGTAAATACAATTCTTTAATAGAATAATAAAAGAAAAGGAAAGAAATAAATAAATTGAGACAAGATACATTCCAACTTATACCGTTCATATTGAGACTTAAGAAGAGATGTGTGAGGATGATAACGGGTAGAGTATTAGTCGCGTATGTCTATCCAACTCCTCGCCGCTAAAAAAAAGGTTATACAAGGAAGGGGGTAGGATACCATTATTGAATCCAATACAATTATTACAAATATATGAACTATCTACCAAAAAAATTGTAAAGTTTGTAATAAACACATATTCTTTTTTTGACATATTTTTGTTAATTCGGTCCATATATATATTAACCTGACAGGGCAGGGCGTTTTCCCTGTACCCTTATACCACTCCTTCCCTAAATCTAAGTAGATAAGGTATTTACCCCAATGGATATGATATAGTACCTAAATAAATTGATGAACCATAAAATTGTCTTCCGTATGTAAAAATTCAGAATTTTTGAGGGTAATTTGTACATTTTACCAATTTTTCAGATATAATATTAAGAGAATTAATTTGCGAAAATTTTGTGCAAAGAGACTAAATTGTAATTTTAGAGGGACTAAATTAATAGAGATTTGAAATTTGGGGACTTATGTGTAATTTTTAAAAAATTACACAGCCCAATTCAAAACATGCCACGTGGCCTGTTTACTATCATTTTTTTCTCTCTCTTTCTTCGCTCTCTCTCTCCCCGACATTCTCTCTCTCTCACTCTCAGATCCTCTCTGCCCATCGACGTCAGACCGCCGCAGGAATCGTCGTCGCCGCCGTCCGCCCGTGCAACCGATCGGCGAAGCCTCCCCGTGTGACACCGAAGCTGTGCCGCCCATCTCCGGCCGCCGCCGTCGCCTGCAACGCCGAAAAAGCTCCAAAAGGCCAATTCGGATTTTTGGCCGCCGGTGACGATTCCGGCTACCATTCGACCTCCAACCGGTCCCGTTAGATTCGTCTCATCGCAAGGATCATCAAGGTATATATATCTCAACCCCATTTTGCCTAAATTAAAAGTTGCCATTTTTGGATATTTTGAGTTTATATTTTTTGTTTTTGATTCGGCTGTTGGATTGTGTTTTTGAGTTTATTTTTGGAATGTACTCGGAAAATGGAGAAGTTTGATATATATATTGTCTACGTTTGGTGACCGGCATAGAAATCGAGATCGGATGGGTGAGATTTACCTCGATTTGTGTGCCACCGGCCCGGTGTGGGCCTAGATCCGAATTGGATAAGTTATATATCTAACCTAACTATTTTGGGTGCTAGAAATTTAGTAAAGAGATCTGTTTGTAGAATTGAAGCTCCGTTGAAAAGTTGATTTTTTGCAAGAGGACGATCGAGGGCTTGGAATTGGTTCTCACCCCTCTGGACGATCGTCAACGACGCCTTAAGGATTCAATAGCGTGGTATCGCTATTCGAGCGAGGTAGGGACTCAATTACCTTTTTTTTATATCGGTTTCGAAAGAAAACTTATTTTCTGCAACATATGAGAACAAATGTGATTTTTGGTTTTCTTGAACATCTATTATGGGAATTGATTGTATGATGTATAAATATTGTATTGCTCTGGGAATTTTCTGAGTGTAGGTTATTTTGGGTATATTAAAAATAGGGCCATTATGCTGTCTGTTTTTCTATAAAACCTAATATGCTGATTTTATTGAAAAACCCGAGCATAATTATTTTCACACTTCAGTTCTGTATTGCACGTGTCATAGGATCATACATGAGCACCATGTTAGCATCGTGGGTTTACAGGTGGCGCTTCGTGCTCCACCTTCGATGTAGAGTTTGTAAACCCGTGCGGGGTTTTGTTACTTTTAATTACCTCCCCATTTGGCAGGCGTAAGCAATTCGGTTGCCCCTCCAGGTTTGGTAGGCGACACATGGGTGTCCCATCCAAGTATGGACTTAGGTGTCAAATAGGCTGTTAGGCATACTTAGTACCATCATCCTGAGTTTCCACAGATGAGAGGATGAAAACTCATAGGTATGGGTTGATTTGTGTCATGTGCATATGGATTGAACGGTTTTCATTACACTGCTTTATATATATATGGACTTTCGGTTTGGATTATATATATATATATATGTTTTGTTTTGGACTAAACTAACTATGCAGGAATTCCCCGTCACTAAAATATTTTCGATCGAGGTAATTGTTTTTCCTATTGGGCATTTTATTCTCACACCCCTACCTTCTTCCTCAGGTAGTGTCCAGTGCGATCTTGGTGATCAAGATGAGTAAGAGGTAATCTTGACTGTAGTTCATTTCTTGATAATGTAAGAAGGTTGTTGTCGTGGTGTTTAGATTATTTGGGTTTTGTGTTAGCATTGAACCAAAATTACTACTTTTTATTTTGTCTGAGAACTTATGTATGTCATTATGGAATCTGAGTTTCGTTGTGGATGATGATAATATTTAGATTTATTTTTGACTTTGTGTTTTTAAATTATTATTCGGTCTATATTTAATGATGTATATGAATTGTGAGAGTAGTTCACGAGATGAAATTTCAATTATTTTATTTAAATTGACGATTTTATAAAATTAAAACTTTTGACATTTTTTAAATAAATCAATAAATTTTTCATCTTTGTGAAAGGCCCGATTGGGCCGCGACGATGTATATATAGCTTATTTCAATATTGTTGCAGAAAAAGGAGGCAACGGTCAAAATTAAAGGGTAATGTAATATAATCATAATCGGTTAGTAATATTTTGACATAAACACCGTATTATATCGTTTAATATTATTCAAAATTAAATGACGTGCACGAACTTCAATTCAATGCCTTTTTTTGTGTATATTCGTGCCGCAGTGACCGAATAAATCAATCAATCCAAAAAGACTATGTATATACATAATGAAAAATCCGGAAACTATATTTCCTTTTCATTTTCAACTGTACTTTCCACATTATGGTGGATGCACTGTGAATACTTTTAAGCTAAAAACCATAATTATAGTGTTTTCAGAGGTGGCATGTTACAATATATCTCTTTCACGTTGTGGACCAATAAGAAGTACGACCAGCAAAGAGAATATTCTTTATACATATATGTATTGTGATTTGTATATATATTTATGTGATATAGTGGTTGTCGTAAATAATGATGATAGTTTTGGTTGTCAACTTGTCACCAATGAGTGGCCAATTGAACACATGCTGTGCAGTTCAGTTCCAATACAATTCGTGTTATATTGTTCACTATTTAATTTTTGCATATACCAAAAAGCGAACGAAATCGATTCTTACTCCATGAATCTATGAGTTGGAATACAACTCATATTTTTTTGTCACTGTTTTAGTCACGTGCTAAAATTGGGCTACACCAACTAGGTGCAGAGGGATTTTAATTCTCCTCTGTATATTCTCCAATTTGGACTCTTGCTTCTTTTTCTTTTTTTTTTTTTTTTTGTAGTGGAAATTCCGAGTCCTGCTTGGAAAATAGTGTCCTTTTCCACTACAGAATTGATAGTCTCGTCTCCAAGGCACCAAATTTGGGCTATATTTAGTACTTCTGAAAGAAAAAAGAGGAAAAGAAAAAATAGAAATGAGAAAAAATATAAAATAGAAAGAAATTGTTTTTCTCCTACGTATAAGAAAACTAGTTTATTTTCTAATGATTATTTTACCCGTATTACCTCCATAAATTAATATTGTTGGGATTAAGAATAAATATAATTTTTAAAAGATTATTTATTTATTGATAAACAAATATTTTATCAATTTATTGATAAATGAATATTTAGTAATTTAAGAAGAGTTTTATATTTTAACCACATGTACTTTTCTTCTTTTTTTTTTTTTTCTTTTTTACACAGATTTATATATGAGATATAAATCATAAAACAGTCGATGTGTTCAAAAAAATAATGTAAAATGTAGTATCATGTATATTGTTTTACCCAAATCTTTGCTACATCAAGAAATTAGAAAATATATGTGTCAAATGTGTGCATGCTTTACAAAAAATTAAGGATGAGGTTGAGTTCAATTTAAATATAAAAAAAAAATAACAACTTTATATGCATATTTTGGAATAGAGTTTTAAACTGAGAAAATAAAAATAGTCAAGAATAGAGTTTATTAATATTATGAATTTTATAAATTATTTATTTTACATATTTGATCCATTATTAATTTATATTTTCGTTGTGCTCTAAAAGATTTAGAAAAAAAATATTATCTTATACATTTAGAAAGTTATTAATTTAATATATTAACATGAATTGAGATAGAAAATTTTATTATTTAAATAAGATTATTAATTTATCAAAAATTCATTTATTAATGTGTTACTGTACTTAAACAAAATTTCCGTCGCATTTTCCCGTCATGTTTGGGGTGAAATTTTTTCGTATAGGCCCCCACTAGTCTTTTTTCCCTTTCTTTCTCTCTTCTGTTACCTTGTCCTTCCTACTAAAAACCATTTTTTATTCTCTATGATTTTTTCTCTCATTTTTTTTTCTACATTCTCCTTCCTACCAAACATAACAATGATTATTTTAGGCAGAAGTTAAGAATTTGTCTACTTTTTTTCTAGTGAAATTCATACTTTTTTATTAGCAAGTTTTAATTCTTTTTTTTTTTAAGTTCCCTTTGATGATAATCTTTTATTAAAGATAATTTTTTAAAAAAAGTTATACAAGTGAAGAGATTGATGAAGACCAAACCACTTTACAAAGTAATATTATTTTAGTCCTTGTATTGCCATTATAATTTGATTTATAATTGTCGTTTTATGGTCAAATTAAATGGCATTAGCTTTATGTTGGAGCAGTTTCTTACCAGTCGTCCACGTGTCTTGAACTGCTGATGCTGGATTCTCCAACTGTTCACGTGTCCTTGCTATCTCACAACTCTCTGAACTCCAAGCAAGATC
>JXTB01000044.1:0-62724 GCA_002914805.1 Parasponia andersonii
AAAATTTGTCAAACAAACTTTAAAAAAGAAATTCTATTTTCCTGTCTGAAACAGAAAAATGAAAGTGAATGTAAGAAAGCCTATTAAGGAGCTAATTTTTTTTTTGGGGGGGAAATATGTTAGTAGTCAATTATGTCGAGACAAAGTTTTATCAATTAGCAAAAATTTCGGGGCAATAAGGTTAAATATTTATTTCCAAAAATATAATTTAAAACGAAACGACAGGTGTTTTGCCATAGAGTAAAGCTTTGAACGATACGACATAGATTTTCCTTATTTGGATGCCCCGTTTTTCGAGTATTCCAACAAAGAAAGAAGAGTAGAGAGACTCCTTTCCTATGGCCTCCAGAATTTGTAATGTCAATAATCGGAGAGGCGCGCATCAGGGATTTCTCCTCGACTAAAGATTGTAAGAGGTAAGAAGTAGGCCGAGCAAGCAAGAGGGGCAGAGTTGGCACGTATGGCGACGGAGTCTTCGGAGGGAGAAGACGAAGTGAAGCTAACAGGAGGGAATCAGGTGCTGATTGTGGACGATGATCTCAGAGAAATGGGGAAAAAGGCCGCTTGGAGCGTCAGCTCTTGCAAGACCGGCAATGGCGTCTCCTCTCTTCGCGACGATAATCTCGATACCTATTGGCAGTCTCTTCCCTAATTCTCTTTCTTTCTTCCTTCCTTCCTTACTTCTTCTTCTTCTTCTTCAAACCTTTCTTTCAATTTCTCCCATTTTCTTTCTATCCAAACTCACCACACCCCACCTTCCCCCCCCAAAAAAAAAAAAAAAAAATTCTCACTTTCTCCGTGTTTTGCAGATCAGACGGAGCCCAGCCTCACCTCGTAAACATTCAATTCCAGAAGAAAGTAAAGCTACAAGTACGTAATTATAAGCGTTATTGTTTGATTTTTGGGTGTGGTGATGGTTTTTTTTTTTTCCTGTAATTTTTATTTTTATTTTTTCAGCTTGTTGTTCTCTATGTGGATTTCAAGCTAGATGAGAGCTATACGCCAAGTAAGATATCTATAAGGGCTGGGGATGGCTTTCACAATTTGAAGGTAGCTTAGCTTTTCTGTGATAAATCTCATTACTAGTAATACTCTTACTTTTGTAGTTGGCTGGAGCCTGATTTGGTTTTCCTTGAAATTTTGTTAGGAGATTAAGACTGTGGAACTTGATAAGCCAACTGGTTGGGTTTACATATCCTTGTCCGGAAATGATGCAAGGTAAGCTGTAAAAGCATTATTTACCTTAAAAATCTGGTAATAATGCATCTTTTTTTTTTTAGTATCTATTTTATCTAAACATAATAGTTTGTTGGTAATTTTTGTTCAAAAAACAGTATTTACCTGTTGGTTATGATCACTAGTCTGATAGACTTGGCTATTTTATGTGTTCCCAAAGAGAGGGTGAAAAACAAAAGGAAGAAAAGCTGTAACATTTCATTGAGCTAGATTTCAGGGTGGGACATTGAATTACAGATGTTCTTGGGAAGAAATGTGTACTTTATTTCCTTAAGCCTGTCTCAAAATTCTCGGGCATTTGTGAATCTCTGCTTGCGGCAGCTAGATAACCATTTCGAAATCTCTCGCAAACATAGTGAAAACCACACCCTTTTAAGAGTGTGATGGTGGTTTTTACTCGAATAGTTTTGATCCCTTGAAGTTGCTGGGTCAATTTGGTGCCTTGTAACTGAACCTTAAGATGGCCTGGATCTTCCTGTCTCTAGTACTGTAACGATATTTTGCTAAAAGAACATAAATTAGCTTCAAGATCCATTTGGTAGAGAGTTTGCTATGTTCATAATGATTTATTTTTATCATTTGTTCTAAAGTCTGTTTTATACCAATTTGTTTGGCAGGGAAACTTTTGTCAATACTTTCATGTTGCAAATTTCTGTGTTGTCTAATCACCTTAATGGGAGGGACACTCATATCCGCCAGATCAAAGTTTATGGGCCTCGACCGTGCGTTCTCCATATACTTTCTAGCTCATTGATTTTTTCTACTGCTTCTGTCAAGTAATTTTTCCCTTGAAATTCCCCGCTGCAGGAACCCTATTCCTCATCAGCCATTTGAGTTTACTTCCAGGGAGTTCATCACCTACTCCACTATAAGATGATACAGCATGAACAAACGGGTCTGGGGAAGGAATGTAGTCCATGAAGCATAAGAGATATAAAGCATGTAGGATAGATATAGAATACTGGAAGATTCTAATGCTTATCATCATATGAATTTTTGTTTGTCACTCGTTTCCATTATAAATTATTGAATGTTTTTAATCCGAACGATCTTGAGTGGCTTGAGTTGTTAGGTGATTTATTTCTATATTCAGCTCAATAGTTTGACAAATGAAGGAAAAGTAGTTTTAGGAATTAATCTGTAATTTTGCACAGCTTTCTTGGAACTGCCAGGTTGCATGAATATTGGCCTTTATTAGTGGCTTTCCAAAGCAAGAGAATGACTAAAATATCGTCAATTTTTGTGTTCTCTACTTCTCTTCAATAAATGAAAAGTTGTCTTAAAAGGCTCCGGAGACAGGACAACAAAAATAGCAGCAGCGAGTCTTTAGTAGAAGCACTACTGATGCGGTGAAGACGAAGAAGACACCTATTAAGTTTTATAACTGGTAGAGACAATAATTTCAGAATATCCATGAGTTATTTACATGATTAACGAGCCATTAAATTCATTTCTTTTTTATTTCTTAACAAATGGATCCTTAAAAGAACTGAGAAATTGGAGCCTACGGAAAGAATACACTAGACACGAACTTGAATTACAACAGAGAAGCCAGTTCCATAGCTAACAAGGCATTTGTACAACTTTTTTGGCAATTTCTTTTTGCACTTAAATTTGGTATTCTGGGGTGCGATTAACGCCGATGCTCCATTCAAATACATTGCCCTCGCAAAATTAGCAAAATATGCAGAGAAGCCATCACCATCAACTGGATTTTTGCAATAATAAGCAGTCACCACAATCACCCAATGACCAACAAAAACAAGTATAAAATGCCAACCTCAGGGGAAATTCACTCAAAAGATGTGTTCGATTCACTATAGACATTTTCATTTTTTTTTTTCCTTTTTCTGAGGAGCTCTATGGACATATTATGAGTGGAAGAAGCTTCAGATTTTGAACCGTCACTAAGGGCTACCCCACACCTTGGACTTATTTAGTCTCAGACTCGGCCAATTTTTCACCTGACATACACTTTTCATCCTCCCAACTTAAGAATTTTAAAGTAGGAAAACTACGTCATGATCTTCTAGCAGAGGAACACTTAAAAGGTCTCAGCGTTCCCAGCAATTGTGGTAACCAGCCAGCAGTTTTGTAAGAGTTGAAAGTTCAGCATGGATCACCACATTATAAACAAATATCATTCACTAATTTCTGATATCAGTTATTACAGGATGATACAACAACATACAACTCGTAACACATGATAAGATGCAAGATGAAAACAATTCTGCCCGCATACCTATGTTTCTCAAATCTCAGCAGTGGAAGGCTGTACGTGACGTACATTCATGAAGGGACTTTGATCAAATTACGAGTAAGATCTCCAGCTAGCTCGACAGTCATTCACATGCTGGTTTAGTGTCAAAGCTACTCAAGCAGATTGCAAAAGCTTGGAAGGCAGAGAGTGGATACTGATAGTCCATGGTGAAGATGTCTTTACCAATCTTCCCAAACTGCAAGATCACCCTCTCCTGCTCTGCATCTGGAATGTTGTGGGAAGGATCAACAGCTGCGATGAGCTGAAAATTCTTTACAGAAGCCACTGTAACACGTCCTTTGAAATTGAGGCACCAGCATTGGAGCTGCTCGTGCCACCTAGGAGCCTTGTTTTTCAAAACCAGAGGTTCTTCCGTACCCTGGACTGATAAGAGCGGCCTTGCAGAGCTTGTGAAGCTGAAATCTGTGGCTGGCTCCTTTCCTTTTGAGCTCATTAAGGGAGAAGAAAACAGCTCACCAGAGGAATAAGGGAACTCTTTCGGTGTTGGTGTTGGTGCAGAGCCTCCCTCCTGAACACAAGCAACAGGAATGGAGTGCATGATGCAATGCAATCTCCTTGGACCTCTTGTTCGGAGAACATTAAGCTCATAGGAGATACTACCAACACTGTAATTACATGCCGGTACTCTTGGAGAAACTCGCTTGGCATAGAATCTTCGACACGATTGGTTATTTGGCTGAACTGCAGAAGCATTACATGACAGCTGGCCATCATATATGGTGGACTTGGTACCCAGAAAATTGGACCTGAAAAGATTTTGTGGATAAAGTTGTTAGGAACATGAAACAGACCTCAAATTATAGTTTCCAGGACAACTAGACTTGCCTCAGTATACCAACATATTTACTGCTGGCCCGTGAAAATTCATCTGCAACCAAAGATATAACGAAGTCCGTATTTGTTGCCCTTCTAGTCTTTTTGGCTGCTAATAACAATTTATGCCTCTCAGGCTCAGCTGTCAATATGATAACATTGTAAGTGAACAGTGAACACCACAATGAACCAGATAGGGTAAAAATTTGATGTTAGGAGAAGACTCACAAGGCACCAGACCCAAATACAGACAATATGTTGAAGTTGCTCTATCCCTTTTAATGAAGCATTGTATTGGAGACTCACGAGGCCCCGGCTACGCATAATCATACAGAGAGTGAAACGACTAGTAGAAGGTAACAAGAACAAAGAAACAACACACTTCAGAGAATCAGAGGTATTACCTGCTTCAATGAGATTGGAAAAGTGATCCTTCCACATTGCTCAGGAGTTTCCACAATCTCATTTATAATGCCTCTCCAAGACCTACAAACCGACGCACAGAAGACAACAACAGCGCGAGCAGGCCATGCAGTCTCACTCTCCTCAACTCTTCTCAAAATGTCCAATAGCAATTCAGGAGGTAAATTTGCCCATTGAGACTGATGAATTACGCAAGTTAAAGACAATGGTTCATCAGGGACAATAGCAGTTTGCGACCTAGTCCTACTACGCCAATGTTTCCCTTCACCCACTCGCCTTGACATGCTCCCAATTCCATCTTTCATCTCCCTAAGCTCACGAACTATGCTTCTAAAAGACATAACTGCATTGAAGTGGCTGGCTGCAGACACAAGGATCATAATAACATTAACATTACACAAAACCAGCTTCTTTCTTTACGATTCTAAAAACCCAAGTTTAAAACCCAGTTTTGTGCACAAAAACCAGATTCAAAATAACAAATCCATCGTTTAATCAATGTCCTTGATTAGCTTTAATTAATAGGTGCTCTTTTTTTCCACCTAAATCACAAAACAACCAGACAAAAGTTTCTATAAGAGTAGCGCACAGTCCAAAGATTTCAACCAAACCAAACTAAGATAAATTGATCAAAAACACTACACACTAGTCCAAAAGTTCTCTTCTTTATACTCATAAGGACAATCAAAATCAGTCAAAGCTGGAGAAAAGTACTAGAGAACCAACCTGGCGCTCAGGTGGCGGAAAAAACCACTAAAATCTTGTGAATAAAGAAGGATCAGAGACCCATTTCCATGGCTTCCCCGCCATCGCCAAATCCAGCACAATTGCTCACTTCAAGTAAGCTCTGCTCAGCTCAGAGCCTTGCTTTTCCATGGTTGAATGAGCCTGACTGGATCCAGGCGGACATAGATGACCCACTTGCTCGGATGGATAAGAAAAAAACAAAGACATAAAAATATATAAATAAATGAGCTGTATTTTTACTTTTCTTGGCTATTTAATTATTAAATATCATTTTTTTAATGTTTTGACAGTTTTGTTTGTAAATGGGAATATAAGGTGTGAAGTGTTTAATCTGAAAGGTCAGAAGTTAGTAGTACGTGTATATAATATTTTTTTGAGATTTAAAATAAACGATAGTAATTAATTAAATTTTATTTTTATTTTTTTGAAAAAAGTGTACGTAATGAATCTATTGGTGCGGCATTGGTATACGTGGCCTTTTTTGTTTTTTGTTTTTTTTCCCTATACGGTTGGCTTGCGAATTGAAGAGAAAGTCTATGTTATAAAAATTGGATTATTCAAAATAACTAAAAAGAAACTGTAATCTGATTATTAAAAATCTAGCCCAAAAAGGGATGAAGATTTAGAATTACCTTTTATGGTTAGAGATGAATCCTTTCATGAGGTGGATTTCAAATCCTAAATATGTATATGTTTGACATCCCATCTCATTTTTTCTTTCTATTTTCTTTTTTTTTTTTTCGAAGGATGAGTTTTGTTGCCAATTTATGATTTTAGGTTGGTACGTCCACTTGCGTAATCATGTTTATATACCTTTTTTTTTTTTATCGCATAAATTACTGTGACATTTTATTTATTTTGTCTAATATTGTAAAACTGAATAAACTATGAGATTGGCCTCATTGGGTGGGATCAAGATGGGGACGAGTCCCTCTAGGTGATCCTTGCAAGCGTGACAATTGAGACAGTTGTCCAATTCGTTAAGGTTTGGCTGCGAGACTGAAACTGTGATACACCGTTTTCCAGCTGACAGCAGAATAATAGAATTTAGTCATATACATTTGAGTATAGATTAAAATGTTATTACATTTTGTCGATATTGTCGTAATATTACATTTGAAAGCAGAATAATAATATATGTATTTTATTTTGAAGTGTTGACATTGATATGAGCTAAAAATATATATTTTTTTCATATATCCGTAAAATATTGATAATATCGATGATACATTGATATTGGTAAAATATCGGTAAAAAATAAATTAATATTGAGACATTTATGGATATTGTCCTGATAATATCATCGACATTTTAAAATGTCGAATTTTTTTCTAAGTCTTTTTTTTTCTTTTTTTTAATATAGAAAATAGTAGTAAAGAATACAAAAATAAATCATAGTTTTCTCTCTACAGTTTATCAACAAAGTTTTAGAATTACTTGTATTCAATAAAAATATTTGCACTATTTGTATTTATTATTTTGGAATCTCTATAAAAGGCTCCCGTAACTTTTGAAAGAAATTTTGGATTTGAAAGAAATTTTGGATCACGACGAGAATTTCTCTTATAACTTTCAACCTCATTAAAACTCATTTTAGTATTGAATGTATTTAAATTGTTCTATACTATTAATGATTTTTATTTATTTTTAATGTAATTTACAACTAGTTATAATTTGTAAGATATTTTACATGAGATGTGTTAAATAAAATAATGTGATATATATTCTAATTTTAAAATTATTCTATAAAATAAAATTTGACCTTTTTTCTACTATATATGTATATTTTATTATCTTATAAAATATAAACACGTTTTATTTTTTAATAAAACTTATATAAATTTTGCAATATTAATTGTATTAGTATTTTTTAGAATTTTTCTTGAAAATTTTGAATTTTAAAACAAATTTCAGTATTTTTTAAAAAATAAATTTCAGTATTTTTTAAAAATATTTTTGACATTGATAATATGTTTTACAATAAAATAAAACTTCGAAGTCTACCTCGACACCAATATTTTAATCGGTGCATATGACAATTGATCCGGTAAATACAACCTTTTGGCAACCGTCAAGAAATTTCTTAAAAGTTTCGTACTTGCCATGTCAGCATGCAAGTCCTAAAGGGCCTGAAGAAGGAGTCCAATATTAAAGGCAATTGTCCATGGTGAAATGGACCTCAGTAGAAGTAATTTGGGCCAAAATGACTTGTCCATAACTATTTTGGGTTTCTAACACTTTTACCAATAACAATGAAACAGAATCACAAAAAAACAGAGGTCAGTTTTTATTTTATTTTCTAATTTCCGAACAGTTTCTATTAGATAAATATTACTGTTTAAAATTTTCTAGAAAAATACTATTTTTAAAATGTTTACTAGGTATTTTTCTAAATATTTTTTTTAAAATATATTTTTCCAAAAAAACAGTACTAAATCTAAAAAAATAGAGCCACCGTATTTTTCTAATTTTTTTTTCCCTAAAAATTCCTTACAAGGGCTAATTTTCACAACTAATTTTTCAAAAAGTCGATTATTTTTTACCCCAAAACTCAATGTGTAATTACGTTTAAAAATTTATAGCTAAATATCTAACTCACTTAATGACAAAAATAGAAATCAACACATTTCACAATTGAAATTTTAAAAGAAATAAATATTTAGCTATAACTTTTAAAATACAAATATGTACTTAAACCAATTTAAAAAATTGGTTATTTACCTAGTTTTCTCTTTTCAAAATGACTTTTTTATAATTATCCCAATGTTAATGACAGTTGGTAGCTACATTTAGTCACTAATATATTACCCTCGTCACTAGTATTGTGCATTTCTAAAAAACATTCAAGGTTTCTTATCAATTTTAAAAATGGTATTTTTCTAAATATTTTTAAATGTGATATTGCTGTGAAATCAGGCAGATTTGGAACTTGAGCTTTGAACGGTTGGTCGTGGTGGTCGGCGAGAACAGTGGCGAGTAGGTGGCAGCTATAGAGTGAGGGTTATAGCTGGTAATGGGTTCAAAAAGATTGAAGGTATACATGTCTTTGTCCATTCTAAAAGTGGTATGATTTTAGTAATAGTGTTATATTTAATTAATCACTTTAAAAAAATGGTAATTATCAACTTAACCTATCTATAAACCCGCATGCTTCTTAGCTGAATGGCCAACTTTTGGGCCCCGGTTTAAAATGTTGTCAAGCACTATTAAAGTGGCTGAGTTTATTAGGAAAAAAAAAAGGCAAAATAAATTATTTTTATAATAAATATATCAGTGTTCCTATGAAATTGATATATGGATACATAAAAAATGATATAAAATACATAAAAATGGTCTCCTGAAAAAAGGCCGTTTACCGGAGAAAATAAAAACAAAACAAAAAGCAAAAAAACAATACAAAAAGGGTCATTTATTATAGGTGAAAAAATGGTCATTTTTTTAAATTAATGTTAAAAAAAGGGTCATTTCTTACATATACTCATCCCAAATCCCCACTAAAAAGAGACCATGTTGTTTCCTTAACGAGAATTTAGAGTGGGTGTCCTTTTTTACACTTGACTTTAGTAAATATCTTTTTTTTTTTTTTCCGTTAATATCTAAATAGCCTAACATATCAATTTTTACACTTGATATACTAGATATACAAGATTCAGTTTATATATCAGAAATATTAGGTGATTCTGGTTGGTGCTAAGGGTCTCTTGTCAGTCACTAATCAAGTGATTAGCGATCACCTATAGCGGATCTCATACAGTCACCTACTGAGTGATTACTAGTGAGCCCACAATGACTACTTTCACAGTAAGTATGACCCATTGAGTGGCCAATTTACTGGGTGGGTGATTCCGATCCTCACCGAAGTTCGATAGAATAATTTTGTTTGGTGATTCCAAAATTTTCAGTTCCTTAAATCAAAACACAAGATTTGTGTAAAGTCTTCCTATTTTTTTGGTTATACATCACCGCAGTCCATAAATGTAAGAACTGCAGCACATCCGAACTACCGTGCAATTAATCTTTCTTTTAAGTTTTAACCAATACTACCATATGTTATTTACTTGAGTACATAGTACTGATGCATATTAATGTGCTTTTTTTTTTTCTCCCTGGCCTAAGGTAAACGACCCATGATCAATTAAAATTTGTAGAAGCTAGCTTCCTAGGAAAAAAGAAAAAAAAGAAAAGAATGAAAGGATTTTGCATGATTATGAAATAAAACTTTATAACACTACTCTTTGAATCTCTTTGATAAGACGACATATATAAACATATTAGACAAGGAATTGCTAGAAATAGGATATACTCCTTTCCTTTTAAGTTAGAATTTCCTCATTTATATATACATATATATATATATATACATATAAGCATATAGATGAATATAATTTAAAATTAAATGGATTACCTAGCTAGAAGCAATAGGTAAACTCCAGCGAAAGCAGAACAAGAATACGAGCTCCTTAAACACGCAAAAGCGACTGGCTGGGAATCCACGTCCAATGAATTGACATAGTATCTAACAAGTAAATTCTAATACAAATAATGAAATAAATTTTCTTATGTCCGTACAACTTACAAGAACATAAAACCAAAGTGTAAAGCTATAATCTATTAATACTTCCAAATACTGTTTAGTCAGTGGCCAACAACCAAAGAGAATATTTGAGAAATTGGTTTAGTGATTTTCTGAGACTGACGTCTGATCCATATACAAAGCGTAACAGTTTATATAGTAAAACATTTCAGTTGGACGAGAAGCACATTGCAAGTATAACAATTTTTTCGTATATTTGATATAGCTAGCTCCTTTGCCAATAATATTTCATCTTAAAGCTGCTTCCTTAATCTTAACGGTAAAGCTTAAGCAGTATGCTTTTTGGGGTTGGCTTAGCGCAACTCTCATCCCAGCTGATCATTCATACAGTTTAAAATCTTATATAGATCAGATATTAAAAAAAGAAAAAAAAAAATTCCCTTTGGGTTTAGAAATTAATATTTGTATGTGTACTCTAATAGATATGAAATGTCAGCCTCCAAGTCAGTCAAAGGCCATGGAGTCTTTTCAATATTTTGCTTAAAAGATTAGATGTAGAACCCTTTTAAAGTCCCTACCTAATCAAAGTATCAAACTTAGGCCCCTTTAACAAATTGAAAGGCCATTATTAATATTATTTTGGCGGCATCTGTTATTATATGTATAAATACTTGGACTTCTCATGATCTCAATGTGTCATTCTTCATAAACCTCTTACGAAAATTGGAGTAAAATTGTTTTGCAAGATCGGTAAAATGGCTCCCCGGGAGAGATTCTTCAACCCTTTAGCCATTTTTCTCTTGGGGCTTCTCGGCTTTCTCTCGTTTCCAGCTGAAGCTGCCATAAAGAAATACAACTTTGATGTGGGTACTTCAAGTTTCACGGATGTATTATTACCATATCAAAAAGAAAAAGTCCTTGGTTCTATATTAATTGAATTTTTTTTTAATGTAATTTTCCAGGTTCAACTGAAGAATATAAGTAGATTATGTCATTCAAAGCCAACTGTGACCGTAAACGGGAGGTTTCCGGGGCCTACTATATATGTCAGAGAAGGAGATAGACTTCAAATTAATGTCACAAACCATGTTCAATATAACATGTCCATTCACTGGTAAAATAAAACTCATCTTACAATAAAACTAAAAAGCATAGGAAAGCCATCACTTATGCATTATTCTACGCACATATATGTGTATATGTAAGTTTTGTTAATTTGGTTATTATTGATTTAGGCATGGACTAAAGCAGTATCGAAATGGTTGGGCTGATGGACCAGCTTACATAACACAATGTCCAATCCAAACGGGAAATAGCTACACTTATGATTTCAATGTAACAGGACAAAGGGGAACACTTTGGTGGCACGCTCATATCCTTTGGCTAAGGGCCACAGTGTATGGCATGATTGTTGTCATGCCTAAACAAGGAATCCCGTTCCCATTCCCACAACCAAACAGGGAATTCGAAATTCTACTAGGTTGAATATTTTTTTTTTTTAATTTTGTTTTCCAATTTTTCAACTAAAAATGTCGTTGTAACTTTAAGCTCAACATTCTTACCAAATTGAACTTTAGGGGGGGGAAAAAAATAGCTAGCTAACATAAATTTATTTATTTTGTGTAATTATAGGAGAATGGTGGCATTCCGATGTTGAAAAGCTTGTGAAGCAAGGAAACGACATGGGTTTGCCACCAAATGCATCAGATGCACACACCGTAAATGGGAAACCAGGGCCACTATTTCCATGCTCCGAGAAACGTAAGTAAAATTTTATAGAACTTGTTTTAGCAACATTTATGTTTGTTTTTCCTTTTTTAGCAATAAATGGTAAATAAGTCCTATGTCCTTAGAATCTTTAACATCTAATTCATTTATTTTTAAATGTTACCAAACAAGTATATATCGAACTTTTATCAATAAATAATTCAATCTACTTTTTTAGATACTTTTGCAATGGAGGTTGAACAGGGGAAGACATACCTATTGAGAATCATCAACGCTGCTCTAAACGACGAACTATTTTTCGCCGTTGGGGGTCATAACATGACTGTGGTGGAAGTAGACGCAGTTTACACAAAGCCCTTTACGACACCATCCATACTAATCGGACCGGGCCAAACGACAAACGTTTTGGTCAAGGCAAACCAACTTCCAAGCCGATATTTCATGGCAGCAAGGCCTTTCCAGGACGTCCCACTCCCCATAGACAGCAAAACGGCCACAGCCATATTCCAATACAAGGGCATCCCAAACACCGTAATCCCCGTTTTACCCCAATTACCAGCTCAAAACGACACGGCGTTTGTTCTGAGCTACAACCATAAACTCAGGAGCTTAAACTCCGCACAGTTCCCAGCCAATGTTCCCTTGACCGTTGACCGGCACCTCTTTTACACGATTGGTTTGGGTAGGGATTCTTGTCCCACGTGCGTTAATGGGACTCGCCTCCTCGCTTCACTGAACAATATCTCTTTTAGTATGCCCCAGATTGGGCTTCTTCAGGCACATTACTTTAACATTAGTGGGGTTTACAAGACTGATTTTCCTGACAAACCCCAAACTCCTTTTAATTACACCGGTGCCCCACTCACGGTCAATTTGGGCACACTATCAGGTACTAGACTTAGCAACATTGCGTTTAATTCTACAGTAGAGCTGGTTTTACAGGACACTAATCTTTTGACTGTGGAGTCTCATCCATTTCATTTACATGGATATAACTTTTTTGTGGTTGGAACTGGTGTTGGTAACTTTGAACCTGCCAAGGATCCAGCTAAGTATAATTTGGTTGACCCAATTGAGAGAAATACAGTAGGAGTCCCCACTGGGGGTTGGACTGCCATTCGGTTTAGAGCTGATAATCCTGGTATGATCATTAAACTTTAATTAGTGTGATAAATTATGATGAATCATTTACGTCACACAATCGATGTAACAACATTACTAAGTTGTACTCCAACTTTCATTAGCACTTAACATCACATGCTATAAAAATTTGGTCACATTTTAAATGACAAGTTTTTCACTTGTGGTTTTATTTAAATTGAATTATTTAGTTTGTTTTGTTTTTTTTTCCCCCTGAATTTTGAATGGTCTGAACTAACCAAGTGACTGTATGTTAACTTTTTGTTTTGATTGTTATAGGTGTATGGTTCATGCATTGTCATTTGGAGCTCCACACTGGCTGGGGATTGAAAACAGCGTTTGTGGTTGAAGATGGACCGGATTCAGATCAAAGTGTTCTGCCTCCACCTAAGGATCTTCCACAGTGTTAATTATTAACTATTGAAAAACTGTCTCGTTTGTATGTCAAAAAGCGTTTTTTACGTTGAAAAATGGCAAAAATTGCTGAATTGTATAATAATACAGCCTCCATAAGTAGGTGTTTATTGACTATTGAGCGTACAATTCGAGGAAGGGAAAAAAATTGTAAGAAATATAAGGTTCGAAGATTTCTTTCGAGATTCACGGAAAAAAAAAAAAAAATTTCTATTGATATACCATTCCGATGAAGTTTACACAAAAAGAAAATCTAATAATCTTACAATAAAGCTTGTATAATGGAATAAAGATTTTATGAGTTTTTATTTAGGGATAATATCACTAATGCCCTTAAATTATAGTCATTTGCACTATTTTGGCCTTTAAGTTTCAACTTAGATAGTAAGCTACCTTGATCACTATATTGTTGTACCTCTTTTCATTAAAAGGTATTATAGTTAGTGATAAATACTGAAATATTGAAATAAAAGTTTTAAGGGCAAATGCAGTACTAAGACTTATTATTCATGGGCTATAGATGAAATTAACATTTGTGTTATTTTTCAGAACATTTTTGATGTTATTCTTTATTTATTGTTATCAAATACAATACAAACTTAAGCGCCATACATATAGGTCTACAATCACAATAGTAAAATACAAGAATTGAGTGGCTGTATTGACATCCTATGTAAATTATATTACACTAACTAAATTCTAGTTAAAAAGAAGTTACAGGGGTTACAAAATATAACATGCATATGTAGATTTGAATAATTACATCAGTTATTTTATTTTATTCTTCAGTTTTTGTTCGCTTTCAATTATTTTCTATTTTTCCGTTTCCAACATTTTTCGTGGGTGTTATTGCTCGTCGTTTTTAGATTTACTTGTCGTTTATAGTCAGGAGGGAAAAACACAATGAGAGTCCAGAGGAATACAAATATGTCAAATTGCATCCACTGTTCCAAATTCAAATTATAAGCGGCAATTGCAAAGTCGTTTGTCTACCGATACCGTAGGCTAACCAGAATTAAAAGTTAAAACCGCTAGGCAGGGAGATTTACATAGACTTGACAATGGAAAAGGCTATACTGCAATTAAAAATTAAAAACACCTGGAAAAGGGTGTAAAAGAGCTATTCATTATTGTTCTAGCATATATTTGATCGTATAAATACGCAAAAAATCATACAACAAACAAATCATGTGAGCCAAAAAAAGTTAAAAATGACATGGTAACAAAACACATATAGGAGTGCAATTGCAGACAAAGCTACATCATTCATTAGCGACTAGAACTAGATTATGGTCAAAACCTGACACAATTTGTAAAACTTCATAACCTTCCAAAAGGTCAAGCAAAATAGGTTCAGGTTCATCTGTGGAGCTTCCTAAACCAAGTCTTCCATTCTTACCGCAACCCCAAACCCACACTTCTCCTCTGGATGTCAAAGCAATAGAATGCAAGCGCCCTCCTGTCACTGAAATGGGAATTTCCCCGTCCAATGCTTCAACCTTTATCGCAATATTAGCAGGCCCTGCCCTTCCGAGCTGAGAGCTTTGATTCCATCCCCATGAAACAATGCTCGTGGTACCTTCTGCTTCATCTGATGGCGCAGTTCGGCAAATTGCCAAAGAATGGCCAAGACCTGAGGCAATAGATGTTGGATGGAAGCTTAGGTCAACTGGAAACATTCCCAGATCTTGTTTTAGTCTCCCCAGTTGCCCGTATGCATTGCTGCCACAGCTTAATAGAGTTCCTTTACCTGAAACAGGGCGATTAGAACAAACAGGTGTGGATTTACATCTAAGCAAACACCAAGAATGAACGAATACAGATGACAGAAATACATACCACAAAGAATTAGTGAATGATCAAGGCCACAGGTAACGTCCACAACATCAACACCATTTAGTTCATTCACTAAACGAGGCTCCCATATTATTGGCATATCTTTCTCCTTCTCCATTCCTTCCAAAACCAGTTTCTCAGCGGCTTCTAATGTTGAACTCGACAATTCTCCATTGTTTCTAATGACACTCGAATCCAGTGGAGATGTCTCCAAAGTTTCTGCAATGCTACCTAACCTTCCATCAGCAGAATAACCCCACCCAAACAATTTTCCGTCCCCGGTCTTTGCAAGAGCATGTCCCCAACCAAATGAGACCTGCCAAAGAAAGATGCACTCAAGGAACTTCCTAATGATACAATAACATGGGTTCCATCGGGCTAATGGAGCTTTTGCAATTCGTTTTTCCGTCCGGGTGAATTGTTAGCCAGTCACCTAAAATCCAAACTTTGATCAAACATTTCTCCCATCAGCATATAAGAGCTCACCTTGGCGATCTTTTCTCCTGCAAGTGCTTCGACTTTCGAAGGTACAACAGCCTCAGTGACTTCCTTTCCAAGACCAAGCTGGCCACGCTTAGACCTTCCCCAAGTCCACAAAGAACCATCATCTCCAATGGCTGCAGAAACAACCCCAGATGCAAATGCAGCATGAACTCTCACTTGCTCCAACCCCATTACTCTCTTGGGTTCATTCCATGAATCTCTACCAACACCAAGTTTTAAGTTCTAACATGGTTAATCCACCAATTTACATCAACATTCAAAGGTTATAATCTATATTTCTCCAATCTTATCAAATGTCACAGTTTTCAATAAGTTTCATTTTTTTCCCCCCAAAAATCATTACTTGACAGTCCGACATATCCAAAATCCAAATGATACCCATTTGCTCAAATCCAAAACGAAACATGGAAATCGTCAAAAGAAGCTAAAATAACAGAAGGGTATAGCTTACCTGGGAGAAAGAAAACCACGGCCGAGCTGGGCTTCAAGATCTCTGCCCCAGGCCCAAAGCTCGCCTTGGGAAGTGACGGCAAGGGAGTGGTAGTGTCCGGCGCTGACATTAACAATATCGGAGGGAAGGCCGGGCACCCGGGTCGGATCGTAAGCGTCGACGCCGAGACCTACGATAGAGGTGGGCAGTCCCAGAGCGCCATGGCTACCATCCCCAAAGCTCATAACAGAGCAGTTTCTGTTAATGCTACTGCTCATGCGTCTTCGGTGGCTTTGGCCCATCATGTTGACCGCCATGGTCTTCTTCTTTAGCACCATTCGTAGCATCTTTCAGTTCCGGTATGGCTTCGGCTACGATCTCTTTTGCGGCGGATTCCGGTGAGCGATCTTGTTTGCCACCGGCTTCCATCTGGGATCAAGTTGGGCTCCTCGAGGTACTGACTTTACGGCTGCTCGAGGGGCTGAGGTTCTTAGTGGGCCTGTGATAGATGGTCCTTGGACCTTGCAATAAAAGAGACCGGCCCGTCAAGAAGAAATTACCAACTCGCAAGAGTCAATTAGGAAAGACACAGAAAAAAAAAAAAAAAAGTACCAAGTATCAAAGATTCTCTACGAAAGGAAAAAGTATCAAAGATTGAGAGCACTAAATGGACCATATTTTTCACTCTCTTATCTCACACGTGACACAGAGCACAATAGAGTTGACATATTAAGCAATGAAATAAGATATGGAAAATATACTGGATTTCGCCACCTTCCAAGATTATTTTCACTCACCTTTCACCCTTTTTTTTTAAAGTTATTTATAAATGGATAAATGATACAAGTGAGGAAAAATATTGACAAAATACCTTTTTGTATAAAACTTGACCTTTGAAACTCTTTAGATTATGATTTGGTCTGTCTATGTGTGGTCAAATGATGTACAACTTAACAATTCTTCTATTACAATTTGTAAAGGGTTCCCAAAATTCAAAATGACTAATTGTTCTAATTATTGTTTTCGTAGAATAAAAAAATAATAACTACGAATCACAACTGTTAGAAACCAGGTATAAAGTAAATAAAGGAGGAGAAAAGTGGTTGACAATGCATTTTGTTTAGAATTATTATGGTTTTCAGGGGGAAAAGCAAAAAAAAAAAAAGAAAAAAAAAAGAGGATTAGATAGAAAATATTTATCTTAAAAAAAAAAAAAAGAAAATTGAGGAATCAGAAAATGTAAAAGAGAGAGAGAAAAAAAAAATCATAAGAATATCCGCATTTTAATGAGCATTTTTTCCGACCCCCCACGGAAAAAAAAAAAAATAAATAAAAAAGAAAAAGAAACGGCTTAAACGGCCACGTAGTGCAAGGGAGCATTGGGTGACTCCTGACTGACTGACGCAGTGGTGAGTGTAGAGACGGATAGAGATGGCGATGCTCTCTATGCCTATTTCGCTCCCCACTCCAACCCGGTCGAATTTCCGCCGAGTCAACCGGTAAGCTTCCAACCCCTTCTCCTTTTACTCTCCCTAACTTTTACATTTACGAAGACGCAAATTCTTCGCTTTCGATTCATTGTTAGGATTTTTTATTTATATAAATTTGATTTTAGACTTAAATTTTGTCCATATTTTCAGTTTCATGATTGATATATCTCAATATTAAAATGGACATTTGGTGCACTTGACTTGACATAGGTATTCTGGTATGGCTTTTGCAAGCTTGAGCAAAGAGATTACCACCTCTCTGGGAGTGAGGCTCACAGAAGGAGAGGGGAACTTACCCAAAGTTGTGCTCACTTCTCCTCAGGGTAGGTAGGTGTACCCCATTTTGCTCCCCCTTTCTTACCCTTTTCTTTTCTTTCATACATGTATATATGTAGTATTTATATACAAAGTGACCCTGTTATTAAAGCATAAGGATTTGGTGAAGCTTAGCCTTTTTTATTTAGGAAGATTAAAAAAGAACAAAAAAAATTAAAGAGAAATAGAAAAAAGATAATGGTAATATGAGCTTTGAGATACATTAGAAAAAATTTGGACAGTCTCTAATAGATATATATATATGATCCTGTTTTTGCAGTGAGGCTGATATATACTTATTTGGTGGTTGCGTTACATCTTGGAAAATCCCGAATGGCAAGGACCTCCTTTTTGTTAGGCCAGATGCTGTATTCAATAAGAAGAAACCAATCAGGTGTTTTTTTTTTTTTTTTTAAATTCTATTTTAATTTCTTTTCTCGTGGGGATGTTTTGGCACGATTTGATGACGATGATGTATGATTATATTTCAGCATTTGCTTTACACATGCCCTAAGGCTGTAAAAATGAGCAAAATGACTTCGAACAATTGTAACCTAACAAACTATAACTCTTAACAGAATCAACTCTTTTATGATCATGGATGAAATTCCTGTACTTATTGATTTATTTTTACTGGAGAGCTTGATTTTTCTCGGAGACTTACTATTTCTCTCTTTTGGGATAGTGGAGGTCTTCCACATTGTTTTCCGCAGTTTGGACCTGGTCAGATACAGCAGGTATGGTCCGTATATGTTGTTTTGTTTCCTCTATCAACTAGTGGCGTCCGTATTTTATCTTTGGCTTTAACAAATAGAACAGTTTTTCCCACTATGTAAGAGAGAGCAAAAGTTGTCGTTTGAGGAGAGGATTACTTGAACGTCCAAATGATATGTTATTGATGTCCTATCAATTTTATTTCCCCCGCTTGTCTTCTGATATTGTTCTAAGCCTTACCAGGTGTGAGAGTGTACTGAACCTTGGAGTTGTTTATGCTGTTAACAGCATGGATTTGCAAGAAATGTGGACTGGTCTATCGTTGATTCTGAAAACGTAGACGGAAATCCTGTCGTAACTTTAGAGCTGAAGGATGGACCATACAGTCATTCCATGTGGGATTTCAGTTTTCAGGCCTTATACAAGGTTAGTTGTGGAAATGTTGCTCTTCTAAGATGATACTGGTTGTGTTAACTCACTTGGCTCACCCTGCTTCCAACATCAACACAGTGGCGAGTCATTTGTGGTTAGTCTACTCTGTCAGCCGTAGCAACTATAGTGTTCTGGACTACTCTACAGTAAGTGCATTGTGTATGATTCTTGCTCAAAATTTCCTGACAGTCATTCTGTTGGTTCCAGGTAATTCTGAAAACAAACAGCCTTTCCACTGAACTTGAAATTACAAATACAGACAACAAGCCATTTTCGTTTAGTACAGCCCTGCACTCATACTTCCGTGTAAGTAGCTTCCCTTTTGCCTGTGGATCCAAATTTTATTTGGTTGATTGACTCTAAATTCAAATAATCTTCTGAACTTGATTTGATATACCGTTAAGTCATGGAGGCAAAAAAGGATTTAGGAATAAATTTTAGATGAACGAAACATATTTCAAACTCATGCTTTGACGTTAATATCAACTTTGTTTAGAAGTCTAGAAAAAGGGAGTTTCATTGTACATGCCTACATGGTATTCTGTATAATTGCTCCCTAAGGCCATAGATACCTTTTTTGGGGGGAACGGAATGAAGTTAATTACTGTATCATTGGCCTTTATCATGCAGGCGTTGGTCACAGGTGCATCAGTCAGAGGTTTAAAAGGCTGCAAAACCCTAAATAAAGATCCTGATCCAAAGAATCCGGTGGAGGGCAAAGAAGAAAGGCTTGTATCAAATTCATGCAAAAACTTGCTTTTATAACCATACAAAACAAAACAAACTGCATGCCAGCAAAAACCCAATAAATAAATAAATCCCATATCATATTCTCAATTTTCTTAGCTTATTAGCTGGATCATCAAAGGTCTGAGCTACACTTTGATACCTATATAGATATACTCATTTATGCATGTTAACCTGTATTCGTCTTACTGTTGTGTTTTTTTATTTAATTTGCCATTCTAGTACAAGTACATAGCTTAATTATTACATTTTTTGACTGGGTGAAATAAGAGGTCACATGCAACATCCGAACACGGACCCAATATTCAATTATTTGGTGGGGAACTAGGTTCTAGTTATTGTAGTTTGAATAATTCTTTTCTTTTCTTTTTTACTTTTTAATTATTGTCTTTTGGGGTGGGAAGGAATGAAAAATGAAGCACTCCACAATATAACATTTCTTAAACAACTGCAATTTCTTTTTGAATCTTCTGGCCAAGGTTCTTTGTTTCTGATTCTTGTCTTATGCACACAGAAATGTGGTCACTTTTCCTGGATTTGTAGATTGCATATACCTGGATGCCCCTGATGAGTTACATCTTGATAATGGCTTGGGGGATATAATATCCATCAAGAATACAAAGTGAGTCTGAAGCTTAATTAACTCTGGTTTATTTACAAAGACTTACTCTATCATTTCACATTCTTGGCTGTCCTGTATTTTTCATCTTTGTAGTTGGACCGATGCTGTGTTGTGGAACCCACATCTGCAGATGGAAGCGTGCTATAAAGATTTTGTCTGCGTAGAAAATGCTAAGGTACAAATTTCCCGGTATCTTATTATTAACTTGATCTGATCTGTTCTGAAGCTGGGTTTGTCTTATTGACCACATTTTAGGACTAATTATTGAATTCTTTTCCCCCCTAATTATGCCATTAAACTTGCTTAATCACTTGGTAGCAAGATACGTTTGAATTAGACATTTCTTTTAGATGTTATTCTTGATGCTACATGGCTTCTTGCCTATCTTTTCTGATTCTCCTTCCCTTGGATGGCTACTTCAGACTGGAACCACCCAATTAGAGCCTGGACAATCTTGGACTGCTACGCAGCTTCTCAGCATCAACTGAAATGCACCAGTTTCGTAGAAATATGTCATTATCAAGAAAATAATTGGGTTAGCCAGTACCATAACTTCGTGCCTGTTGATTTATCACGTATTGTACGTCAATTATGATTTATGAGCAAACGATGCAGTTCTTGTTGCTCTCTGTTCACCAGTAGTCTTCAGAAGAGCACTTCCCCGCACTTAAAATTTGAAGTCTGAACTTTATCTCGCAGATGAGTATACAGCCAGTGTTTGCATTAAAATTGTTGCTCAACTAGTAAGTCTGTAGCTTTTTACTGGCATGTATTTGGGTTTCTATTTCTGGTTTACATGTCTAAAAACGATCACTTCGGTTTTTTATCTTCTTTCACACTGCCATTTATATCTTTTCGACTTGTACATTTTGCTTGTGAGATTGTTAACTACACCTCCTCAATCTAGATAAGCTAAACAAGTAAAATTATAGAATTTAAGCTTTCACACCTATCCTTGATATTCGAATCAAAATTCAATATGCCAAATTTAGTCGTAAATGTTAGTGGGGTTGAATTTCGTCCCCTCGTTTCATCCTTCTGAATTATCTAAAATAAATGGGGAGGTCTGTTTGGAAGTAGTAGAATAAGAGATATTGGCGGGAAGTTACTGGTTAAATAGTCGTTGTCATCATAATAGCATATGGTAGACGGATACTCAACTTGTAATTTCAGAGAAGGAAATTATCTTATATTTTCACCGGATAATCTGTGAATTCGAATTACGAGGTCAGTTTAGTATTTTCACTGGTTGTGGATTCGTTGTGATCATTGGCCTCTCACTCAAGTAATTGAGGAATTCACCATCTACAAATATGTCGAACTCAAATTTTGTAGGAAGTAATACTGGTTCATATCTTGGTCATGATGAGTAGAGGAAAGACGGCGAATGATAAAAGGAGAGGAGAAAGTGATAGAAATTAGAGAAGAGACTAAGCATTCCTCAATGGTGGGATAAAAATTTGTACATCTAAAAGGGCAGAGTAAGAAGATTTGAAATTTCAAAATTAAAGGGGGTGTTTATTAAGAAAGAGAGTGGGAGAGAACTGAGAATCACCTAATCACTCATAAAAATTTGATCCCATTACCTTTGGCTTAATCTTGGTTAATTGTTAACTATTGACTTAATTTGATATTTTTCATTTTCACTATAATTTTCACAGTTTCCTGAAATTTTACAGATATTTTTCTGGTTTGAGTCAATTCACGCATCAGGGGGAAAAAAGGGAACAAAAATGTAGAGTTCTATATATGGATGAAACTGCATGGAATTAGGTAGGAATTGGATTTTCAGAATGTAAAAATGCCTATTTTGAGGAAAAATAAAATTTTAAAGCCCATTTCAATGAAATTAATAATGTTACTACATAGTTTAGCTTTTAGGTAGGCTTCATAATTCATATTGTATGTAATTTGTGAGTTCAAATTTGATTCTAGCAATTTTTGACTTAATTCTTTTATGTTTCTATTTATTTATGGACAATTTCTTAATTTTTGTAGTTTCCTAATTCTAGTCCTATACTTAAAACTATTGTATGAAACCTTAATTAGTTTATCACAAATACCAAAAGTGCTGTATTACGTGACTAGTAGTTGAATGAAAACTAACCCTACATTGTCTTTTGAGTCATGGGGTATTACGTGGATTAACGCTTCCAGATGTTCATCTGGTAACTTGCTAAGTGTATGATTACATCCATCAAAAATTAGGCTAACTAATGATATTACTCGCATCTTCTTGAAAATTTCACTAAGAATATGTAAAAATCATTATTGTCTCCTCGGTTTTTATTTTTTATTTTTAAATTGTGAAGAACATTAGGTTTTCATATCTGTTCATTAACATGGGTGATCATTTTTGTAATTTTTGTATATATATATATATATATATATATATATATATAGGCAACAATCCAGTAGGTATTTTTTTTTTTTACTTATGCATAGGTATCAATTTGGCAAATAAAAATTTAGCATGCACATTTTTTTATTGTAAAAAATAAGAGAGAGAAAGAGCATTAATGATGCACGTCTTTTCATGCACTTCATTATAGTCATTGGATCACCATTAGATGGTGATCCAACGGCTAAAAAAAAAAATACCTACCTATAGGTAAAGAAAAAAAATACTTATTGGATTGGCAACCTATATATATATATGTATATATATATTTAACTTAACATGGTTTGGTTTTATGAGCAGAGATTTTTTGTCAATGGTTTACACGCTTCTGTGGTTGGTGTTTACACTGGTGGTGGTTACGGAATGGATGTTGATGCTATATTTGTTATTGGCTAATTGTATCATCCCTCCCACTGATGTCTACTCTGTTGAGTTTCTCACAGTGTTTTTCACTGTGATGATTCGTTCCGCGTTGCTTATAATGGCGTTTCGCATTTCACTCTTCTATCTCACCCCTTCCAATGCCTCAAAGATTTACCATGACTTAAAGCGGCTTTACAAATTTCACCTCTGGTAATTAATTTTTTCCTGCTTAATGCTTTTCCACTTGATGATAATTAATAGGTACATTTGTTGGCTTAATTAATCGATTTATTTATCAACTAATTTTGTTGAGCTAGATGTCTACATTTGTTGCTTGCTCTGCCTAGTAGAACCTAGCTTAAGGATTAATGTAACATTTGAAGGGAGTTTCTGAAGGTCGTCTTAAGCAAAATCCTAGTTTCTAAGGTTACAAAGAATTTCAAAATAAGAATTAAGGATGAAAGTGACCAAAATCCTATCATAGCTAGTCGTATTAGAACAAAAGTTTTTATAAGACTTTCAATTGCAAAAGCGTGATTTACAAGTGTTCCAGAGGCTTCTATTTCATAGAAAAGCCAAGTGCATAAAATCAGATTTGAATAAAATACAAATTCACTCCTGTCTTGACAATAGAAAAGCCCAAAGAGGATAATCCAGCTGACCTTTTATCATGGCTTTATTCAAATATGGTTTTCTTTTAAAATATCCGTAATTAGCTGATTTAAAATTTAGTTTCTTGATGAAGTGTCAATCTTTATACTAAATCTCATTGACACCTGAGTAGAGTTTTAGTATAGCTTAAGTCAACCTCAGTAGTCAGTTACTTTAACGAGTAATTACTCATGTATTTCTTTAAAATATAGATTTGCATCATGCATGTTTGAGAGCAAACTTTTGTACATCAATATTGTTGTTTCGTTTTGCATGTGAAGAGCTTTTTAATTAATTTACATATTCATGCATGTTGGTGTTACATGAGAGTCACATGTTTGTGTAATGGTTCCAGGTGTTACTCCACAAACCGTTTTGTCGTAGCCTTTGTCAAGGGCTTGTTCTTTACGCAGACAATGGCAAAAGCACCGAGGTTGCTCTACTATGTTTATGTATTTGTCAAATATTTTGTGTTTGTGACGCTACGTTGTTTGTCTCCCTTTCCTATTTTTTCTAAGTGTCTATCAATTACAACATCGACGAGTAACAAGTGTAGTACAGTGAATTTAGTAGCACGTAGCGTACTTAATATTTACTTAAAAATGGGACACAAATCCAGAGCTACGAGAGCTTAGGGTGAGTTTGGCTAAGACATTAATGTTTCAAACCATTTGCATTTTGCCAAACTTCGTTGGTCATTTTTCAATCTAAATTGATCTATTATGCAGGCTGTTTCAATGTCTTATTATTGTAGTTTGAATACCATTCGTATCCAACTGTATTGACTTTTTTTGGATAACAACTTTATTATTCTTCACGCAACATGACATCAAAATACACGTAATCGCATCATGATTCATGTCTTCACCAGTAATCTTCACAAGAGCACTTTCCCTCCTTGATAATGTGAAATCGAACTCGATCTCGCAGAACAATGTCTCTACCATAAATCTTCGAGATAAGCTTAACCACACTATGACAGTCCTCGCAAACTCGTAGATTCTTGAAGACTCGAATAATTACCCCTGGTTTAGTTCTTATCAGTCCGAAAGTGATTGCGAGCTTCTCACTGTGCTGCTGGATTGCAGTTTCTTTCTCCTCATCTGCAAGATCAAGTAACAAATCTCCAGTTACAGGTTCATGTCCTTCTTGTGTTAGTCTCTCTGCTATAGATTCCCACGCGTGATAAATCTTTCCCATTTCTGGATGAGAGCCGTCCCCAGCCAAAAACTCATGAACAACCCCATTCAGGCTAATCCAACTGCAGCCTGGAACTTTTGGAACTCCTAAGTCTTCCATCTGCTTTCTCACTCTTACTGCTTGGTACCATTCTCCTGCTGCAGCATGAATGCTTGACAAGTGAATGTACCTTCCGCCATGTGCAGGGTCGAGTTCAATGAGGATTTTCCCTATCTGCTTGCCTAAATCGAGGTGTCTATGAATTCGGCAGGCCTTAAGCAGTGCCCCCCAAATGGCAGCATTCGGTGTTGTAGGCATTGTCTCAATAAAATATTTTGCTTCTTTCAGCAAACCAGCTCGGCCAAGGAGATCAACCATGCACCCATAATGCTCTATTGAAGGTGTCAGCTTATAAACGGTTGTCATGCTTTCAAATAATGATTTTCCTTCATCAACCAGTCCTGCATAGCTACAAGCAGTCAAAATGGAAGTGAAAGTGATGTGGTTTGGCTTGATGCCTGCACTCTGCATCTGCGTAAACCAGTTTAGAGCTTCTGTTCCTTGTCCATGAATTGCAAAACCTTCAATTATTGCTGTCCAAGAAGAAACATCTTTCTTCTCCATATTGCTGAAAATCTCAAGAGCTTGTTCCATGTTGCCACATTTGACATACAGGTCTATAAGAACACAACCCAAGATTGGATCAACATAGATTCTGTTCTTGTCGATGTAGGAATGAATCCAGCTACCTTGATCCAACGCTCCAAGACGAGCACAAGCTGAGAGAGCACTTGCCAGCGTCACATTGTCAGGTTCAATTCCAGCCATTTGCATTTCACAAAACGTGTTCAAAGCTTCCTTGTCCAAACCTGCATTGACATATCCAGAAATCATTGCTGTCCATGATACAACGTTCTTCTCAGGCATGTTTCGGAACAACTCACTGGCTCTGGCCATTTCCCCACATTTTGCATACCCGTTAATCATCGAGTTAAAAGAAACAATGTCTCTCTCGGGAATTCTGTCAAACACAAGATTCGCCGATTCAATGCAGCCTGTTATGGTGTAAACGTGGAGTAAAGAATTCATAGCATAGACTTCAGAGCTAAAGCCAATCTTTATGACACGAGTATGGATTTGTTTCGTTTCTTCTAAAGCTGATAAACAAGAACAGGCTTTAAGCAAGAAAGGAAACGTGTAGCTGTTGTGTGGAACTGACTGGTAAAGCATTTGATGATAAAGATGTAAAGCTTCTTCAGCTTGATTGTTGTTTGAGTACCCTCTGATCATTGTGTTCCACATGATCGTGTTGGGTCTCCGAAATCTGTCGAAGACCATCCGGGCATAAGCTAAGTTCCCGGAATTCGGTAAAACGCAGAAAGTCAGGAGCTTGTTAGATAGGATGGCATCTGAAGCGAGCCCTGTTTTAAACATATGGGCATGAACTTGCTTCAGTTCCTCCATGTTTGAACATGTCTCAAGCAAGGACAATGTATTTGCCGTGTTTCGTACAAAGAGTGTCATTATAGTGTAAAGGAAGTTACAGAGAATGTTGTGAACCTCAAAAATATAGAAGAGGAGAATTTGGGAAACTGATTCTATGGTTCTTGATGTTAAAGCAATTTAGATAAGGTCTTGATATACGAATTACGAAGGAACTGTCTTCCATTAACTTCTAGTTAGATATTTTCAAGGAAAAACTCCAAAAGTATCTGAACTTTTAGGTGGTCCCCATTGTTTATTGTCGTCTCTTTCATATGGTCATCAGTTATATAAAATACACTATCTTTGGGATCCAAAATGTGGATTATGCAATAGTAAGAAAATCTACATTTTCATTTCTATTTAATGAGCATTAACAAAATGTCAAAATGTACCAAACAAGAATTCCTCCAAAAGGATAGTACCACAACTGAAAATTAACATCCTCTAGAGCAGAACATGAATCCCTCTCTGGAGCTCAGNAAAAAAATACCCTATAATGCCCATGTAATGTCCCGACCTTGTTGAACTTTCATGAAGCTAAGGTCGATATGACGCAGACCAGAATTATAATAACCACCACGGCCCAAACCCAGTAAACCCATTTGTTCTTTTTCTTCGTCTGGTTAGCATAGTAAAGGCTGTTTGTGCCCCCATTGATGAAGCTACCTGCATTCATAACATTCTCTTCGATATCGTCCACCTTTTCGCCCTGAATCTCAACCAGAACAGCCATGTCAAGAAACACCTGATGGAGCTTATTCAAGCTTCTTTGAATATCTATCACTGTCTCATGCCTGACTTTGTTCTCCATTTCCACCTCTGTTTTCCCTTCAAACATTTCCACTTTCATTGCTCCAGAAACCATCTTTTCAATCACCTCCTCGCTCGGTAACTCGCCCGTTGTGCAAAAGTACTTCCTCCTGAGATCTTCCTTATGATCTTCAACAACTTTGTCCCTCAGAGACTGGAAATTAGTCATCATTTCTCTCAACTTGATCCTCAAACCGTTGGTGACCGAGATCCTCGTACGATCGACAGGGCTTCCGTCCCTGTACGCATCTGATACTTTTCGATTGTTTACGTTGGACTGATCAAGATTCTCGAGCCTTGTCTTGACTATCCTCACTTTGCGAAGTATTGCAACTATGTCGGAGTCCATTCGGTCTCTAAGGCCACGAAGAATCTTGGTACTGTGAGTGGATTTGGCCTCTTCATTCAGGGTTTGAAGATCAGACAAGAGATTGGTAATCTCTTCCATTTCAGACTTGACTTCACCAACTTCTTGGTGAAACTGAGAGAGGTTCTCCTCGTCTTTGGGGTTGAAAACATGGCCTAATTCGATATCGAGATCCGCTTCAAGGTCCTTCTGGGCCTGTTTCTTCAGTTCCACATAACTTAAGAACGATTTCGTCATCAAATCATTCATCTTTGCAAAATCTTTAAATACCAACCTGAAAAAAAAAGAAAAAAAAAACTAGAGAAAGTTCATCAACGGTAATCAAGACGCATAAATAAAGTGGCAAAACAACAATTTCACAAGGTTTATTACCCTTTGACAAATCAAGAATTGAACCGGGTTCATGGGATAAAGTCTCTGCTTCAAGAATCTGAACTTCGAATATTAACACCCATGAAAAAAAAAAAAGAAAAAAAAATCAAGGATTGAGTCAGATAAATATGATCATAATCAAAACCTCAAAAAAAAAAAGAAAAAAGAAAAACCCACCAAGGCTCAAATTACAAAAATGGGTTTAGAAATTATAAACCAAACGCCTTAAACAACAAAATACAGAAAACCCTCCTTAATCCTTAGTATTAGGACTCGTTACAAAACAAGAAAGACGAAACCGAAAATCGGAGATCGAGTTTTCGCAAAACCTTGAAAACCAGTGGCCTAATTCTGACCTGTGATCTTCTATTCCAAACAATTCCTCCGGTGATCTTCTTTATATCACTTGTGACTGTGATTATGTTGGAATTTGGAGTAAGAATTTTCTGAGTCAGAGAGAGAGAGAGAGAGAAGCAGAAACTTTTGAATGAACGCAGGCTATGGAAGAGAGTGAAATGTGTGATCGCGTCGTTCGGTTTCTACTGAGTAGTAGCCTTTATATACTGAGTTTCGAAATTCGAATTTTAGTTGATTGAGATAGCCGTTAAATTAATTCGAAGGGCGGTGAATGCATATTTCGGTTATTTGGAACAGGAAACGACAGCGTTTATTTAGGCGTTTAGTTAATACGTCATTTTAATTTTCTTTTCTCAGTTTGAAACAATCCTTAAAACCAATGTTTTTTTTTTTAAAAAAATTACAATTTGTTGAAAAAAAAACAAATGTCACAATTACATCAATTATTTTTTCTGTTCACATCAGTTATCACAATCAAATTAGTATACTGTACCCTTTTTATATTTCCTTCTCAAAGGAAATTTTGGCAAGTTTGAGTGGGAATTTTCAAGCTTGTGTTTTCCTTTTTACTTGTAGAAGTTATGTATCAGTTGCTAAGTATGAATCTGATACGTGAATATCGATGAATGAGATGATGAATTGGGGAAAAAAAATGAGGTAGGAACATTATGTGAAAAGAGAGCCACTATAATCAATTTTAACATTATGTGATTTTTCCTTTTAAACAAAATACTATTATTTCGATAAAAATATTGCGTTATAAATAAATTACGATGGTAAGAAATCGATCAAGTTAACGTATTTAGTTGATGCCTAGAAAATAATTGTACACAGGATATAGGTGATATGTACAAAAATTCATAAAGACCATGATTAGAGCTCCACCATAGGGATTCTATTGCTCTTTCAAATCGCTTTTTTACTATTTGAGTTAGCATTTTCTGCTGAGTTCGATCTCTAACGACGATGTAAATTTTTCTAAATTTGGATGTCTAAGGTTCAAATCTAAAAGTAAACCATATAAGAAATTAAAGAAAAACAATGAAAATAGGTGACACATATTTAGATCTAGATTTTGGTAGGAAGAAAATTTCATAAATTTATTGGAACAAATACCTATTCATAAAAAATGGAATTACATATACATATATACGTATATGTGAGAGGCTATAGTAATTAATAAATCCTATTAGAGTGGGAGACAAAAGAAATCAAGAGAGAAATTCAATAGAGAGGAAGAAGATGAAGTCTTTTTAGAGAAAAATAGAGGCTTGGTTTTGAACTTAAAGAGTAAGATCTATTTTTAATATTTTAACTCTTAACTTTTGAGACGGCCTATTTAAGACACTTATTTACAAAAGTTTCCTAGTTTGGTTCTTTTGTCACTCTTCCCTTATAAATGGATCCAAAAAGTTTCAATCTTAACCCTCTAATTATTATAAAATTCTAGTTTGACCATCAAACTTAAAATATCTATATTTTAGATTGATCCATCAATATTTCTCATTTTCATATTTGCAGTTATCTTTATTGTAAAAAAAAAAAAAACAAACAACAAACATGATGCTTCTAATAAATATATCTTCAGTAGTTTATAAGACAAACATTAGGAATAAATTTTTATTTTATTTAATTTTTTTTTTTACAAAAATTAGTGATCCTAGCTATGTGGTTCTGATTTGGTTTCATTTTATTTTTTGATGTTTTATAAATTCCTCATACTAGATTATTGTTACACTAAGTTCAAATATAATTAAAATTTCTTTTTTTTTTTAATATTTAAATCATTTAAAAAAAATTATATTAGATAAATTAAGGTATTTAAACCCAATGTAACACACACTTAATATGATGATTATCTAACAATTTTCAAAAATTGTTTTGAAAATAAATCATAACTACAAGAGAATACTAATTTTTATACTAGAATAATATTTATTTATTTATTTTTGAAAAAATTAAAATTTTTTTACTATGTTATTTTTGTCTTACAAACTATTTAAAATATATGACTCGTGTGAATGCGAGAGATACATACTTTTTTTTGGCTTGATTTTAGATGACAACAAGACAAATTAGTGCTAAGATAGAAATGCTTAAAAATTTGGCGGCCAGAATTAGATTTTATAATAATAAGGGTTTAGGATAGGATCTCTCCCGCCGTGATAAGCCATTTTAAAATTCAGGAGCATAATGAGATTTGGCCTAAAATACATGAGCTAATAGAATCTGTAGTCATATTTTCTCAGCCTCAATCTTTCTCAATGTGGTTGAACAAAGCTTATCTCCCACTAGAACATTCAGAAATCAAATCCACCACTTCAGTCTAGATAATCTCCCCAACATGAAGACCTTAATTACCCTCTAAATTTCCATAATTGGTAATGAATAGAAATCTAAAATGGGTTTTAATAATCTAAATCTAAAATCAGCAAGGTCATATAGTTGGAAGTACTGAAACTTTCAGTTATGAAAGGCCTCTTTTATCTCTCTTCTTATAACTAAAATTCCACCCACCCGGGTGATGACCAGCGTCATTTCCGGCCGCCCCTGCACCGCCCTCGCAGCTCTCTCTCTCATCTCCTCCTCGCTCTCAGATTTTGGGTAAGGTTTTTTAGCTCATTTTATTTGGTTTTTTATTTGGGAATTTATATTTGCATTTGGAAATAAGGTTTTGATTTGCGATTTTTTTTGGGGGGGTAATTGTCATGGATTTTGCTTACATATTGGCCTTTATCTAGCTAAGTAATGCCCATGTTGCTCAAAAATGGGGTTAAAGCTACTTCTCTTGTAATTACCATTGATTTGTGAAAGAGATAAAGTTGGAATAAGATTTGTAAATGGTTTCCATCTTATATCTATCTCCACTAATGTGTTGTTAGAAGGGAATGGAAACATCTGGTTTTCGATATGGGCAGTGCTGAACATTGAAAAATGCCCACGAAGTGTTCGACGAAATGTCTAGGTGAAAGACAGAGAATTTGGTAGGAAAGCTGAGTGGAATTTGGTGGGACTTGAGGAGAGGAGATGGACACCTTGCATTTGCTGATCAGTGGGCTGAGGAAGAGGTAAGAGAGACAGAGACAGAGTGATGGGAGAGCTTTTCATGTTATGGGTTGCTGTTTACTAGGCAGATTGAGCGCGGCTCCAACGATTTTAGATCCATTATAATAGATATCAATTACATTAGCATTATAATAGATATCAATGGTTGGAAAAATGGGTTATGAAAATAATTTGGGCTTGGCATGTGCTTGGAAGGTCAAGTGGATTTTAAAAACAAAATTTGTTATAAAACCCATTTTCATGAACCATTTTGAAGCTAAAAATTAAGTGGAACCCACATTTTGTTGATGAAAGGTCTTGGTGAATTCTTGTTCTCCTCCGCGAGGATATCGATTTCGTATATTCACACGCTCAAAATGGTACACGGATGAATGTGAAATTGTTGCTCAAAAGTGCACCATTAAAATGGAAAATGAAAGGAAATATTAGAGTCCCACATTGGTGGGAAATGCATAGTGCAAGTGGTTTATATAGAACTTTGTTTTGTGATGGTGGTAAGAATAACTACCACAGATACTCTTTAAGGCGCGTGCAGGGGGTGCAAATCTTCAGGGTTGGGCTTGAATTACATGGGTTCATGTGTGTCCGCACTTGTAGACACGAATGCCGGGGCGAAACTTGGATCGTAATAAGCATACTTTTTGTTGTGGTTCAATATATTTTTCCTTTCCTTTTTGACCATTTTGAACCAGAATGAACGTTTTTGGATGTTGAAACTGCCATGCAATAAAACTGGTAAATGTTTTAACATTTTGAATAAAGATTGGCAGATGTAACAACCGGCTAAAAACGTTAGTAACAGCCATTCTAATAGCTGGAAAATGTTTTGAGATTAATAAAAATCTTTCTGGTTTTGCTACCAAGTCCCCCCCTGGAGACTATAAAAGGTGAGCTTCCCCTCCTCATTCGACACACCAAAAAAAAAAAAAACAGAAGTCTTCTTCTCTCTGCTATTCTCTCTCAAGTATTCTTGAGTTCCTCAGTTTTTCTAGCTAGAATTCTTCGAGTGTCTAGAAATTTTGTAGCTAGAGTTCTAATGTGTTTGAGTTCAAAGCTATCTATTCGTAGAGTAGAGGTGTTATTATTTCACTTGCTGCTCTTCGTCATTATATCCTGGGAGACTGACGCTTGCAAAATCCTCAAGCATTCTAGTGGAGGGAACGAATCAGTTTTAAGGACTCTGTGTGGAACACAGGCATCGACGGTTAACAATCTTTTGTTTTCATAAAAATACTTGTTTGGAAGTGCTACCGAAATTTTGCTCAAAGTTAGAGCATAATATTTTGATAACATTATTTATTGAAAGTTTATTATAAACGTTTGTAATGTTATATATTGTATGTTACAATTCGTCTGACAATCTTAAAACTGATTCTTGCTTTATATAAGGTTTTTATTAGGTTGCATGTTAGAATTTATTGTATTAAATTCTTTATGCTAGGTTACATGTTAGAATTTATTAAATTCTTTATGCTAGTTTGTATGTTAGAATTTATTTTTATTAAATTCCTGATGCTCTTATTTGCAATATATATAATTCTAGTTGTTTGAATATATATATTTCTCTGCTGCTTTGCTATTACTATCATTCTTGGTGTGAAATTTTTATGAAGGAGATTTTGTGTTCTGTCTAAGGAGATCGAGTTTGAAGAGGAAGCATCTGTGACCCCTCCACGTCTTTTTTGGGAGTTTTTTTGAAATTCTGTCTAGGAGGCGGGATTTTAAGTGGGACTTGTTTGTAAACCCTCTGGCCTTTCCTGGGAACAAATTTGTACTGAAATTAATAATCTTGGCGAACAACAATGCTGATGTTGTCAATGCCGAGAACATGGCTAGTTCTCAACAGCCTGCTATGGCGTCTGCAATGGCAGTGCCAGTTCATGCTATGGCTCGAGTGCCAAACCCTCTTATGATTCCAATGGTACCAGCAGCACACTATGGAGAGAAGTCTGAGAAGTTCAATGGGTTGAACTTCAAAATGTGGTAGCAAAAAATGCTGTTTTATCTGACCATATTGAACCTTGCGAGGTTCTTAACTGAAGAGGCTCCAAAAGTCAGAGAAGATGAACAAGATTTCCAAGTTCTTGCTGCGGTGGATGCTTGGAAATAATCTGACTACCTATGCCGAAACTATGTAATGAATAGTCTGATCGATTCATTATATAGTATATATCGTAATAAGAAAACGACAAAGGAATTGTGGGAGTCACTAGACCATAAGTATACAACTGAGGATGCTGGTTCCAAGAAATTTTTGGTGGAATGCTTCCTTGATTATAAAATGGTTGACTCTAAAACTGTAATCAGTCAAATTCAGGAGTTTCTGTTGATTCTCCAGGAGATTCAGGCGGAGGGGATGGTTATTTGTGAATCCTTCCAAGTAACTACTATTATTGAGAAGCTACCTCCTTCATGGAAGGATTTCAAGAGCCACCTAAAGCACAAGCGAAATGCCATGAACCTTGAAGACCTTGTTATTAGGCTCCGTATTGAAGAAGACAACAGACGTGTTGAAAAGACAGGAGCCTCGTCTAGTACATCTGGGGCAAAGGCAAATGTTGTGAAGCATGATCATAGCTCTAAGACTAAGAAGAACAAGTCAAAGAAAGAGTCCAAGTTAGGACCTAAAGGTAGAGTGGGCAAGAAGCAAAAATTTCAAGAAAAATACTTTAACTGTGACAAGATGGGCCACAGGGTTTCAGATTGCCAACTTCCAAAGAAGAAGAAGAATGAAGCCAATGTGGTGGATGACATCACAAAAGATGTAGAAGACATAAGTCTGTCTGCAGTCGTTTCTGAAGTCAACCTTGTTGGGTCCAATCCAAGGGAATGTTGGACTGACACTGGAGCTTCAAGACATGTTTGTTCTGACAAGGGTCTGTTCACAACCTTTGAACTGGTAGAGAATGAGGAGAAGCTCTTCATGGGTAATTCAGCCACGTCTGAAGTACAAGGTCTGGGCAAAGTGGTGCAAAAGATGACCTCTGGGAAAGAACTGACTCTGAATAACGTGATGTACATACCGGATATCCGTAAGAACCTTGTGTCTGGTTCACTTCTGAATAAGCACAGATTCCATATGGTATTTGAGTCAGATAAATTTGTATTGACCAAAAATGGCCTTTTTGTAGGAAAGAGATATGAATGTGGCGGTATGTTCAAACTAAATGTAATGACTGTAAAGCCCAATATCAATAAAGCTAGTTCTTCTGCTTATTTGATTGAGTCTTCTACTTTATGGCATGGTAGACTAAGACATGTTAATTATGATACTATACATAGATTAATTAACTTAAATCATATTTATGATTTCCAAATTGATACAAAACATAAGTATCAAATTTGTGTTGAGGCAAAATTGACAAGGTTATCTTTTCAAACTATTGAAAGAAATACTGAACCCTTTGATTTAGTTCACAGTGACATTTGTGATTTAAAATGTGTATAAACAAGGGGAGACAATAAGTATTTTATTACTTTTATCGATGATAGCACAAAATATTGTTATGTGTATTTGCTAAAATCCAAGGACGAAGCAATAGAGAAGTTTATTCTCCATAAGAATGAGGTCGAAAATCAACTTAATAAGAAAATTAAGATGATTAGAAGTGATCGTGGTGGAGAGTATGAATCACCTTTTGGTGAATTTTGTGCACAACACGGAATAATACATGAAGTCACTCTGTCTTATTCGCCTCAGTCAAATAGTGTTGCTGAGAGGAAAAATCGTACATTGAAAGAGATGATGAATGCATTGTTGTTAAGTTCTGGGTTGCCTTAGAACATGTGGGGGGAAGCTGTTTTAATAGCTAATTACCTTTTAAATAAGGTACTCTGTAAGAAAGAAGAAAAAACACCTTATGAACTTTGGAAAGATAAAAAGTCTTCCTACAAATACTTGCGAGTATAGGGATGTCTTGCTAAAGTATTGGTACCTACACCTAAAAAGGTAAAAATAGGATAAAAAACAGTAGATTACATTTTCATTGGTTATGCACATAATAGTAGTGCTTATCGATTTCTTGTATATGAGTCACAAATCCCAGACATACACAAAAACACAATAATGGAATTGAGAAATGCATCATTCTTTGAACATGAATTTCCGTATAAATCCAAGGAAGTACCTAGTACATTTAAACGAACTTATGAGGCTATCACTGAGGATAGCTAGAACTAAGAATAAGTCGTTGAAGATGAGTCTAGACGCAGTAAAAGAGTGAGAACTGAAAAAACTTTTGGTCCGAATTTTTTAGTTTACATGTTGGAAAGTGAACCTCAAAGCTTCCAAGAGGCTGTGAGCTCTGTTGAGGGACCTTTGTGGAAAGAGGCCATTAAGAGCGAAATTGATTCCATCTTGCAAAATCATATGTGGGAACTAGTGGAACTTCCTCCAGGATGTAAGCCACTTGGTTCGAAATAGATTTTCAAAAGGAAAATAAAAGCAGATGGAACAATTGACAAATATAAGGCTAGATTAATTATCAAAGGTTATAGGCAAAAGAAAGGCCTAGATTACTTTGATACTTATTCTCCTGTGACAAGAATAAATTCTATAAGGATGATACTTGCGATTACCACTCTACAGAATCTTGAAGTACACCAAATGGATGTAAAAACAACATTTCTTAATGGAGATCTAGATGAAGAAATCTATATGGAACAACCTGAAAGTTTTGTTGCTCCTGGACAAGAAAAAAAAGTCTGTAAACTGGTCAAGTCTCTGTATGGCTTGAAGCAAGCACCAAAGCAATGGCATGAAAAGTTTGATAGAGTAATGCTTGCTAATAGTTTTAAAATCAATGAATGTGACAAATATGTCTATGTCAAAAACACTGAAAATAGCTACATTATTTTGTGACTTTATGTTGATGACATGCTCATTGTTGGTAGTAATGACAAGATGATCAAATCTACTAAGAACATATTGAACTCCAAATTTGACATGAAAGATATGGGTCTAGCTGATGTAATTTTGGGAATTAAAATTACAAGAACGTCTAATAGACTCATACTTAATCAGTTACACTATATGGACAAAATTTTGGAGAAATTCAACAAAGATGATTCTGGAGTATCCAGAACTCTGATAGACATGAGTCAACACCTTCATAAGAATAAAGGTGAGCGTGTTTCTCAAGTAGATTACTCAAGAGTGATTGGTAGTCTGATGTACTTGATCAATTGCACAAGGCCAGACATAGCCTATACTGTCAGTAGACTGAGTAGATATACGAGTAATCCAAGTGCTGAGCATTGGAAAGGAATTGTGAAAGTACTTAAGTACTTACGATATACTCGTAACTACGGACTACACTATAACAGATATCCTGCAGTTTTAGAATGATACAATGATGCAAATTGGATATCTGATATAAAAGACTCAAAGTCTACTAGTGGGTATGTGTTCATACTAGCTGGAGCAGCTGTATCATGAAAATCTTCAAAACAAACTATTATAGCCCAATCTACGATGGAATCTAAGTTTATAGCTATAGATAAATGTGATGAAGAGGCTGAATGGCTACGCCATTTCTTAGAAGATATTCCAGATTGGCCATAGCTTGTGCCGCCAATATCTATACATTGCAACAGTCAATCAGCTATTGGAAAGGCACAGAGTAACATGTATAATGGTAAGTCTAGACATATATGTCGTAGATATAATACCATTAGACAACTACTCTCAACGGGAGTTATTTCTATAGATTATGTGAAGTCTAAGTATAACTTAGCGAATCCACTAACCAAAGGGTTGAACAGAGAGTTAGTTGACAAATCATCAAGAGGAATGGGACTAAAGCCCATGAAGTAAAAGTCTATACAATAGAAACCTAACCTAGTTGACTGGAGATCCCAAGATCTAGGTTCAAAGGGACAACCTAATTATAAAGACTTAGTTGGATCACTGTGAGGGTTATTCTCCTGTGAGGGTATTACCCTCATGTCCATTCATGTGATAAAAAGCAGTGATGCCCGTAGGGAATAGGATAAGCAAAGGCTTTTAATGATTCTTATGCGTCGAGAAATCGAGCGGAGTAGTACGGGTTAATCTTAACTAAGAAATCACCTATGTGAGAGAGAAATGGGGACGCTTTAAAGGAGAATTATGAGGGCTTAATTCCTAAAAAACTCTTGCAGAACCAAGCAGAGGTGTTCAAGGCCAAAATGAACATAACCTTAAGAATTGGATTTATTAAGAAAGATTCCTTTGTGAAGTATATTATTGTTTACATGAACGACAGAGCAGTTCAAAGATATCGTGTCTACTGATCAGTCAGTAAAGTAAATATACTCTCACGAGGGAAGGTTCAAAGGGTAACACCTATCTATCCTATGCAGGTTTCATTCGTTGAACTCTATCACCTTATCTGGAGTCTGTAGTCTCTCCTTTTACAATTTCCATTCATATAGGGGATTGTTAGAAAAATGGGTTAAGGAAATAATTTGGGCTTGGCTTGGGCTTGGAAACCCAAGTGGATTTTAAAGACTAAATTTGTTATAAAACCAATTTTCATGATGAAAGGTCTTGGTGAATTCATATTCTCCTCCGCGAGGACATCGATTTCGTATATTCACACGCTCAAAATGGTACACGGATGAATGAGAAATTGTTGCTCAAAAGTGCACCATTGAAATGGAAAATGAAAGGAAAATATTAGAGTCCCACATTGGTGGGAAATGCATGGTGCAAGTGGTTTATATAGAACCTTATTTTGTGATGGTGGTAAGAATAACTACCACAGATGCTCTCTCAAGCGCACGCACGGGGGTTGCAAATATTCGGGGTTGGGCCTAAATTTGCATGGACTCGTGTGTACCCACACCTGCGGACACGAATGCCGGGCCGAAACTTGGACTATAGTAAGCCCAACTTTTTATTGTGGCCCAATATATTTTTCCTTTCATTTTTGACCATTTTGAACCAGAATGAACGTTTTTGGATGTTGAAACTATCATGCAAAAAAACTGGTAAATGTTTTAACATTTTGATTAAAGATTGGCAGATGTAACAACCAGTTTAATGGCTAAAAACGTTAGTAACAACCATACTAATGGTTGGAAAATATTTTGAGATTAATGAAAATCTTTCTGCTTTTGTACTAAGTCCCCCCTTGGAGACTATAAAAGGTGAGCTTCCCCTCCTCATTCGACACACCAAAAAAAAAAAAAAAAAAACAGAAACCTTCTTCTCTCTGCCATTCTCTCTCAAGTGTTCTTTAGTTTTTCTAGCTAGAGTTCTTCAAGTGTCTAGAAATTTTGTAGCTAGAGTTCTAGTGTGTTTGAGTTCAAAGCTATCCAGTTCGTAGAGTGGAGGTGTTGGTGCTTCACCTGCTGCTCTTCGTCGTTGTATCCTGGGAGACTGACGCTTGCAAAATCATCAAGCATTCTAGTGGAGGGAGCGAATCAGTTTTAAAGACTCTGTGTGGAACACAGGTCTCGATGGTTAACAATCTTTTATTTTTACAGGAATACTTGTTTGGAAGTACTGCCGAAATTTTGCTTAAAGTTAGAGTATAATATTTTGGTAACATTATTTATTGAAAAATAAAATTTATTATAAACGTTTATAACCTTATATATTGCATGTTATAATTCGTCACACACTTTCCTCTATAGATTAGTTAACATGCCTTGATTATAACTCTCACCACCTCCAATAAGATTTCCTTTTCGCTGCACACGGCTTGGCCACAACTCCCACCGCACGCAAACCGGTTAATTCCATACAATATCGATGATCGAGGGTGTTGATCTTATGAAATTATTATGATTTGTCCGTGGTTCCTCACTCATTGACTTCTTCTTTGCCTACATCTGAAGATTTTATTATGATGTAAGTTCTGTGGCTATTCCTTTCTTTCGTGGACTAAAATTCATTTCAAGGCTCCCTACACAAGAGTTTACTTATTACTTTTATTTCTTCTTCTTTTTTGTTCAGTATTTTTTGGTGTGGCACAACATTGTTGGTGTACTTAATATCGGTGCTTTTACTGATATATCCCAAATTGGGACATGACTTTCCTCTCTAAAATTGGGTTTTCCAGGAAGCCCGTACCTCTCAAAACAAACTATATTTTTAGATATATCAAAACACTCTGCTCACCATGTCTTCCTTAACTATTGGGATTAAATATAAATGAAAAATCGTAACTTTCCAAGGCTACGGACTCCACTACAAGCACTGCGCCCATGGCTAAACCTTACTTTTGATAAATGAGAAACTACAACATTTTCAAACTAAGAAAATAGCTACTTAATTATCCCACTAAACTATAGGCCAAAATTTCATATTCGGAAAATTTCATGGAAAATATTTGTAATAATTCGGCATAAAATAGGTCTATGAGTATAATTCATAATTTTATTTGTATGTGTATAAAATGAGTAATTAAAAAAATGGTATAAAAATTCGCTAATAAAAGTTGCAAAAATTTCGATCAACAATTATATTTGTTACATTTTTAAATACTCATTGTCAATTTTGACACTTTTTTTTAAAACATGTGAGGGAAAAAGCGACCAACTATAAATTATTTACAAAAGTGAGATTTTTATTTAATAAAAATGTTAGAATCCCAAAAATACCCGCTAGTCGAAAATTTTCAACTATGTTAAAAAGGGCAAATTGAATGAAATAAGGTGGAGATGGCGGCCGATTATATTCGACTATGGTTGAAAAATTTTCGATTGAGGTTAAAACAGTTGTAATTTATGACTGCGTTCGAAATTTTTCGATCCTAGACAAATGTTGGTGCAATTGGAATCAAGATCAATATCAAAATTGGTGGTGGTCATGAGGTACTACAAGTGGTAGTGGTAGTAGAAACAATTTGGAGTTTGTTAACGAAGAATACGCTTTTTAGTTTGTTAAAAATAATGATATTTAAATAATTTTAAATGTGTAACATGAAAATGAATGTTAAATTTTAAAAATATTTACAGATGAATTATTTATTTATTTAATTTTCATCATGAGAATTTTAATAGACCCTAGAAGTAAATATCCAATTTAAATTAATTAAATATACAATAATTAAAATTATTGCAATGTAAATAAATTAAATTTAAAAGAAAGACAAATTTAGAAAGTTAGTGGAAAGTATTTTATATGGTCGTGTATGATATATTTTCTGTGAACAGTGTGAGTATTTTTAACTAATTAACAAAGTACGTAATTGAAGAATACGTATACAAATATACAAGTATTATAAGTTAAATTTGTAACTATATACTAAAAATAATAATTAGATAACAATTAAGAGCCAAATTCAAACATAAAATAAAATAATGAATAAAAATAATTATCCTTGAACGTAACATTCCTCCCCTTAAAAGCACCTTTCTCAAGTGATCTTCAAGGACGATTTTTCGTTTCTTTTAATTTTCTGAAAAGCGCTCTTTTAGCTAGCCTTCAAAGAGTCCATGAAATAATTAGTTTGAATTATATTTTCTCAATTTTAGCACCTTCTTCGTATTGAAGATTGGTATTGCATACGAAATATAAAACCTCACTTTTCTAATTGTGTAGCTTCTTAGACGATGCACTCTTTGCAGTCATGATGGATATATGTATTGTGAACTTGGAAGCCTAAAAGTCTGAACATAAAATCAAACTGCAAGTTGATTAATGGAAATTACCCCCATCGAGTTGATTAATGTTGTCGTAAGAATTTATATTCATATTTGTAATTATATATGTATAATTTAAGAATGGAATTATCTTGATTCTATCAATTTAATTCCTTAGTGTTACTATTTACTCGTTTGAAGATTTATTTATGAACAATTTCTTAATTTCTATATTTTCCTGATTCTATAGATATACTTATTTATAACTTACTATAAATGAGAAAGTGATATAACAAGTGGATATTTAGAATAAAAGTTTACTTACATCGTCTTTTGAGTCTTGGAGTTGCTTCTTTTCTTCCGCGGTGGAAGTGAAGTCTATCAAAAATTCATCTCGTAAGTAGCTATGCTTAATTTCGATTCTCTAGTTTTCAGACAAATAATAAGCAATAATAGGTTACACACACATATAATATATATATATATATATATATTTATATATAAACATACCTATAATTTTAAAAGATGCAGAGTGATTGTGGATCCGTTTACCTTTTTAAACCGTTTACCTTTTTAAACTCGTTATTCTCTCTCTTCATTACAATCATCTTTAAGTTTATTGTGAATAATTTTATACGAATTATTACTTTTTCAATATTATTGTTTTTTTTTTTAACGTCTTGGAAATAGTGAAAACAACATGCATATATACTAAGCAATAAGAATTTGGTTCCCCGCTATCATCAAACTTAAAGATTCTTAAAGATTCTCCATGATGTAAAGTGTTCACTTCTTCGCCTACCTGAAATTCGGTGGTAATTAATTTTACTGCTTATAAATATTGTCTAGTTTCTTCTAAGATATATAATTAATACTTCATAGTTTTTATATGCAGATTTTTCTCAAACATTTGCATATTATTAGTCACCTTTATGTCTTATCTTGGCTTCAACATTTGTATGAATATGATTGATTATGAGTAGTAAAAAACAAGAAATAATTTACCGTTACATTGCTGCGTTAGTTTTGGGCTTCTTCCTTTAAGAGATAATAGCAAATGCACCAAAAGCAGTACCGGAGTTGCGCGACTATGGTTCTGCAGCGTTCAATCTTTTTCTGTTTTCACGCTACCTAATTTATTTGCCTTTCTCGGAATATATTTTAATTCTTCGGGGTGAATTATGTAATTACCCTTCTCATGGTACATCACAACATTCAAGACGTGGAGGAGGAACTAATAGTAACTCTTCTAATGATGCATCAGAACGTTCAGCTACTAATGTGCATTGTAACTCTTCTGATGATAATACATCACAACATTTGGAACATGGACGAGCAACCAGTGTGCTTAATAATAACTCTTCCTCTAATGATGCATCAGAACATTCAGCTACTAGTGTGCTTAATAGTAACTCTTCTAGGGATGCATTAGAACAGTCAGCTACTAGTGTGCTTAATAGTGACTCCTCTATTGATACATCACCACATTCGGAACTTGGACGAGGAACTAGTGTACTAAATAGCGACTCTTCTAATGATACATCAGAACATTCAGATACTGTAGTGCTTGACTCTTCTAGTGATACATTACAAGATGGGGAACTACTTAATGGTTACTCTTCTGATGATACAGAACACTCCACTTCGACGCCGTCGCCCAAGGCTTTGTTGTTGCCACCACTCGTCACTCCACCGCCCTCTAATAAGGTTCCATTCTTGCTGTTCACAGCTTGGCCACAACTCCGCTGTCGCCACTGTGGCACCCAAACCAGTTACGATGATAGAATGACGATGATTGAAGGTGTTAATCATATGAAATTATTATGATTTGTCCGTGACTGCCATTCCTTTCTTCCATGGACAAAGATTCTTTTCAACGTCCCAATTAACAATTTGTTTATTACCATTATTTTCTTGTATTGAGCTTCTCTTTCCTTTTTTTTTTTTCTTTTTTTTTTTTTCCGGTTGGGTGTTGAACAACGTTAGTGTACTTAATATTTACGCTCTCAAAATTTTTGAACACGAGAAAATAAGCGTCCAACTTTTCTAATGAAACACCACAACATCCAGATTTTGGACCAGCAACTGGTTTGCTTAGTTGTGACTCTTCTAATTATACAAAGCGACAGTCAGATAAAAGTAAAGTTAAGCTTAAACTTTTGTTAAGAGTTTCCGATTTTAATAATCAATGCTCTTTTTATGTGTGTTTTTATTTCTTGTCTTATTATTATTATTTTTGGTGGTTCATTGTGAAACGGAGAAATAAATTGCAGCCCTTCTACCTCCCCGTCACCCCCGCCTATACTGAGAAAATTAGGCTCAGCATAATAATATCCAGGAGTACTTACGAATTTCATACCTGCTCGACGGTTGCCATTCTTTGACACTGACAGTACTGATTCATCATAAAGAAATTGTCAATTCATCCGTGCCCAACCCTTGTTTCATCTTGTTTTATTAGAAGGCAAGGCACTTATTTAATTTTCTGATCATTATCTTGAGTTCTAAGTGTTTTGAATTAAAACCTTATTCCTGATTCCAAGAGGAATAATAAACAACTAGTAAACGGAAAACAAGCAAGGCACATACTGATGCACAAGTCTTATAATGATACGTTCTTAATGCAAGAGTTATGTGTACTTTTTCACTCTAATGAAGAAAAAGAGTACAAGGTGATCTCATGCCTCCCACACTCTACAAAAGTGACTCACACTTGAGACAATTATTCTCTTCTAAAATCAGCCCCCCAAATGTCCCTTATATAGTATGACAATTATGACAACTTAACACACGTACAAAATAGCTAATATACGCCTACTCAAGTTTCACCTCAGAGGCATCATCATAATCACATTTGTAACACCAGAAAAAATAAAACAAAATCAGAAGATAAGAAAATAAGAAGTTCGAGTCAAGAGAATTTTCAAGCAATTCCTTTTTGCTTCTTCCCCCCCCTCTAAAAGTGGTAATATCAGTTGCCAAGTATAAATCTCATACTTGACTATTGGTCAAGGAAGATGATGAATAAAAACTATAGTAAAAGCAATAAATCAGTTAAGTTGTATCCATCGAAAAAAGAAACTAACGACACCCACTTAATTCAATTTGACAATATGCGATTTGTTCCTCTCCAATGTGGTCAAAAAGTTCATAGCACCAGTTTATTCATTGGGGAAATAAATGCAGTCTACCTACGTCAAAGAATATTTCTATTAATTTTCCAACGAGAACAGAAAGGCTCAACACTGCTGCAGATACAAACACTTCAAGAATTCCAATGAGACATACCTTTACAGTTCTTGTTTTATGGCCTTCTCAGCCTTAAGCCCCCAGGTGACATTAGAGTTGGCTATTTCCACTCCCTTCTGTAGACATAGAATCTCTGCTTATACTTTCTGCCTGATTCTTGGCCTTCTTCTCAGCCTCAATCTTTCTCAGTGTGGTTGAACTCATCTTATCTCCACTAGAACCTTCAGAAACCAAATCCACCACTTCAATCTGCATAATCCCCTCAACATGAAAACCATAATTACCCACCAAATTCCCATAATTGGTAAAAGATAAATAAGTCCAAAATTGGGTTCGATAGTCTAAAATCAGGAAGACTATTGACCAGAAAGTAGTCAAACCTTCAGTTGTGAAAGGCCTCTTTCAGCTCTCTTCTTATTGACTGAAATCCCACCCGGTAATGTCTCCTTGCTGCCATAACCAAATCAGTCAAATTACCATTAGAGTTTTCTTCTCGTGGGTTAGTACAAAACGAAACAAAATTCGATTAATCCATCTTAAAACCAGTTTAAAGGCCAAAGTAAAAATTATCATCCTACATAAATTTTAATGAAATGTCACTAAAAAAAATTCTCAATTCTAAGCATTTAAACGTTACTCCAAAACTAACCTGACCACTATAGCGTCCAAATTTTCATCAACTATGGAAGGGCCATAAGGGTCTATAATTGGTACAGCTTGCACTATGAGCTCTGGTTTTATAGACTGTCATCCCAGGGGAAAAAAAAAATTGATTTAAGGAATTTGAGTGCTAAACTTAATCATGTAATTGAAACAAACCAAGAAAAGAAAGCTTATAACTTGTTCTGAATACCTTAATATAATTGTCAACATTACGAATCCTTTCTTCAATGGGCTGTATCAATTCAGCAAACTGCAAAAAGATCATATAAAAATTCATTTTTGGGCACTAAATTGAATTTAAAAGCACTATTTATACATAAATATGTGTATAATTAACAAGTTCAATCTGAATTTGCAAAATTACCTGTTTTTTGGTCAACATGGGCTTGTCGCAAACTCCGACTACAATCCGATGCCGTGCCAGCTCCGCCGCCGCCTGAAATACCAATTTTACCATTCAAAAATTCCCTCNAAAAAGAAAAGATTAAATACAGGAAGTGAAAGCGGAGACCTTGAGGAAAAGACGGTGACCGTCGTGTAGCCGGTCGAAGGTACCGCCGAGAACCACCGCCCCGTATGTATTCTGCGGCGAAATCTCCGTCTTTATCTTCGGCTTTTCCAATATTGCCATCTCTCTCTAGGCTTCAGATTTTTCAGATCCAATATCGTGACGTTTCAGGAGAAGGTTAGTTGACGAAGATTTTCAGGTGTTACTTGTTTATATATGTTCTGGGGCTGTGATCAGGTACAACGAACCTGGACAATTCTACTTTAGCATATGACTGTTTTGATGTCTTTGATTTTTATCATTAAGGCTATGCTTTGGAAGGAGGAAAAAGTGGCAGAAAATAAAAGTTTAGATTATTTGATAGAAGAGAAGAGAAGAGAAAAAATGGTAAGTACTTAAATATTTTTTTCTAAAAAATTAAAGAGAATAAGAAAAAAAAAAGATTTTTTTATTAATATTTTAAAATAAATATATTAATTAATTTTATATATTATTTTTAAAATTTTAATAAAAAAATAAAATAATCATTTTGAAATATACTAATTTTTATTCTTTTTTATATATTAAATAATAATAAAAAAAATACATTTTTTTTTTTTTTCATTCTACCTATTTTCTTTCGCTCTTAATTTTTTCTTCCCTCTTCTCTACAGAATATAGCCTAAATTTTAAGCAAAGCAAATCCCCCGTGTAAAGTCTACGAGTCTCCAAGTTTAGTCAAGATATTTTATTCATAATTAATAGTTGATGAAATGGAAACCTATGAGAAGACCCAGACTTTTTGGCAGGATTTAAAACTAGGCCTATATCATGCATTTTTTTTTTTGTTTGGGGTTTTCTTTTCATATATTTCAGTATTTCAATGTCCAATACTATATAATTCGTCATCTAATACTATATAATGGTTCAGGTTGAAAGTGACTATAACTACAATTCAAGAGAACTCACGTAGGACCAATCTATTAATCAAAATTTACGCAGATTACTACGTCGTATAACACTGGCTACAATTAGTGGCTCATAGCATTGTTTGGTGGTTAAAGTTGGTACAAGGTTAAGAAGCCAAAAAAATATCAAACACTTGAAAAATTTCAACTAAGAAGGTTTATTTATCTCCAGCAAAAAGCTAAGAATGGACCAGAAACAGAGTAATACAAATTTGGGTTTTGGAACCCTCTGATGGCATTGTCTGCATCAATATGGTTGAATTCATCCTCGACATTCCTAAGAAATCTTAAGTGGATTAAATTCCCTTTTGCCCAGATGGGTTACAGTTGCCAAAACGCTAGCAGTATCAAGTGAATAGTCAACAGAAACTAGCTGTTTCAGATTTCAGGATTCAAGTCTTGACAACAGTAGCGAAACACTCTGTCAAGAACTTTTCAAGCTCCAATGAGTACAAGTCAGGGAAATTCCGGTAGTGATCCACGTGAGGAGACGAACCGAAGTTGAAAGACTTTACTTTTTTCCCTAATTTCCTTTGTTCTTCGATGAATGACTCAACTGACTGATATGGAACCACTTTATCAGCTGTACTATACAGGTAAAGCTGAGGACAAGGAGGCTGCTCTCTCGAGAGGATGGAAACTACCTTTGTTAACCTCCTGCAGAAAAGAAGCAATAGATAATGGCTAGTGTCAATCAACGTTGTTTTCACGTGGGGCCTGCCTTGGCCGATTAATTGTGAAGTGAGAATGACCCGAGTTTGCTAAATACTAACCAATCCACATCTGGAATCTTTAATAAAACCGAGAAGACCTTTTCCAGCAGTGATAGAAGTACTGCTTCAGCAATTGGTTGTTGCTTTTCCTGTGTGCTTGACATGCTCACTTCAGTTTCTGATTCATTCAGCTGCCTAGCATCGGCTGTTGGGAAAGCTGATGAGCTGCGTTTCTTCAGAATTGCAGCAGAAAATCCTGCCGCCCAGACCTGCCATGATTACAAGAAGGTTAGAAATTGAATCCTCCCCGGTAACTTGAAATGGAAAGTTGTCAACATCCTGCTTAACTAGAGATGTAGCTTAAAATTGAACCATGGATAGTTTCAAAATAAACTGGAGTTACTAGATCAACTTAAGCATGATTTTAGTAAAATGAGGTGGAAGCTGACAAAGAAATCTGACCAAAATACTAAACACAAAGAAACATATACAGGAGATTTAAAAATGAGGAAATACTTCAACAGATTTAAATCCGATGTTTAGAATCTTAAACCATCTTCGTACAATCCCTGCGACACACACTTCAACCCTTTTTGTTTTACTTTCTGTTTATTTATAAATATATTTTTTCAATTGCCAATCTGCAGTCTGTATATCTTCCTTATCATGGCTTGTACATAAGCAATCCATTGCTAAAATGTGTAAAACAAAGATGTTTTCTTTTAATCAAGAGATTATAATTCACCAATGTCTGCATTGGAGTATTACAGACCATGCTAATTCTCCGTGAAAATCTTCATTTTCTCCCCGGTCATAAACCCCCTAGGCTCTAGTTTATCTTCAGGTCCTTCATACAAGAGCCAGATCAACAGGCCAAAAGAGATTACGTAGTCAAACTGAGAGTCACATTATGTAAAACTAACTACTGCAGTGCTAGTTTCTGAATGGTACATATTATCACGTCCTACTCAATTTAATCAGACTTATATGCGAAGATTTACAATTTTTTTCCTCCTCTGGTGAAAGGAATACCAATAATACATCAACCAGAATGGAGAAACCAATCCCTCATGGACATAAGGCTGGAAACAGAGCATTCAAATTCAGACATGAATGACTCAAGGAGGACACTCAAAATTCAAACTGAAAAAAGGGAACACATACAACTAATGCTAGAACAATGCCATTTAGCAAGATCTCTATAAGAATGCATGTTGATTAGAAGTGATTCATGAACTACAACTTGATCAATAGTCAACTCAAAACATACTAGGTTCATGAACTATAACTTGATGAGGTAGTCAACTTAAAATATACTCGGTGTTTAAACAACAATCGCTTCAAGCATTCAACGTTTAAAATCTTAAACACCGACATTTTTTTATAAGTGAGACTTAACTAATGACTTCTACTTACTACAAATTAAAAAAAAATACCTACAACTACCCAATCCATACCCTCCTCCATTAGAGATAATAGGTTTTTCACTCTACCCCAACGTGACTCGAACTTAAGACCGAGCTTACCACTTGAGCCCATTCACTTCGTCACCGGCTTAATCCAACACTTGCTTGACATAAGTCTCTCCCTACAACTAACTCATGAATGAAGAATTCTCACAAAGCATGAATTATGAGTTAATGACACCGTTCACAGGAATCTACAAAAAAAATGTATCAACTAATATGAGTTAAGCAATATTAGACCTGAGGATTGAATGGTTCTGCTGCTCCTGAATCCACAATACACCCCTTAATCTTCTCTATCATATCCGGCCGACCCTGCAGAATTTCAATAATCGAGCCATATCTGCGAAAATCAACAAATATTGACATTCATCTAAACAAAAAAATGTATCCCAAGTTGAGTAATTTCCTCTAAACAAGTATCAAAGAGTACCTACACAAACCAACCCGTATTGCTAAAAGTATGAAAAACCAGGCACCGTTCTCTACCGTCCGACCCCTTTTCGGAAACCCACGAAACGAGCTCATCGGCCAATGTCGAAATCCGTTTCTCCACTCTCCGACCCAAATCGAACCACAAAATCTCATTGACATCGGTAACGAAGGTCACCGCGTGAAAACCCCTCGAGTTGTACCACTCCACGTACCTCTTGAGGTGCTTCGTCCTGGCCCCGAGCCAACCCAGTAAAACCACCGTCACTTCACGGTCCTTGCTCCCCAAAACGTTGTCGTTCCCGTTAACGGCTCTATGCGAAGCTAGGCTCCATCCCAATACGCCGTCATTCGATTGGGAGAGCGGCGGCGAGTGGAAATGACTGATACGGGTCAGAGAAGAAAAGGGTTGGAAGAGTTTGAAGGGGTTTGGATTCGAGGGCCATGTGGGTGATCGACATATGGGTGAGAACGACGACGAGTGAGGAGGGAGTGGGGGCTTTGTGAATCGATGTCGTTTTGGGGAGAATTTAACAGACGGGGGTGTCGTTTTCTGGATCAGGTGGCGGTTGAGCTTGACTATCGTGGGTATGGAGAAGAGTGTCACAGGAGCTTCCATGGCGGACATTCACAAATGGGTCCCGAGGAAAACAGTCGGATTATTCTAAAATAGGAAATAACATACAAAACCCCGTTTGACCCTTTTGAGATTACCTTGAAATTTTCGTAGCTAACTTCGCAATTAAAAATTTCAACCTTGAAATGTAGACAAAGCTCATTATCTCATACCCTCTATAATGGCTTTATGAGATCTTGGTTACATAGTTTGAAATTTGGTATTTGGCTAGCGGGATAAACTGTGTTATCATCATGTCATACTTATTACGCTGCTAACCAACACAGCAATGGCTTTAGTAGATTATTTGCACGTAAAAAATTACTAAAATCATTGTCAAACTCGATTCCTTTCTTCTGGGAAAAACAAAAGAAGAAAATGTTTGGCGTACGACGTGTCGTTCCATAAGATGTAACGGCACCGAGCTATGTTTTGGATAGTCGTATGACAACGTGTCGTGTTTTGGGTGCTAAGAAAGAATCCGATTGGGGTACTGGTCCAGAGTCCGCCACCACTGCCAAAACTACTTGAACCACAGAAATCGCCGCCTCAAACTCGTTTTATTTTCTCTCATTCTTCAGCCTTTTGAATTTGATTATCGTCTCAAAGAGGCTGGCTTTACTGAGATTACGATGTCTTCCTCTTGTGCTGTATCCACATCGCTAAGAACAGAGCTCTTTAACTCTGTAGCTAGCTCTAACAGGCTCATTGCCCCATCAAGAACATTTCACTATAGTAAGCCATTTTTCCTCTATTTTCTCATTTTCTTGTTTTGTTGTCTCTATATGATGAAGAGGTTTGGTGCTGGAACTCACTATTTCTTGGAAGGAAACAAATGCGAAATGAATAGGAGAGGTTTTGCTTTAAAAGGGGTTGTAGCTTCTGGAGTTTCAGTCATGGGCCCTTCTTTGACAGCTGAGCCTGCTAAAGGTTAATCTCTTGACCATTTCGTTTTTTTCTTCAAAATAGATGCATTAGAGAAATGAGGTTTTGTTAATTCGGCTTTTTGATCGTTGTAGGTGTTGAAAGGCTAGCATTCAAAACAGATGGGTACAATTTTTGGACATGGAGGGGTCACAAGATTCATTATGTTGTACAAGGAGAAGGCCCTCCGGTTGTCCTTATTCATGGTTTTGGTGCTTCTGCATTTCACTGGAGGTCTGCTACTTAGTATCCATTTTACCCTTTCTCCATTGGCTTTTCCATAATGGCTTCTTATATTGCCATTGGAATGGTTTAAGTTCTTAGCCTCCAAACTAAAAGTTTTTTGTAATTCATTCTTATATTCTTTCTTACAAGGATGAAGGAAATACTTATTTTTGAAAAAATGTTTCTTATTAGCTCCTAACTTCTTCCTCCGTCATTTCCCACCTTCCAATATACAGGTATAACATACCAGAGTTGGCTAAAAGACACAAGGTCTACGCCATAGACTTGCTGGGATTTGGGTGGAGTGAGAAAGCAATTATAGAGTATGATGCCATGGTATGGAGGGATCAGGTGGTGGATTTCTTAAAGGAGATTGTGAAAGAACCAGCAGTTTTAGTGGGAAACAGGTAATAATCTACAATAAGATGGTTAGAGACCCAATCTTTTACATAGTTCGTACTTGCTATCAATTTGTTTGAATCATCAGGCTTTTGAATCAAGCAGACAATTTTATGTCTAGTTTTTAGCTAGTTCTCCAAGTGAGGATTGTTTCTCTCATGTGTACATTTAAGATGGTTAATTTACTAATAACGAGTGTGTAAGTGCTACCTGAGAACTTGTATTATACTGTGGCAGCCACTTGGTGGTTAAGCTATGAGTGTATGTTGATAGATACTCCTGATTTGCTGCTGCCTAATATACTGATAGTAAAAGCAAGACATTTTGTTAATATGACTTAAATCATGCCTTTTGAATTGAGTTACTGCTCTGGATTAACGATCATATGACTCACGATCCATTTCCAGCCTTGGAGGATTTACTGCTCTGGTTTCAGCAGTTGGGTTGCCAGAGCAAGTTGTTGGAGTTGCCCTGCTAAATTCTGCTGGACAATTTGGAAATCCAAATAGTGCAACTAATAAATCTGAAGAATCAAGCCTACAAAAAGTTATCCTCACGCCGTTAAAGGAAGCTTTTCAGCGAATAGTACTTGGATTTCTGTTCTGGCAAGCAAAGCAACCAGCTCGAATTATATCCGTTTTAAAAAGTGTAAGTCACTTGCTAAGCTTCTTCCTTCAAAATATTCATAACAAATGCTCATTTTCTTAACCATTCAGTGACCAAACTTAATGTGATTATGAAACCAACAGAATATTGATCTTCCACAAAGCATGATACATATGTGGTGCCACAAAAAGGAGAAGACTTCCATTATTCTCTTTACACTGTTAACTTTCAAATTTCAGTCTCTCCATCTTGAATTCGCGATATTGATATTCTGGTTGTTATTCAAATAAAAAAAATTATGATATAGATATTTTGGCACATCCACTATCTACATCATGCCTCTGTATGATAAATACTTCGTCTTTGCCACACAGGTATATGTAAATAGTTCCAATGTGGATGATTATCTTGTGGAATCTATAACAATGCCAGCAGCTGATCCCAATGCTGGAGAAGTTTATTACAGGTTTATATTAATGATTGTCCCTCTGTATTGTCAATGTATCAAAACATCCACATTTTCAGTTTTCTATTTACTCTTGTTCATGGTACCAAAAACTCAACTGAAAATTTTCTCATATTTTGATATCCGTGTTTTTGCAGATTAATGAGTAGGTTCATGTTGAATCAGACTCAATACACTCTAGACAGTGTCTTAAGCAAGTTGACTTGCCCATTGTTGCTGCTATGGGGCGATTTGGACCCGTGGGTTGGCCCCGCCAAGGCTAATCGGATCAAAGAGTTTTACCCAAATACCTCTCTGGTAAATTTACAGGCCGGTCACTGCCCACATGATGAAGTCCCAGAGCTTGTCAACAAGGCTTTACTTGATTGGTTGTCAAATCTACCAACTCAAGCCTCTCTTCAAACAGTTTGAACACTAAAAAAGGTTTTGCAGCATTAATATTCATGTATACGTATATAGGTTACAGTTGTAACTTTTACTGTAAATTCATTAATGACAGAAGTATTGATATTTTTTTCTTTCTTGGCACTTGAGCAATTTGTTACAGAAGCTGAATTGTTTTATCTTCTCTATAGTCTGTTAGAGCCAAATTAATCTTATTATGATTGGATAGTTGCAGGAAGTTTTTACACCACCGAGGGCGTAAGACTATTTTTTTTAGGTGCATGGGACTAAAGAAATCTACAAAGTCCATACATTATTGAATAAATTAACCGTACCGAACTAGAAATTCAAAGATCCTTTATGTTAGTCTTGTGGAAGCAATATAAATAACGTGGTCTGATTATAAATACATAATCTTCGTTTGACAAACCAACCATGCTAACGTAGTCTTAAAGATTATTAACCTACCAACATGCCCGAGTATGACCGAAGAAAAAAGAAATGGTCAAATAGCAAACTTTGGGAGCAGTTTAGACCTTTTTCTACTATTTATTTTCTTTATTATTTTCTGTTCTCCTTTTCCACTAATGGTTGTATACAACTAGAGATTATCCAATACTTTGATAGACTCGAGCTTTCACCAGATTAGCGTACAATTTCTTTTCACAAGTCAGCGTCATAAAAGTCTCCTGGAACTTGAACCTAGACTGGAAAGATATTCATGTTCGTAATATCTAAAAAAAGTATAAAACCAACAAAAATATCCAACAAAATAAAGTGTGAAATTTGAATTCTGAGATACATGAATTTTAGTTATGTTTGCATAGATCAGGTAAAAGTCAGAGATAACGTCATGTTTTATCTGACTTTTTAGTACTGAGGGAGGTGACAACTAATCAAATCCTAACCCATTATCATAAGAGCCGTGGTTTTATTTATATTTACAAAATACATATAAATATATAGTCCAACTCCGGCTATTTAAGACGAATCATTTCTGGCTCTTCCTGAACCCAGAACTGCTGCATTCCCAACTCAGATTTCTAGTCAAAAAACCTATTAATGGCTGATAAAAGTAAGATTTTGGTCATTGGAGCAACTGGTTACATTGGAAAATATATAGTGAAGGCCAGTGCTAAAGCCGGGCATCCAACTTTTGCACTTGTTAGAGAGATCTCAGCTTCTAATCCTGAGAAGTCACAACTGTTTGAGAGCTTCAAGAGCTCTGGAGTTACGCTAGTTTATGTGAGTACAAAGTAGAATCTTCATAGAAGAAAGATTTTGGTTTTGTTAATTATCACTTGCAAGAACCTTGAGAATGAGTCATGTTGACCCTTTTCTTTTTTGGCAGGGAGATATATATGATCACAACAGTTTGGTGAAGGCAATCAAGGAAGTTGATATAGTGATATCCACTGTTGGGGCAGAGCAGTTAGCTGATCAGGTGAAAATTATTGCTGCTATCAAAGAAGCTGGAAATGTCAAGGCAAGCCCATGTGCACAGATTTTTTGTCATCTTTTCCTATTAGAATCTGCTTATCAATACTCGAATCATTATTTTTTAAGTATTAACAATGAAACTCTTGTTCTTTCATGTAAACTAAACCAAATAAATGGTGAATGAATCTTAATAACAATAAAACGACAGAGATTTCTGCCATCAGAGTTTGGGACGAATGTGGATCTAGTCAAAGCCGTTGAGCCAGCTGCAAGCCTTTTTGGGCTGAAAGCAAACATCAGGAGAGTGATAGAGGCCGAAGGAATTCCCTACACCTTAGTCGCTTCCTATGGTTTTGCTTTCTATTTCCTTCATAACTTGGGACAGCCTAATGAAACAGTACCTCCCAGAGACAAAGTAGTCATTCTTGGAGATGGAAATCCCAAAGGTAATTTCAAATTTGAAAAGCTAATTTATGTTCATTACTTATGATTTTCAAAATTAATTATACGATTTTATTTTATTTATTTTTTAAGGAGTGTTGGTGGATGAAGAAGATATAGCAATTTATACTATAAAAGCAGTGGAAGACCCAAGAACTTTGAACAAGACCCTTTATCTGAGGCCCCCAGCCAATACACTGTCTTTCAATGAGATTGTCTCACTCTGGGAGAAAAAGATTGATAAGACCCTTGAAAAAATTTATGTTCCAGAAGATCAAGTTCTTAAGAACATTCAGGGTAAGTAAGAACAATTTCATCAGTAAAAGTTCTATTTAGTTACTAGGATATGACATTGTATCTCAGAAAATCATTGAAACTAAAACATACCATTTATTTGATAGCAAGTGATTAGTTATTTGTGCAACTTTTGATTGAATTTTATCAATCAAATATGCCCTTTAATTTTTCTTTATTATTATTATTTTCAAAAATCCTGAGTTCTACCATGGTTTGTTTTTGGCAGGGTCTACCTTTCCTTTAAATCTCATTTTGTCCATTGGTCACGCTACATTTGTGAAAGGAGACGCTTCAATCTTCAAGACCGAAGATCCTTCGGGTGTCGATGCTACTGAGCTTTATCCCGACGTCAAATACACCACCGTTGATGAATATCTTGGTCGTTTTGTCTAGTTCATGACACCCTTTCCTCTTTATAAGCACTGGTGGCTGAGCTCAGTATAATCTGTGAATTTGTGTATGAACTTGGTGTATTTATGGCAATAAAAACAATAATACTGTCAACTACAAAGAGGAACTTTGCATTTACTTCTTAGCAATGGCGGTTTACCTTTTAAATAAGATTTCCTTCTACTTCAGTACAAAATTTTGCAGCATTAACATTCATATATCCATATGCAGGTTTATAGTTGTTACTGTAAATACATACCTCCCCCCACCTCAACGCAATTTGTCACAGTAGTTCAATCGTTGATTAGTAACTTTTCTTTAGTTTGTTTTTCTTTCATCTCTGTCCGTAGAGCCAAATTAACCTTATCATACTTGGTGGCAGGAAGCCATTGCAACAACCACCCGGTGCCTAAGAATTTCATTTTTTGGCATGGGACTTAAATAATTCTACAAAGCCCTGGAACATAGACTTAGTCGCCTCTTCCATTACCAAACCAACCTCACTGACACAAGCTTCAAGATAATTAATCCAATAATATATCCGTTTTACTAATATCTAATTGGACAAGAATGCATATTGATCTTAGATAACATGTGAATTTCTTCCAAGTATACGAAGAATTAAGAAAAAGTCAGAGAAACTTTTAATATTCTGTGAGGTGACGACTAAACTAATGGAATCCTAACAAAAGATTCGAGTCTACCATAACCAGTAAGCGCTATGTTATAAATAATTTCCATTATTTTTTCATTCTGCTATGTTAAAGAATAATCATTTCCGAGTCTCCTTAAACCCTCTGCTTCATTCCCAACTGAGATTTCCTTATAGAAGATCTAATGGCTCAGAAAAGTAAGATTTTGGTAATAGGGAGACTGGTTACTTTGGAAAGTTCATAGTGAAGCACTAGTCAGAGAAAGCACAGCTTCTAATCCTGAAAACTCAGAACTTTGAACAAGATCCTTTATTTTTTAAGGGGTGCTGGTAGATGAAGAAGATATATATAGCAACTTATATTATAAAGCAATGGAAGACCCTTTATTTTATTGTCCTCAACTGAGATTGACAAGACCCTTGAGAAGATGAAATACGGAAGATCAGCTTCTTTAGAGCAGTCAGGGTAAGTAAGAACAATTTCATGAGTACAAAAAATTCTTATTGGTCAATAGGATATAACATTGTATATCACAAAATCATCAAAACTAGAACCTACCCTTTATTGTATATTAAGTGATTAATGATGTGTTCAAACTTTGATTGAATTTAGCAATTAAATGTGCCCCCCCCCCCCCCCCCCCTCTCTCTCTGTCCCAACTGATTTCTACTATGGTTAGCCTTTTTTACGTCACTTTTTGGCAGAGGCTAGCTTTCCTTTTAAATCTCTCATTTAATCCTTTGGCCACGCTGCATTTGTGAAAAGAGACGCTTCATTCTTCAAGACTGGATGCTACTGAGCTCTATACAGAGGGCAAGTACACCACCGTTGACCAATATCTTGGTCGTTTTTGTTAGGGAATAACCTCCCTAATAGACACACAATAGTGGAAGCGATAAAAATTAATGTGAAAAATAATGCCGAAATAAATAAACAAGACACACACAAAATTAGCGTGGTTCACCAATTTGGCTACGTCCACGGAGTTGTTGCAGATCTTTACTATAGGGAGAAAAGAAATCTTTACAAGTGTTGGTTTATTTTATAATTGCTACGCAAGTACACGTGCCGAACAAGTAATATAATAATGAGTTGAGTATCGTCTCCACATAGATTGATTACTAAAATAAGTTGAAAAAACTAAATGTCAAAACAAGCTAAATTAAGAATTTAGAGGAACTAACATATGCAAATAAAAAAAATGTAAATGCCAAATATAAAATAATACGATCTAAACCAGAGATTGTAAATCAATAGAGATATTAAGCTGGAATTATTGAATCCTCCTCGGTTGCAAATCTGGGTACAATTGCTGCAGCAATGCTTACGGTAAAATTCACTCCAGTAACTGAAAATTCCTTCTATACATAATAATCTTCCGAATTTATTATGTTGTGAGTTCTTCAAACTAGATTTAACATATTCCTATACAGATCCAGTTCTCAATACTCCATTTATAACATCGATTTTCAATGGGTTATACATGGTAACAATATATTCCTATATCATTACTAATTCAAAGATCTACCAAAGAGATACTTGAAATATGCATCATTCAAGCTAGATCCAACTGAATTAATCTTTCCAGAATTAATCCTAGTTTATTTATCCTAAATATTGATGGCCAAACAATAATAGGACATAATAATGAAGCTTACTTGAGTGAACAAGAGGAAATTACCAAAAACACTTAAAATAACATTTAATCCTTCATTACAACCTTAGATTCATCAATATCCAAGCTAAAGAAACTTAGCTCATTTTCTGAAATTTAAACAATAGTAGCTTAAAATACTCCATCGATTTCAAAATATTCAAGAAAGGAAATAAAGAATTCAATAGAAGAATATTAAAAGAAGTCAAGAAAGTGCTAGCTGGATGATAGTTATTTTTTGCCCACTACTGCTACTAGTACTCCTCCTTCTTCGTCATTTCTTCCTTGTACTGTTCCCTCTCTCCTCCGTTCCTTTTCTGTGTAATTTTCTCTCTTGAGCTGCCGCCACCCCTTCTTCCTACAATACACTTTCCTTTTATATTAGAGTAGGTAAGGTACCCTAACACACGTGTCAGCCAAATATGGAGTAAGGACCACTTTTGCTTCATTTTCCCTTAGCTAATATTTAATATTAGCTGTCAGCACCAGCTGTGCATAAAAGATACTAGCTAAAAAAAGAATTTTGCTGTTTAGTATTGCTTTAGCATATTGCTGCAGTAAAGTTACTCCCAACCTTGACTTAAGTTCATCCTTTCTTCAAAGATGCTGCCATTTAAATTTATCAAAACTCAAGTTCTAATTTCAGCATTTTTACTAGAAATTAACAGAAATAAAATAGATATTGACTGTATTAGATTTTGAACATCAGAAACATCACAGACCAAAATAAAATAAAGAAAAGCACCTAAACTAGACAATTTAATCCTTTAAAACAACTATCCTATGACTCAAAAATATACCAAATAACTCTATTTTTACAGAGTTATTACACCCCCAAACTTGAATTATTACTCGTCCCCGAGTGACCAAAATGACATAGACACAAAAGAGTTCTGGTTTACTGACAGTAAGAAAATCATTCCTTAGTTCTCTGTTCTACTGTTCAATTTTCATCCTTTGATCAGAATCACCCTTCCTCAAATACCAGTTCAATTCATTACAAACTTACTTCACATGTGATTTTCCCTTGAGTGTGTGTGTGGAAATTATGGTTAGAATTCTCTGGATTACTCAAGTCATATCAAAACATGATCATTGGGCCTAACTTTCTGGTTTTAAAAGCTAATCTTTTAAATCCTTCTCCACTAATGCAAGTCAACCAAACACTTAAGACTTATAAGGCTTTAACAACCTTGCACTATTGAGCTTAATTTGGGGATTGTTTTCATTATTACTTGTTTCTTTTTTCTTTTTTTTTTTAACACTCAGATGTCACAATGCCTTTTTACCCGAATGTCAACATTGGTGATGAAGGCACCCGGTTACTCAGCAAAGTCACTTTCAGAGTTACTGTAGCATACTCATATTTCAGACCACCGTTTGACTCAAAGGTTCACATAGAGCTCATGTTACCCCTGGTTACTAAGCAGTTCAAAATAGTGGAGTATTCATTATTTATAACACTATTTCTTTCTCTCTTTTTTTTTTTGACTCCTCCAAACTTAAAATCAACTTTCTTTTAATGTACCATGCCTACACTAAGTCCTTCATGTTTGGTCTCTTAAATTTTGCCTTAAAAGATTCACAAAATCAGTTCTAGAACCTAAAGCCCTCACAGTGATTCAAGATTTCCTAAGCTTTCCAAAAGTCCTCTAATCCATAGTTCTAGTGCACAAAAAAATTGGAAATTTCACATCTAACAACAAGCTGAAATAAATATCCCCAACATTCAATTCAAGGTAATTAATCTCATAAGCTGAAAATTTTAAAGTAGTGAGAATTTCATAAGATCACAAAGTTGCAGCATACCAGAGCAAAAGAACACACATAGAAATTAACAAAACAGATAAAACTAACACCCCCAAGCTTAAAACAAGCAGTGTCCCCACTACGACACAAAATGTAATGAAACACATAAGGAAATAAAAAGAAAGGGAAAGGAGTGAAAACTCCCTGTCACAGTTATGCTGCAACTCCATTAGATTCATCTTTTTGACGTGTGCTCATCGTCCAAGTCCTACAGTATTTCTTCTGGGAATGCAGGGAAAATTGGAATGAGTTTGGTGAAATTCTTTTGCAAGGACTTCTTCAGGACATTATCCCGTTCCTTTGCATATGCCCAGAATTGCTGCTGTTGCTGGTGAATTTGCTGCAGCATGGACATCAGTTGGTACTGCTGTATCTCCTGTTGACTCATGCACTACTCCAGGGACTTTAGCTGCTGCAGGATATCGCTGTTGGTGCTACTGCTGGATGCTGCAGTAGGTCTGCTTGATGAGGGTCGATGGGTAGACTCGGCTGGTCCTTCTTGGGCAATTCTGGCCACAACAATGGCATCTATTTTTCCCGTGTTGTGTAGCTTTTCTTCATTGACCAGATAAGGAGCACAGACATTGCGACACATCCTGGCAATGAGGGACGGGAAAAATAGAGCCCCTGATTTCCTCGTAGCACATGCACAAATTTCCCTATAAATCATTCGACTCACATTGATAGATTTACTAGTTAACATGGAGTACAATAGCAACACACGCTCCTTGGAAAATATTTTGCCATACATGGTGGGCAACAAGCGAGATTTTAGAAAATGGTACCATACTTTTGCAGGTGCTTTCAGCGAGCTCCGAAGGCATGTGTTGGCACCCTGAGATGAGACATTCTACTTGACTCCTGCTACAACAATAGTCTCCAGCACCGTGAGCAGTTCGGATTCTGTGATGTTTTCTACGAATTCAGAGTGCTCATCTACCAGATCCCCCAAACCAAAGATGGTATTGATGGCTTCCACGCTCAAGGGCACCTGAACTCCTCTAACATACACGGTTTCCTCTCTTGGATTAGTCAGGTTGGCGTAGAATTTGCTAATTGAAGGCACAATCAGGTCCTCTGGGTGAGCACAGAACAATTACCAGTTGTGTTGGATGATAACATCTACAATGAATGACAACTGCCCTAGTGGTGCATTATTGTCCCACATGAACCCTTTCTCGGCACTTAGAGGCCGATTTTGAATATTCTCTTCATACCATACTTTGCTGCTTCAGATTCGAACATGACTGCTTTAGAGGCTTTATGAGCTACTCGTTTGATTCCCATTTCTCGTGTAACAGCAGAGTTCTCTCCCCTAAACTTGAGCGAAAATGAAACCCCTCACCAGAATTCCCAACGGCCATCAAAGAAGAGGAGAGTGGTGAGGTGGAGACTGAAATGAGGTTGCTGTTGAAGGAAATTGTGTGGGGCTACGGTTTAAAAAGAGGAAAAAGTTACCCCACTTTCTTTCTTTTTAATTTTTTTTTGATTAGTCTGGAACTGAGTCTGTTGCTGTAGCACATATATAACACTAATTTCGTTACTGTAGCAATCTGTCATTTCCTAGGAATCTATCGTTCTTCATCGGAATACCAAAAATCCTTCCTGAACTCTTGCTTCCCCACTTGTCTCCACTATTAAGCACGTTTCCTTGCATAAGAATTAACCATAGATCAAAAATCAAGTTTTCACATCTCGTTACCCCATTTTTTTTTTAACAACTAACAAAAGAACAGGAAAATGTAAAATTTCTAAAGAATAAAAGAAAAAAAGAATTAAAAGGGTGATAAGCAGTGGGTTGCTCCCACTAAGCACTTAGTTTAGACTCAACAGCTCGACTTCTTATTCAGTCATGGGTCTTGTAGAGTGACTGAGGTCTTTCCTCTGTCAAATTCAAGTTCCCAATAGTGCTTTAATCTTTGGCCATTGACCTTGAACTGGCGACCTGAGTTTTCTTCTAGTAAGTCAACAGCACCATATGGATAGACCTTGGCTATTGGGATTTTTGCCCTAAAAAGTAGATTTCTAATTTTACCCTTTTGAGTATAAACAATTTTCTCTTATTTTAAATTATGATATTTGCTAGATTAAACTATCTTAGTTGAATAGTTTATTCATCTAAAAAAGATTCCATGACTTTATATGTGTATAAAGAAACAAACATGATTAAGTGTTAATTATGGGGAGACTTGTTTCTTTATCTAAGTCTAAATGAAGTAGTTTACAATCTGTAAATAAAGATGTAATACTTTATTTACTATAGGTTGTAGTGTTTATCTATTTCAACGGGAATGATATGTCTCAAATCATTGAAGTATCTGGCTTCTGATAGAAACACTAATACAACATAAACAAATTATGTGTATTAAACTAGACTAGGTAATATAAAGAATTGAAGTATCGTAACTTAATTATTATATTATCACAAACTAGCTATTAGCATATAAATCTTAATCCTTGATGTTTGACTGGACTTGCTTTCATGGGTTATAGCTTTTTGATTTGTTAAAAGACTAACCTCTATGAAGTTAGAGGTGAACTCTGGCATATTGAAGGTTATGGCTTATGAATTGATGGGAACACCAAATAGTTAAGGACACTATACATTAATACCACTTTAGGTTCTTTTAAGATTCATGCAATAATTAAATCTAAAATCTTAGTATTCACTTTGTGAATTGGTTGATAATTTTGACTAAATGGCCATTGAGAATAAAATTATCGACAACATTATTCCTTGATAGAAAGATGGTAACTTAAAGATAAATAGGTGTTAGAGGGGTATTACGGTAATTTCACCTATCCAACTACGGCATTGTATAGTTAAACCCTAATCTCATCTCTAGAGTTTTGTATCTAGATTTGATTTATGTTGTACATGATCCTGTATATGATGCATGTGTTATATGGTTATGAAAACCGTTTTAATGTAAAAATTTTAAAACCTTAATACGCTATTTTTCCGCTGCGTTCATGATATGATCATGTATTTTTCATATCTGCATGCATGCATGATTTTCCTAAGTGTTAGGTCAATTTACCAACAATTGGTATCGAGAGCTTAGGTTTATATGTATAGCATAATATTGATCTAGAATTGAATATGTAGGTTATGTTATTGAGTTTGAGCAATTTTTGTTTATAATAGTTAAATGATTCATGGTGATGAATGATATTTAATTACGTATACTATTGACTTTTGCATGGTGAGAAAAATTGTGGATTGTGATTCTAGCAAAATTAGGTTTGGGTGTTCTTGAATTTTAAGTTTGATATATTCATGAACATGTTTCAAAGAATTTGAAAATCTGAATTTTTTCTACAATTTTTTGATGTTGTTTTAAATTTTTCAGCATTTAAAAAAAAAAAAAAATTTCGGCCAGCCCTAGTCTCACGCACGCGGCTCAACTGC
>JXTB01000044.1:66049-78310 GCA_002914805.1 Parasponia andersonii
TGAATTTAAATCAGTTACTTTGATTGATAAATCACAAGAGTTGGTGATTTTGTCAAAGTTCATTCCTGATAATTAATACCCTTGTTGAGGTATTTTTTATCTTACTTAAGATAATGAACACTCTTGTTGTGGCGTTTATTATCTTACTGCAAAATTAAATCGAAACAAAGATATTTGTATTAGATTGTTTTTCCCTATGTGTTTAATTGAGAATTAAACCTAAAGAATTTAATTGTGAATTGAATTCATTAAATTCGATTATGAATTGGATTTTTTTTTTATTTTTGTCTAATTGGGGCTCTTATTATTTTGCAGTTTAAGGAAATATTATTTCATACGATGGACAAGGTTTCCAGAAAGAGGAAAGAGACAAAGGAATATAGTACAAGGAGTAAAACGAGGACATTTATGGAGACATCTCAGCATTTAAAGAAATTGAATGATAATCAACATGAGAATACCTCTACTGAAAAGAAGTCAAGAGCTTCTCTGGTAGTTAGGTTGTTTGGGAGGCCAAGAAAATCACTCTCTGTAGAGGATAGAAGAGATCTCTGGCTAGTGGACTCAGGATCTAGTGTCAATATCTGCAACGACAAGAAATAGTTCATTGAACCAAATCAATTAAATGATGTTGGTCATGATGTGGAAGTGATAGACAATCGAAGAGTTCGAATAAAGGGCATAGGCGATGCTTACCTCAAGATCAATGATAACTCCATGATCTTGAAAGATTACTATTACGTATCGGAATTCAGTTTAAATGCTCTTTCGGTATCGAAGATGTTTAAAGAAGACTATCGCTTCTAGTTTGACAAGAAGGTGAAAGTTTTCTATAATAATCTATTGTACTGTGTGAGAGAAATGCAGAATGGATTTTATGTCCTAATCCCAAAGCCATAAAGTACATCATCTTCAATCATGAGCATTACTACACTTCAGGAGATGGTGAATAACATCAGGAAGGAGCGCTACACTATCGATTGGCACAAGCAACTCGGACACATGTCATGCTCAGAAATTCACAGACTTATAGAGCTGGGTCAATTGCCTGAAGTAGACATTAGCAATGACATAGACTGTGAGGATTGCAAGAAGCCTGTAAAGTACAAGCGTCCTCTTGCTACTCGTTATGAGAAAGCTGAGGCATGTTTAGAGTGTGTACATGTGCATATCTGTGAACCTATGGAGGTAGTTTCCTACAACAAGCATACATTGTTTATNCTGCTGAGAGGTACAACATCAGACTCAAGCAAACCATAGAGCTGATGTACAAGGAGTCGCTGCTGTCCTATAGATACTGGAATTATGCTTTAAGGGTAGCTTCATACATCCTCAACTTCATTCCATCAGAAAGAGTTGCTTTAACACCTTTTCAGATGTGGATGGGCTATGTAGAGAGCTTAGAGCATCTAAAGGTATGAGGTTACGAAGTATATGCGTGCAAGAAAGTGAGAGACGAAGTTGACAAGAATTCAGAAAAGTGTTTTCTACTTGACTATCCAAAGGAAGAGAAGGGCTACATTCTTTACAAACAATCTACGAATACTCCTTTATCAGCATAAGTGGAGACTTTCTGGAGGATGAGAGGGAAGTCTATTAAGAAAACGATGAAGAGAGAGCTTATGATCTTCATTGCTTTTCTTAGTCATTAAGTTGTTAGTTGAACACTTAGATTTTGCTTTTATTAATTTTTGTCATTTGGAACATTTTAGAATTTTTAGTATGTTATTTTTAGTAACTGCTTTTTGGACAAGTGGAAGATTGTTGGGATTTTTGCCCTAAAAAGCAGATTTCCAATTTTACCCTTTTGAGTATAAACAACTATCTCTTATATGAAATTATGATATTTGCTAGATTAAACTATCTTAGTTGAATAGTTTATTCATGACTTTATATGTGTATAAAGAAACAAACATGATTAAGTGTTAATTATGGGGAGACTTGTTACTTTATCTAAATCTAAATGAAATAGTTTACAATCTGTAAATAAAGATGGAATAATTTATTTACTATAGGTTGTAGTGTTTGTCTATCTCAACGGGAATGATGTGTCTCAAATCATTGAAGTATCTGACTTCTGATAGAAACACTAATACAACATAAATAAGTTATGTGTATTAAACTGGACCAGGTAATATAAAGAATTGGAGTATCGTAACTCAATTATTATATTTTCACAAACTAGCTCTTAGCATATAAATCTTAATCCTTGATATTTGACTGGACTTGCTTTCATGGGTTATAGCTTTTTTATTTGTTAAAAGACTAACCTCTATGAAGTTAGAGGTAAACTCTGGCATATTGGAGGTTATGGCTTATGAATTGATGGGAACACCAAATAGTTAAGGACACTATACATTAATGCCACTTTAGGTTCTTTCAAGATTCATGGAATAATTAAATCTAAGATCTTAGTATGGACTTTGGAATTGGTTGATAATTTTGTCTAAATGGCCATTGAGAACAAAATTATCGACAACATTATTCCTTGATAGAAAGATAGTAACTTAAAGTTAAATAGATGTTGGAGGGGTATTACGGTAATTTCATATATCCAACTACGGCATTGTATAGGGATTATATATGTGGTATAGAATATGCTAGATGGATCGGTTAATCAAGGTTAGTTGATTAAATCTCTATAAAAGGCATGACATTTAATCTAAGAGAGCAGTATTGGGCCTTTAGTGGAGTGTCCCTTTTACTATTAATATTTATATAAATACCATAATAAGAGTTACTATATATTTATCATATTATTGGAGCTTAGATTATTTGGATACATTAGGTCCCTTGTCTAGCTCAATTAAGCTCATTAATTGGTTGGTGGTATTTGTGAAATAAGTTTTATGAAACTGTGTAAAATAATGATTCTACACAGAAGTTGGTATTTTTATAAATAAGTTTCATGAGTTAGACATATTTATAAAATTGCACCCAAAGCCCAAATTGGAGAACAAGTCCAATCCTAATTGGACTAGGGTTAGCAGATTTTGGTCCCATATATATAAGATATATGAGAGGAAAAACTACACAGTAACTCATATAGAGTCACACGCATAAGGCATAGGGAGAGAGAGATTTCGGCCAACCTGGGCTAAGGGAGAGAGAAAAATGTTTCCTATAATCTCATAGTCTCATCTCATATCCCGGTGTTCCATAGGATCAAGAAGGCGTTCTTGATCTATGCCCACTCGCTTCATCAACCAAGAGCAAGAGCATAGACAAGAAGATCTAGGGTTGGAGGTTTGATCACCATCAATAAGGAGATCGAGGAGGAACACACTACAAGAGGTAAACCCTAATCTCATCTCTAGGGTTTTGTATCTAGATTTGATTTATGTTGTACATGATCCTGTATATGATACATGTGTTATATGGTTATGAAAACTGTTTTCATGTAAAAATTTTAAAACCTAAATCCGCTATTTTTCCGTTGTGTTCATGATATGATCATGTATTTTCCATATCTGCATGCATGTATGATTTTCCTAAGTGTTAGGTCAATTTACCAACACTTTCTTCATTGTATTGTTCCCTCTCTCCTCCGTTCCTTTTCTGTGTAATTTTCTCTCTTGAGCTGCTGCCACCCTTCTTCCTACAATAGACTTTCCTTTTATATTAGAGTAGGTAAGGTACCCTAACACACGTGTCAGCCAAATATGGAGTAAGGACCACTTTTTCTTCATTTTTCCTTAGCTGGTATTTAATATTAGCCGTTAGCACTAGCTGTGCGTAAAAGATGTCAGCTAGAAAAAGAATTCTACTGTTCAGTATTACTCCGGTGCGTTGTTGCAGCAAAGTTACTCCCTTCCTTGACTTAAGTTCAGCCTTTCTTCGAAGAGGCTGTCATTTAAATTCATCATAACTCAAGTCTTAATTTCAGCATTTCTACTAGAAATTAACAGAAATAAAATAGATATTAATTGTATTAGATTTTGAACATCAGAAACACCACAGACGAAAATAAAATAAAGAAAAGCACCTATACTAGACAATTTAATCCTTTAAAACAACTATCCTAAGAGTCAAAAACATATCAAATAACTCTATTTTTATAGAATTATCAAAAAGTGTTTACAAACACTCACTCAGCACTCTTCACACGCAGACCCTGAATACACCTAAGAGAAAAACTGTATTTTTCTCTAACTCTCAAGAATAAAATCTCTCTATTTTACTCTCACTATGCTTGGTGTTTCTCATTTCTCTGGGATGATGAACAATGAGAGATGAAGACCCTATTTATAGTTGAGGCTCCTCCAAACTTTACACATTTTCCTCTCAAAGTTTCCTAATATACCACACTTATCACACACGCTTTGTACACGTTTTATTTTTCTTTTCTTTTATCGTGTATAATATGCAAACCGTGTTTTGCATACAGGATTAAGACACTAAGCATTTAAAGCTCCTCTACTAACAATCTCCCACTTAAAGACTTGATTCCAATCATGTCTTCACATTTGATCAATACAGTAGCTCGTCTCCTCTTCTTCATGCTTGTAAGCTAACTGAAGCTGAATACAACTTCAGTTTGTCAATGGTTACCATTTTAGTTAATACATCTACTGGGTTCTTGCTTCCTGGAATCTTCTCTAGCACCAAGACTCCATCTTCCAAAGCTGAGCATATGAAGTGATACCGAACCTGTATATACTTTGTCTGAGCATGATACACAGGGTTCTTCGCGAGATGAATAACACTTTGACTGTCACAATGCAAAGTGTTCTTTCCATAATTCTGACCTAGTTCCTCCAAGAAGCTCTGTAACCAGATCAACTCCTTATTTGCTTCTGTCACAGCAACATACTCTGCTTTAGTAGTAGATAGAGCGATAATCTTTTGTAGATTTGAGACCCAGCTGACTACCGTACCACCTAATGTAAACACATATCCAGTGGTACTCTTCCTGCTGTCTATATCACCAGCCATGTCAGCATCAACATAGCCCTGTAGACCTAAATCTAACTTTCTAAAGCATAAGGCCATGTTGCTGGTGCCTCTCAAATACCTAAGAATCCATTTCACCACTTCCCAGTGTTGTTTTCCAGGATTGCTCATATATCAGCTCACAACTCCCACTGCATGTGCTATATCTGGTCTGGTACATACCATGGCATACATAAGGTTGCCAAGAAGAATATGGTACCTTGGCCATGTGAGCTTGCTCCTACTCTGGTAAGGGTGACTGTTCCTTGGTTAGTTTGAAGTGACTAATTAAAGGAGTACTTACAGGCTTTGCACCATTCATGTTGAATCTGCTAAGCACCTTCTTCATATACTCCTCCTGAGATAGCTTTAAACTCCCATTCATCATATCTCTAGAAATCAGCATCCCAAGGATTTGCTTTGTAGCTCCCAAATCCTTCATAGAAAACTCCATTGACAATTCTCTCTTGAGCTTATCAATTTTCTCTATACTCCAGTAATCAACATATCATCTACATATAAAAGTAGAATAATATAGGAATTGTCAAACCTCTTTATGCAACAACAGCGATCTACCTGGCACCGTAAGTAACCATTATTACTCATAAATGCATTGAACTTCTTGTACCATTGTCTTGGAGCCTGTTTCAGGCCATATAGGCTCTTTTGAAGTTTGCATACCATTCTCTCCTTCCCTTGTACTTCAAAACATTGTGGCTGCTTCATGTAAATTTCTTCCTCTAGATCACCATGAAGAAATGTTGTCTTGACATCTAATTGCTCTAGATGCAAGTCTTCTTTAGCCACCAACCCAAGTATTGTTCTGATAGTGGTCAATTTGACCACTGGAGAGAAAATCTCAGTGTAATCGATGCCTTCTTTCTGTTGAAAGCCTTTGACAACAAGTCTTGCCTTGTACCGTTTACTACCATCAAGTTCTTCTTTTATTCGGTACACCCACTTGTTGTGTAATGCCTTCTTTCCTTCTGGGAGTTCTGCCAACTCCCATGTCTGATTAGATGCCAGTGAGTTCATCTCATCTATCATGGCTAACTCCCATTGGGTTGACTCATCATGCTGCACTACTTCTTTATAAGTCTCTGGCTCGCCTTTACCAGTTAATAAAATGTAATGCAGTGCTGGGGAATATCTCTGAGGAGGTCGAATTATTCTAGAAGATCTTCTGAGTTCACCCACTGTGGTCTGCTACTGGTGCTATAACTTCTTGATCTTTCTCGCCATCATTAATCTTCATTTCATCTATTGGGTTCTCATTCAATGGAATTACCCTAGCCTTTTTTACTTCAGGATATACACTATCAGCTCCGGTGCCTAATCTATCCCCGTACATCACTTCCTCGTTGAATATGATGTCCTTGCTTCTGATGATATTCCGATTTTGATCATCCTAGAAATGATAACCAAACTCAGCATCACCATAACCAATAAAAAGACATTTTTTAGACTTAGGATCAAGTTTACTTCTATTGGCAAGATCTATATGAACATAAGATAGACAACCAAATACTTTCAAGAAAGAAAGGTTTACCTTTTTACCGCTCCAGACCTCCTCTAGTATTCTGCAATCTAGTGGTACTAATGGCTCTCTGTTGATAAGATATACAGTAATGTTAACTGCATTGGCCCAAAATGTCTTTGGCAACCCTGCGTGCAATCTCATGTTCCTTGCATGTTCATTCTTTCAGCAACACCATTCTGTTGAAGTTTCCCTGGAATAGTTTTCTCGAACTTGATCCCATTATTGGCACAATACCTCTTGAAATCGTCATCATCATATTCTCCCCCATTGTCAGACCACAAGCATTTTAATTTCAGATTAGTTTCATTCTCAACCATGGCTTTCCACTTCTTAAAGATATCGTAAACATCATATTTATTTTTTAGAAAATAAAACCATACCTTTTTGCTTGAATCGTCAATGAATGCCACATAGTATCTTGAGCCTCCAAGGGATATCACAGGAGATAGCCCCTACACGTTTGTATGAACCAACTCCAACTTTGCTGCTCTCGGTTCTCTTCCACCTTTCGAAAAACTCACCCTTTTTTGCTTGCCAAAGATATAGTTTTCACACAGGCTATGCTCAACTGACTTTAGCTCTAGTAGTTTTCCTTTTGACAACATTATCTTCATTCTCTTTTCACTCATATGCCCAAGTCTACAGTGCCATAGACTTGAATTAACTTTAGCATCGACTGTCGCCAAAGTATCTCTTCAACCAGAAGTTATGTAGAGAGTTTTAGTTTTGTTTCCTTATGCAACAACTATGGCTCCTTTGCTAACCTTCCACGAGCCACCAGTAAAGGTCACATTGTGTCCTTCCTCGTCAAGTTTCCCACCGATATAAGGTTCCACATCAATCTTGGTACATGCCTTACTTTATGGATTTTCTATACCGATCCGTTTGACATCTTCAGATGGATATCACCCATACCAACAATATCTAAAGGTTTCCCATCGGCTAGATAAACTTTTCTGTAATTATCAGCAACATAATTTTCTAATACATCACGGTGTGCAGTGGTATGAAACGAAGCTCCAGAGTCTAAGACCCTAAGAGTCAATTGGATTATCTACAGATAATAGTAAAGCATCTTATACCTCATCAGTCACGATATTCGCATCGTTTCTACTATCGTCTCTCCTTGGCACTCTGCAATTCATTTTTATGTGGCCAGTCTTGCTACAATTCCATCATTCCAGTCTTCTTCCAGATCTGGACTTGTCTCTACCATTCCTTGATTTGGATCTACCACGACATCGATTAGAATTCTTTTCGCTGCTTCTGCCCCTGTTCTCGAGATTTAGGGCAGAACTCGATGATGTGCCTTCACTCGAATCAATTCTGCGAAATTCTTCTGCCAAAATTCGGTCTCTAACATCATTGAATTGTAGTTTTCCTTTGCCTACAGAATTGCTAACCGCAACCCTCATTGGTTCCCAGCTGTTTGGTAGAGACGCTAGAAGAATTAGAGCACGAACTTCATCGTCGAAATTAATTTTGACTGACGTCAACTAAGAGACGATTGTGTTAAACTCATTGATATGTGTTGCAACTGAAGCACCTTATCCCATCTTTAGATAAAACAATTTTTTCATCAGAAGTACCTTGTTGTTTGCTGACGGTTTCTCATACATGTCTGACAGGATGCTCATCATCTCTACTATGGTTTTTGCCTCTGCCATATTATGAGCAATGTTCTTCGTTAGCATCAATCGGATTACGCCTAACACCTGTCGATCAAGGAGTTCCCAGTCGTCATTCTCCATCTTCTGGGTTTCTTCCTTGACAGAACTAATGTAACTTTTTACTATGCAGATAATCATTAATCTGTAATATCCAGTATGAGAAGTCTGTACCATCGAACTTGTCAATTCTGAGTCCTGATCCTTCACCTCCGGCCATTGCTCCCACTAAAATCGAACTTTCGCTATGATACTAGTTTTTAGGGAATAATCTCCCCAATAGACACACAATAGTGGAAGCGATAAAAATAAATGTGAAAAATAATATCAAAATAAATAAACAAGATACACACAAAATTAGCGTGGTTCACCAATTTGGCTACATCTACGGAGCTGCTGCAGATCTTCACTATAGGGAGAAAAGAAATCTTTACAAGTTTTTACAAATACTCACTCATCACTCCTCACACCCAGACCCCGAATACACCCAAGAGAAAAACTATATTTTTCTCTAACTCTCAAGAATAAAATTTCTCTATTTTACTCTCACTATGCTTGGTATTTTTCACTTCTCTGGGATGATGAACAATGAGAGATGAAGACCCTATTTATAGTTGAAGCTCCTCCAAACTTTACACATTTTCCTCTCAAAATTTCCTAATATACCACACTTATCACACATGGTTTGTACACGTTTTATTTTTCTTTTCTTTTACCGTGAATAATATACAAACCGTGTTTTGCATACACGATTAAGACACTGAGCATTTAAAGCTCCTCCACTAGCAGTTTTGTCTAGAATTCATGACACTCTTTTGTAACACCGGCACTGGTGTCTGATTAAGACACTGAGCATTTAAAGCTCCTCCACTAGCAGTTTTGTCTAGAATTCATGACACTCTTTTGTAACACCGGCACTGGTGTCTGAACTAGGTGTGGACTTAGTGTATCTGTGTATGAACTTATTGTGAATATGGCAATAAATAAAGATTGTGTGCAAATAAAAACTCTACAATTACATCCTTCATTGAACAACTGATGTCTCCTTTCAAATAAGATTACAAGCATAAGATTTTGCAGCATTAACATTCATAGACGATTGCATAGTATGTCTCACAGTTGTAACTTACCGAATCAAGTTTTGAACTTTTTTTTTTCCTTCTTTTCAAAGGCATAATACTTAAAACAATTTGTGACCAAGTCTCTCTCTTTTCTTTTTCCTATCCTTTTTCTTTTTCTGTAGTCAGTTAATGGCATTATTGATCTTATTATAATTGGATAGTGTCAGGAAGTAGTTGTAACAACTAGCCAGAGGCTAAGAAATATTTTCATTTTTCTTTTAGTATGGGACTAAATTATCCTACAAACCTTATGAGCTACTTTGTAAATCAGTCTTCTTGTTATAAATAATATACTTTTATAATCAGTTTTTCTGTTATGAAGCATGTGAAACTCGTAGAAGCAATATAAATAACATGTATGGTTGTGATGATGGAGAAATAAGGGGCAAAAGGGGAAAGAAACATAGCATTTTAAAATTATTCTTTTTCTTTCTGTTTGTAATTATATCCTCTTCCTTCATCAAACCAACCGCGCTAACATAAGCTTCAAGATTATTAAATCCAATAATATATCCATGTTGACCTCAAAAATAAAAAAATAAAAAATAAAAAATAAAAATCCATGTTACTAATAAAAAAAAATGCATAAACCCTGTGATACAAGAATCTTTTCCAAGTATACAAAGACCAAGAAAAGTAAGAAAAAACATTTAATATTGAGGGAGGTGATGACAACTAAACTAATGGAATCCTAAGAAAATATTCAAGTCTGTCATAACCTATAAAGAGATTATTGAGGGAGGTGATGACAACTAAACTAATGGAATCGTAAGAAAATATTCAAGTCTATCATAACCAATAAAGAGATTATATATTTTCCATTAGTTTCTTCTTTTGCTATTTAGGACTAGTGGCTCTGGTCAAATACTCTGATTCATTCAGAACATAGATTTTCCTGCAAAAAGATTACACTAATGGCTGAGAAAAGCAAGATTTTGGTTATAGGAGGGACTGGTTATATTGGAAAATTCATACTAAAGGCTAGTGCTAAAGCCGGCCATCCAACTTTTGCACCTCGTCAGAGAGAGCACAGCCTCTAATCCTGAGAAATCACAACTGTTTGATAGCTTCAAGAGGTCAGGAGTTACACTACGTTATGTGAGTAAGAAGTAAAACTTGTGTAACAAACAAGTTTTAATTTTGTTACCTTTGATTTAGTACTTGTAAATATTAACCTATCCATGAGTCATGTTGACCTTTTCATTTTTGGCAGGGAAATATATACGATCACAACAGTTTGGTAAAGGCGATCAAGAAAGTTGATATAGTGATCTCTTGTGTGGGACTGAGCAGTTAAATGATCAGGTGAAAATTATTGCTGCTATCAAAGAAGCTGGAAATATCAAGGTAAGCCCATATCTGTTCCCTATTGGTATTTTTTAGCAACACTTCTTTTTTGGGGGAAAAAAAAAACAGTGACGATAATGATGGCGATTTTCTTAAACAAGAGAAAAAGAATGAAGAACAGAAAATGAAAGTTTCATCAAGTAAAGTGTATATTCCCTTCATTTGGATTAAACTAAACAAATAGTGAATGAATCTTTAAACATAAATGGCAGAGATTTCTACCATCAGAGTTTGGAACGAATGTGGATCGAGCGATTTGAGCCCAAGCGGTTGAGCCAGCTAAAAGCCTATATGAGCTGAAAGCAAATTTCAGGAGAGTGGTAGAGGCTGAAGGAGTTCCCTAATCTTAGTCTGTTGCTATTACTTTGCAGGCTATATACTCTCTGAACTGGGACAGCCTAATGGAACAGTTCCTCCCAGAGACAAAATATTCATTCCGGGAGATGGAAATCCCAAAGGTATTTTGTCAAATTAACCAGCTAATTTAAGTTGGTTACTAGTGATTTCAGAAAGTGAAAAATGTTTTTTTTTTTTCTTTTTGCTTGTCTTGTTTTTTTAAGGAGTGTTAGTCGATAATTGTCACGACCCAAAACCCGGGCTAGTGGCAGAAGGAGAATTTCACAAATGTAGGAAATTCCTTAATTTATTTGAAAAGTGTCAAAAGTTCTAATTTTTATAAAAACAGTCCATTTAAATAAAATATTCGGAATTCCATCCCGTGAACCACTCCCACAGATCGTATACACCACCAAACATAAATTGAACAATTACTTGAAAACATAAAATTAATTAAAAAGAAACCAAACCCCGCATCATCATCATTCACAACAGATGTCCAATACCAGAATGGCATGCATAAGTTTACAGACAAATTTGAAAGCAGTAATCTTGGTTCAATACTAACACAAAAATCCAAATAGTCCAAAGACTATGACAACAAACTCCTAGCATTACCAAGAGGTGAACTATAATCAGGATGACCTCTTACTCCTCTTGATTACCAAGATCGCACTGGACACCACCTGAGGAGGAAGGTAAGGGGGGTGAGCATACAATGTCCAGTAGGAAAATAGTTATCTCGGAGAAAAATAGTTCAGTGATGGGAATCTCCTGCATAGTTAGTTCAAATCCAAAACATACACACACGTATATATATAATCCAAACCGGGAGCCAATATATATATAACAGTGTAATAAAAACCATCACTCCATATGCACATGACACAAATCAACCCATACCCATGAGCTCACATCCTCTCATCTGTGGAAACCCAGGATGATGGCACTAAGTGTACCTAACAGCCTGCCTGATACCTAAGCCCATACCCGGAGGGGACACCCATGTGTCGCCTACCAAACCTGGAGGGGCAACCGAATTGCCTACACCTGCCAAATGGGGAGGTAATCAGAAGTAACAAGACCTTGCGCAAATTTACGGACTTTCACCGACGGTGGGGCACGCAGCGCTACACTGTAAAACCCACGATGCTAACACGGTGCTCATGTATGATCCTATGACACGTGCAATACAGAACTGAAGTGTAAAAACTACTGTACTCTGGTTTTTCAATAAAACATGCATAATATGGTTTTATAGAAAAACAGGCAGCATAACGGCCCTATTTTTGATATACCCAAAATAACCTGCACACAG
>JXTB01000044.1:84378-137629 GCA_002914805.1 Parasponia andersonii
CGTGGCTCCCTTTGGCCGAGAGAGAGAGAGAGACGAGGGAGAGAAAGAGAGAGAGAGAGAGTGTGTTCTGGGGGGGGACGTGAGGGAGGAGAGAGAGAGAAGATATATGTATATATAATTTTTTTTTTTTTTAAATCTGGTCAAAGACCATTTTGCCCTTTAAAAAAATGGATTTTTACAATGACGAAGATGTAGCAACTTGTACTATAAAAGCAATGGAAGACCCAAGAAGCTTAAACAAAATCCTTTATGTGAGACCACCTGCCAATATCTTGTCCTTCAATGATATTGTATCCCTATGGGAAAAGAAAATTGGGAAGACCCTTGACAGGTCCTATCTTCCTGAAGATCAACTTGTTAAGAACATCCAGGGTAAGTAAGAGCTAGCAATTTCATTAGTAAATACTAACCAGTCACCAGAATGTGACATTATTCTATCTCACAAAATTATCAAAACTCAGACTTAACCTTTATTTGGTAGCAAGTGATTTAGCGGTTAACAATGCTTTTTCTCGTTTGGTTTGGTTTCAGAATATCGCTTTCCTTTAAGCTTCTTGTCTTTCTGCCACTATACATTTGTGAACGGAGACACTTCAATCTTTGAGACTAAAGATCATTCTGCTGCGGATGCTACAGAGATTTATCCAGAGGTCAAATACACCACTATTGACCAGTATCTTGATCGTTTTGTCTAGGAGTGTCTGAACTCGATGTGAACTCAACTCATTGTATTTGTAACGGACTCAATGTGATGCCAGTAAAGACCGCTTTCAACAATATTTATAGTCGAAGAACCATTTGTTCTTTCCTAACTATTATTTTTGTTATTAGGAATTAGGATAGCACTGTACCGATGGAATGGGATAAATAATACAAAAAAGGTAACAAAATTAGTTGACGTTTGCTTGTATGACAATTAGATGCCACGTCATGTGAACTAAAAGTTCGCAGATCCTTATATTAGATTCGTAATAACATGTCCGATCACAAGAACAATTCATCTTCGTTTGAGAAACCAACTGTGCCAACGTATTATCAATGCAACAATATGGTTAAGATTATTTGATCAAATTTTCGTCAGACTAATATACTATTCTTTTTGGGAAGTCAGAAACATAACAATATGTTGGAACTTGAACCTCGAAGGGAAAGATGTCCTTGTTCTTAGTACCTAAAAATGTGAAAAACAAACAAAAATGTCTAACTGAACAAAGTGTGTGAAATGTGAACTACAAGATACATGAATTTCAAGTTAATTAAGCATACAAAGAAAGAAATCATGTTTTTATCCGAGTTCAAATAATGAGAGAGGTGACAACTAACGAAATCCTAACCGAGGATTTGAGTCTATCATAACCGATAAGAGCAGCGATCATATATAATCCGTTCATATATTGCTGTTTAAGACTAGCCATTTCTGGCTCCCTTTAATTCCTGTGCTTCATTCGCAACTCAGATTTTCAAGTAAAAGATTCTATTAATGGCAGAGACAAGCAAGATTTTGGTCATTTGAGGAACTGATTACATTGGAAAATATATAGTAAAGGCAGGTGCTAAGGCCGGGATCCAACTTTTGCACTAGTTAGAGAGAGCGAAGCTTCTAATCCTGAGAAAGTCAGAACTGATTCAGAACTTCAAGAGCTTTGAAGTTACCCTACTTTATGCAAGTATATAGCACCATTTTTTATTTTGTTGCACTTAATTTAGTACTAAATAATACTGACCTTAAGAATGAGTCAACAGTCATCTTGATTATTTTTTTATTATTTTTATTTTTATTTTTTGGCGGGCAGGGAGATATATATGATCACAACAGTTTGGTGATGGCAATCAAGGAAAGTTGATGTAGTCATATCCACTGTAGGGTCAGAGCAGTTGGCTGATCTGGTGAAGATTATTGCTGATATTAAAGAAGCTGGAAATGTCAAAGTTAATATCTTATTTTTTCCTATTAGTATCATAATGTGTTACCGACGAAGCTCTTATTCTTTCATTTGGACTAAATAAATAAATGGTGAAGATTTCTGCCATCTGACTTTGGAACGAATGTGGATCGGTCCAAGCTGTTGAGCCAGCTGCAAGCTATTTTGGGATCAAAGCAGACATCAGGATACTGATAGAGGCTCAAGTTCCTTACAGCTTAGTCTCTTGCTGTTTTAATACATACTTATTTTGTAATATCAGATGTTGATGATACTGAGCTTTATCCGGACGTCAAATACACCACCATTGACGACTATCTTGGTCGTTTCGTCCAGTTATGACACCCTTTCGCAAGCACTGGTGGCTGAACTTGGTGTATAAATCAATGAATTTGTGTATGGAGTTGGAGTATCTATGGCAATACATTAAGATTATGTGTGCAACTGCGAAAAAAAAAAAAAACTCTATGTACATCTTCATTGAGCAATGTTTGTTACCTTTCAAATAAGACTTCCTTCTACTTTGGTATAAAATTTTGCAGCATTAAATTCATATATACACATATAGGTTATAGTTTTAACTTTTACCGCACTTAAAATTCATTTATCACAGAAGTTTAGGCATTTTTTTTCCCTTTCTTGGCACCCTCATTGCAATTTGTCACAGTGGCTCTATTGTTTGTTAGTTTATTCTCTTTGTCTTGTTTTCTTTTCTCTCTCTTTTATCTGCAGAGCAAAATTAATTCTATTACAAATAGATAATGGCAGCAGGAAGTTGTTGCAACAGCCACCCGGATCCGGACCGAAGAAATTTATTTTTGGCATGGGACTAAATAGTTCTACAAACCCCAGAAACAACGCTTTACACCTCTTCCTCTGCGAAACCAACCTCACTAGCTAACATGAGCTTCAAGATTATTAATCCAATAGTATAACCATATTACTAATAGAATATCTAATTAAACAAGAATGCATAAAACCTTGTGATATATGATTTTTTATTTTTTATTTTTTCCAATTATACAAAGACCAAGAAAAAGTCAGAGAAACTTTTAATATTGTGTGAGGTGGCAACTAAACTAATGCATCCTAACAAAAGATTTGAGCCTACCATAACCAATAAGAGCTTATATAATTATTAGATAATATGCTCCAGTGCTTTCTCCTTCTGAGTCTCCTTAAACCCTCTGCTTCATTCCCAACAGAGATTTTCTTGTAAAAGATATTAATGGCTAAGAAAAGTAAGATTCTGGTAATAAAAGGGACTGGTTACTTTGGAAAGTTCTTAGTGAAGGCTAGGGCTGAAGCAAGTCATCCCACTTTTGCACTCGTCCGAGAGAGTACAGTTTCTAACCCTGAGAAATTGGATCTGTTTGAAAGCTTCAAGAGCTCTGGAGTAACACTACTTTATGTGAGTACCAAGTAAATTTACTGTGAAAGACATACTTTGATTTTGTTACAACTAATTTAGTACTTCTAAATGCTAACCTTAAAAATGATTCATGTTGACTCTTTTTGTTTTTTTTTTTTTTTTGGTTAAGGAGATATATGATCACAACAGTTTGGTGAAGGAAATCAAGAAAGTTGACATAGTGATCTCCTGTGTTGGGAGTTAGCTGATCAGGTGAAAATCGTTGCTGCTATCAAAGAAGCTGGAAATATCAAGGCAAGCGCATTTTTCTTTTTCCAAGTAGTATTTTGTTTGCAACACTTAGATTTTTCGAAAGTGAAGATAATGGTAGCGATTTTCTTAAACGAAAAATGAATGTGTTATACAACAGAGATTCCTGCCATCGGAGTGTGGAACGAATGTGGATCGAGTCCAAGCCGTTGAGCCAGCTAAAAGTTTTTTCGAGCTGAAAGCTAACTTCAAGAAAGTAATAGAGGCTGAAGGAGTTCCATACACCATAGTCTCCTGCTATTTTTTTGCAGGCTATACGTCCTGCCTCAACTGGGACAGCCTAATGGAAAAGTTCCTCCTAGAGACCAAGTAGTCGTTCTTGGAGATGGAAATCGCAAAGGTATTTTATTTGTAAAGCCAATTCATGTTTGATTATTCATAGTTTAACCATTAATGTTATGTCCTATTTTCATTTGCTTAGGAGTGTTCGTGGAGGAAGAAGATATAGCAACTTATACAATAAAAGCAGTAGAGGACCCACGAACCTTGAACAAGACCCTTTTTGTGAGACCTCCTGCCAATATCTTGTCTTTTAATGAGATTGTCTCTATCCGGGAGAACAAGAATGGCAAGACCCTTGAGAAGACTTATGTTCTTGAAGATCAAAGTGTAAAAACCCAGATTTCTCAAGGATAACGTGGTCATTTTACAAGTTTTATAATAAAATAATAGAGAGATTTAATTGCAAAATTTTTATTGAATGGAGACTTAAATGTAATTTTTTGAGGACTAAATTGCAAGGATTTTAAAAGTTGGGGTCAAAGTACAATTCTAGAAAAATTGTACAGTGCTTATTATATGGGCACTCATGGCCCCATTTTTCTTCTTCCTTCTCTCTCTTCCTCCCTAACTCTCTTTTTCTCTCCTTTGGCTGAGCTACAATCGCAGCTCCCGTGCAAGCGACCACCGGCCATCGTCCAGCTAGTGGAACCATTGGTGCAGCTCTGCCACGATGCCAGTTGTTTGCTGCCAAACTCTCACAGCCGCCAAGCACCGACGAGAAGCTCAAGATGTCATAGACATTTTTTTATCACTGGTGTGTATTCCAGCCACCATTTGACCTTAAATTGAGCTTGTTGGATTCATATCATTGCAAGAATCACCAAGGTATGTGTTCCACGATCCCTTTTGTCTAGTTTGAAAATTATAATTTTTGAGTAGTTTGAGATTTGACTTTTTTATCAAACCGTTGGATTGTGTTTTTAATATACTCGTGAAATAGAGAAGTTTGATATATATATATATTGACTATGTTTGGTGACTGGTACGAAAAATAAAATCGGACAACTAAGATTTTATCTCATTTTACGTGCCACAGGTCCGGTTTCAATCTAGACATGAATTAGATGAATTATATATTGAACCTAGTTATTTTGGGTTCTAGAAATTTAGTGAAGATGCCTGTTTGTTAATTTGAAGCTCTGTTATGAAGTTGCTTTGTCCACAAGCGAACGATCAAGGGCCTGGAATTGATTCTCGACCCTTTTAATCGTCTAACAACACTTTGAGGTTCTAATAGTGTGGTATCACTATTCTAGTGAGGTAGAGATTCAATTACCTCTATTTTATATCACTTTTTGAATAAAACTTATTTTATGCGACACATGATAACAAACGTGATTTTAGAATTATTTTGGATATATACGATGGAATTGGATTGTATGATATATATTGTATTACTCTGAGACTTTTTTAAGTACAAGTTATTTTCGGTATATCAAATAGGGTCATCATGCCGCTCATTTTTCTATAAAACTTAATATATTTATTTTATTGAAAAACTAGAGCATGGCTATTTTCATACTTTAGTTCCATATTATATGTATCACAGGATCATGCATGAATACCTGTTAATATTGTAGATTTATAGTGTGGCACTGTATACCCCACTATCAACATAGAGTCCGTAAACCCACACAGGTTTATTTTCTTTGATTACCTCCCCATTGGGCAGATATAGGCAATACAGTTATCTCTCTAAGTTTGATAGGCGACACATGGGTATCACCTCCAAGTATGAGCTTAGGTATCAAGCAAATTGTTCAGTACACTTAGTGTTATTATCCTGGGTTTCCATTGATGAGAAGATGTGAGCTCATGAGTATAAGTTGATTTGTATCATATGCTTGTGAATTAAATAGTTTTGATTATATTGTTATATATATATATATATATACGGATTGTCAATTTGGACTATTATATATATATATATGTATATATATTGGTTTAAGTTAACCATGTAGGAACTTTCCGTCACTAAAATATTTACATCGAGGTAATTAGTTTCCTACCACGTATTTTATACTCACTCCCACTTTCCTTCCTCAGATGGTATTCAATGCGATCTTAATGACCAAGAGGATTAAAAGACTTTCTTTGACTGTAGTTTATTATCTTGGGAATACTAGAAACTTGGTGTTATTGTGATGTTTGAATTATTTGAATTTAAATTTAGTATTGAACCAAGATTACTACTTTTTATTATGTCTGCAAACTTTATGTATGCCATACATTTTGGTGTTTGATACTTGCTGAAGATGATGATGATGCTTAAACCTAAATTTGAATTATGTTTTTAGGTTATTATTTGATCTATGTTTAATGGTGTATACAAACTGTAATAGAGGTTCATTGGATTAGATTCCAAATATTTTGTTTAAATGGATTATTTGTAAAATAGAAAATTTTAAGATATTTTTGAAATAAATTAAGAAATTTCCCGTATTAGCAAAATTCTCTTTTTGCTACTAGTCCGAATTTCGGATCGTGACATCAACTTCTCAAGAAAATTCAAGGTTAGATTAATTTCAATAGTGAATGCTAGTAGTTACTAGAATGTTACATATTATTGTTTTGTCTTACAGAATCACCAAAACTAAAACTCACTCTTTATTTGGTAGCCACTAATTAATGATCTGCATAAACTGTTGAATGAAGTTAGTAGTCAAATATGCCTTTTTCTTTTTTGGTTTCAGAGTTTACCTCTCCTTTAAACTTCATTTTGTCCATCTACCAATGCATTTGTGAAAGGAGTGTTGGAATTCGGCTAAATATTAAAAATGTGAAAGAAACTAAAGTCCCACATCGATAGAAGATAGAGAGGAATGGAGGCTTGAGCCCTATATAAGAATGTGACATAGCGGGTCACTAGATTTCGCTCTAACTTGCGTTCTCACAATGAGAAAAGAAATAAGCAAAATTCTCAAAGAGAATTTAGAAGAGAAAACTAAGATTTGATTAAAGATTGGATGATTATATCTCTTGCCAATGAAGGCGATTTATATAAGTTTAGGATTGATCTAAACCATCTAATAAAATAATTCTAAGAAACTTACAACTATACACTTAGCACCTACTAACCAAACATACTTCAAATAAACAAATTGTTTACCTAACACACTTCAAATAAACAAGCTAAATAATCTAACACATTTCAAATAAATAAGTCTACAATACCTAATACACAAAAGCATTCTACTAACCAATGGAATGTTTATTAGATTAGGTTTTGGAATTTTGGGCCTTAGCTTTAGGTCATGGATTTGGCTATGGGCTGTTACATCGGTTCTCCCCCTCTTGAAAAAAAAAACTCGTCCTCGAGTTACTCAAGGTATGACTTCCGATCCATGGTGCTCGTACAAGTCTTGAACATTGAAGGTCTTAGAAATTGTGTAGCTATCTTGTAGATCAATGACATATGCATTATTATTAATCTTTTGAATAATACGAAAGGAGCCAATTTTCTTCTGCTTAAGTTTATTATATTCTCCTATTGGAAGTCTTTCTTTACGTAAATGAACCATTACAAAATCATCCGCTTTGAAAGTCTTGAATCTTCTGTACTTGTCAACATTAGCCTTGTATTTTGCAGTGGACTCTTCTAACTTCTTTTTCACTTCTTTATGGATATTGATCACCTTATTAATCAAATGATCAGTAATAATGCTCATCCCTGGAAGTTTTGGTAAAGGTACCAAGTCGAGAGTATGCAACGGAGGACGAATATAAACAATTTCAAATGGAGATTTACCGTTGGAACGATTTGACACATTATTATAAGCAAACTCAGCTTGCAATAGAACATTCTCCTATTGTCTTGGGTTTTTTTAATCAAGCACCGTAAAATATTGCCTAGTGTGCGATTAATGACTTCAGTTTGCCCATCTGTTTGGGGATGGCAAGTGCTACTAAATTGCAAGGTGGCACCAAAAATGACTGAGGAATTTACTATCGCGATCAGAGACTATTGCTCTTCGTAACCCATGCAGACAAACAATCTCTCAAAAGAACAATTGAGTAATATTGGTAGCATCTGAAGTTTTCTTATAGGGAATAAAATGAGCCATTTTTGAAAAATGATCTACCACAACAAAGATAGAATCCGAACCTTTTTGTGTTCGTGGTAGTCCTAAGATGAAATCTATGGACAAATCTTCCCAAGGCGCATCAGGAATAAGAAGTGGTATGTACAACTCAATGTTTTGAGCTTGTCCCTTTGCAGTCTAGCATATATAATAACGCTTGACAAACTTCTCGACATCACGCTTAAGATGTGGCCAAAAGTATCGAGCTTTCACTAATGAAACAATTTTGTCTCATCCCATATGTCCTCCTAACCCTCCTACGTGTAGTTCCTGAATGATGTGTTCTCTGAGAGATCCTCGTGGAATACATAAACGGTTTACAAAGAATAGAAAACCATCATGTATTTGATATTTATTTGCAACTCCATTAATGTATTTCTCCCATTCTTCCTTGAAATCTTCATCATCAGCGTATAAGTCTTTCAAATAATCAAAACTAATTATTTTATTTTGAACAGCAGTTAGTAACATAACTCGGCGACTCAATGCATGAGCAACCTTGTTTAATTGTCCTAACTTATGCTTGAGAGAGAAAGTGAACTTCTGGATGTAGGAAATTCATCGAGCATACATTTGATTTGGTTTAGAGGAGTTGTTGAGGTACTTAAGAACTTGATGATCCGTATTGAGGATGACTTTCTTCTGCACTAGATACGGCTTCAATTGTTGTCATGTATGAACAATCGCATATAATTCTTATTTGTATGTTGACCACTTCTTTCTGGCTTCACTGAGCTTTTCACTAAAGAAAGCTATTGGCTTCATATCTTGGGATAGAACAGCTCCAACTTCTACGCCAGAAGTATCACAGTCAATTTTGAAAATTTTGTCAAAGTCAGGAAGTGCAAGGATGGGTGTATTTGTGAGTTTTTCCTTCAAAACAGCAAAACTCTGTTCTGCTTCTTCTATCCAAAGGAATTGCTTTTGCTTCAAACAATCGGTAAGTGGTGCAGCTATAGTGCTGAAGTTTCTCACAAATCGTCTATAGAACATTGCAAGACCATGAAAACTCTGAACTTCTGTAATGGGCTTCGATATTGGCCATTCTCGGATAGCCTTTACTTTATCTTGATCGACTTTGATTCCGTCAGAACTTACAACAAAGCCCAAAAAGACTAAGCTGTCAGTCATGAAGCTACATTTCTTCAGGTTGACATATAACTAATTCTTACGAAGTGTATTAAAAACTTTGGTCAAGTGTTTTAGATGTTCTTTCTCATTCTGACTATAGACTAAAATGTCATCAAAATAAACTATGACAAATCTTCTAATAAAGGATTGGAATACCTGATTTATTAACCTCATGAAAGTACTCGGAGCATTGGATAGACCGAACAACATAACTAACCACTCGTATAGTCCTTCATGTGTTTTGAATGCAGTCTTCCATTCATCTCCAGGATGAATACAAATCTGATGGTATCCGCTCTGCAAATTAATCTTGGAAAAGAGCTTTGATCCTCCCAATCTATCAAGCATGTCATCCAATCGTGGGATAGGAAATCGATATCGTATCATAATCTTATTGATGGCTTGTCTATCAATGCACATCCTCCAGCTTCCGTCTTTCTTCGGTGTTAGGAGTGCAGGTACAGCCACAGGGCTTATACTTTCTCTAATCATCCCTTTCTTAAGGAGATCTTAGACTTGTATTTGTAGGATCTCATACTCCTTAGGACTCATGCGGTAGTGCGGTAGACTCAGTAGGCTTGCTCCAGGAATAAGATCAATCTAGTGTTGAATATTATATAGGGGTGGTAAGCCAGCAGATAACTCCTCAGGAATGATGTCTTCAAATTTAGACAATAATGTTTGAACTTATACAGGAATATTGGTAGGAGTATATGTCTCTTTAGGTACAAAAAGAAGGTTGGTCCTAGTGGGGATTTTTTGGTTATTTTGTAGCTTCAGAGGAGCTAGAGTATTCTTCATATCATCCTTGTGGAAGCTGTATGTGTTAGCTTTGCCATTATGCATAGTGTTTAAATCGAATTGCCACGGTTGACCAAGCAACATATGACAAGCATCCATATCAACAACATTACTGACTAATTCAAATTAATGAAGTCTTTTCCCAAGTGTAGGATTGTCAAAGTAATAAATTACTCGGTGAGACCGAGGTCAATTCACAAGAAGGTTAGTGAATAATACAAGACTATAACACATATATTGCAAGAATAAAAATGATAGGAAAAATTATGTTATAGGATAATTGTGACAATATGAAACAATGTGACTGAAATATAACGATATGAAGTTACAGAATTAAACAATTACTAAGATTAGGGGATCCACTCTTAGGTATATTAAGTAAGTATAACCTAAGCTCTTTTATTACTCAATTGGAATCCACACACAATAGAGGTTCCAATCGGAAGATTAATCATTAAAGGTCCATTATTAGTTATCTATGTGATTAGATTAGTTTTCTTAATTACCTTTTTTTGATAATGCCAACACTTGCAAATGTGGTCAAGCATTCATGGTGCCACCTTATGTCCACAACAAATCAAAATCTCTTCCTAGCACAACCGGTACAAAAGGAATTAAGTATTTGTTGTGCCAATGGTTGACTACAATGAATCAAGACTCACCACTTAACAAGGAGAGTACTACGATTGATTAAGAAATTTAAGTAGCACATGTATAACAGTGATTAAAAGATATAAACAATGAAGTCCACCTAAAGTTTGGATTATACCCATCTTTCTCCCAAGAGGTTCACAATTTCGTCTTAGCAACATGCAAGATTAAGTAGACATGATGAAGAAGAATAACAAGTATGAACACAATATGAACATAACTTTAAACACAATACTCTTACTATTTTGAGGGCAAAGCAAGATTAAAATATCATGAATAACTAGAGGAGAATAAAAGAGAGTGATCTTGTTTACAAAACCAAGATGCCTCCTAAGCCTAGCTTAAGCATCTATTTATAGGAAAATTTAGAGATACAAAGTCAAAATTTGTAAACTAAAGATAAGAGCAAGTTGGCAACTTTTTTTGGCAGATTTAGTCTCTCCAAAAGATGTATCTTAAACTTCATGAATTTGGACAAGAAATATCTTAATTGAAGAAAACTTGAAGCATTATCTCCTAGGAGTTGTATGCCACCAAAATTTCATCCATTGGAGATGTATTTATTGACTTATAGCAAAATTGGTGAAGATAGGTTCTGCTGAGTCAAAATCGGTTGCTGATCTTATCATGTGGAAAGATCTGATATTTTTACTCAGATTTCAGCTTCTTTTGAATTTTCTCAAAGAACAAATCATCTAGATAATTTTATTTACGTGTCATAGCATTAAGAATTACTCCATTTGAGATTGTAATGAGGTCAGAATGGGCCAAAAAATAAAGGGTGTCGGGCTAAACATGAGTGCAGTCCAATTTACAATATTGTCCATTTGAGACCCATTTAAAAATAATTTAGGCAGATCTTGTGAATTGGAATTAGTGAATAATTGAGGTATGAATCCATGAGTTCAAGAATTGGATCAAAATCCCATGTAGTTTAGAATCTGTGCCTATTTTACGAAACCTGCACAGAAACGAATATTTAGCACAAATTAGAGGTAATTCTTGCTCTTATGCCTATGTCTCCAAAGTGCTTTAAATTAAGGAATTTAATGAAACTCTAAGTGTATAATGATGATCTAATCTCATAATAAATGTACACAATTAGATGTTCATCAATCACATAATACCTCATCTTTGTATTTACCAATGGAGAAATGAACTCGACATTGTTGTGTCACCTTTATTTCATCGACATCCTTGATCTAGCCAATGCGATATGGCGCAGTATATGGTTGGGTTGACAGTTGTAATTTTTCCACCATAGTCTTTGATACTATATTCTCACTATTTCCACTATCAATGATAAGATCACGCACTCGTTGTTCAACCGTATAACGAATCTTGAAGATATTGTGTCGTAGCATATCCCCCTCCTTCTTTGGTGTATACATCAATCGTCTTATCACCAAGGAAATACCTTCATCTCCATAAATGACTTCCTCAGGTTCAACTTCATCTACATATTCCTTATTCTCGAAATGCGTCTCGTCTCTTTTGACGTCGTCATCATGTGTGGTTAGATTGACAGGTCTGTTCTGATGACATTGATTTGAATGGTGGGCCTGTTTGTCTACAGCGATAACATTTATTACCTCTCAGGACTGCATAAGGATTGTTAGTGTTGTTGTTAGCTACTTCTCTTTGCGGTCGAGCGGTTGGTTGGTTGTGAGAAGGAGTTGGTCTTATTGCTTCATTGTGTGGTCTTGCCATGGCCTTTACTTTGCTCAAATAAGATCTTTGTGGTGGTGAAGAGGATTGTGCAGTTGTTGGATTGCGATTTGTCCTTTTGTTGTGTTGAGTTTCAATTTTCAAAGCGAGTTGAATTGCGCTAGACAAGTATTATGAGATTGTTTGAATACCTCGTCTTGTATATTTGTACGAAGTCCATCAATGAATCTTGAAATCTTTTGACTTTTAGATTCGCGAATGTCGACTCGGGCAACTAGTTTGTGAAACTCGATTACATATTCTTGTACTGTCTGGTATGCTTGTCGGTAATGTTGATACTGACGAAAAAGTGCTTGCTCGTAATCTGGAGGTAGGAAGTGCTCGATCATCAATTGTTTCATTCGCCGCTAAGTGTGAACTTTGTTTTCCCCTTGCCAAATACGTGTCATTTGTAATTGATCCCACCAAACTAACGCGCCTCCTTTGAGTCGATAAGCCACCAATTTGACCTTCATATGTTCTTACGTACCCCAATATTCAAAGAACTTCTCTACTTCAGCTAGCCAATCAAGGAATTCTTCAATCACGAATAGACCATTAAATTACAGAATCTCGATCTTCATGCGGTAGTCATTTTGCCGAGGTCCTTGGTTGTTTTCGGGCATGGCTGGTCCTTTATCATCTTCACTAAAATCTTCATCTTGGAAAAGTTGATTTCGATGCCGCCTAAAATTTCTAAGAGGATCAACTTCGTCACGTCTTCGTTGCTCATAATTATTATTTCGTCCTCCAAGAAAGTGTTGAGTCAAATTCGTAAGTATTGTCTCTAGATTCTGTAATCTTCTATCAAGTGCACCCACAGACTCTTTTGTTGCGAACTCTTCCACAGCGGGATTTTGTTGGCTAGACTCTCCATTAGACATCTTTTTTTTTTGTGCTTTTATAGGAAAGAAAATAGTACAAACTTTTAAAAATAAAGAAAAATAGAATTACTTTTTTTTTTTTTACTTTTTTTTTGCTTTTATAGGAAAGAAAATAGTACAAAAAGAAAGAAAATAGTACAAACTTTTAAAAGTAAAGAAAAATAGAATTACTTTTTTTTTCTACTTTTTAACTTTTTTTTTTTGCTTTTATAGGAAAGAAAATAGTACAAACTCTTAAAAGTAAAGAAAAATAGAACTCTAAAAAATCTAAACAATAAAAAAAAATAAAGCTTACAAAAATATATATATTACCTTAAAGGAATGAAGCAAGTTCTCCAAGGAGGAAACCTTGATATACGCCTTTTTTTTTTTTGGAAACAAAAATAGTGTATGGAAGGGTTATATGTATATGTATGGTAAATAATTGTTGTAGGAAGGTGATAGTAAAGATTAGATAACAAAGGTGATGATCAAATAAGGAGACTTTTTTTTTTTTGATGGAAATAATGTAGGGTAACGGTAATAGGAAAGCTCTGTCTGATACAGAGGTCGGCTCTGGTACCAATTGACGCAGCGGATTGCTAGATTTTTCTCTAACTTGCGTTCTCACAACGAGAAAAGAAATAAGCAAAATTCCCAAAAAGAATTTAGAAGAGAATACTAAGATTTGATTGAAAATTGGATGATTACAACTCTTGCCAATGAAGACAATTTATACAAGTTTAGGATTAATATAAACTATCCAATAAAATAATTCTAAGAAACTTACAACTATATACCTAGTACCTACCAACCAAATATACTTAAATTGTTCACCTAACATACTTCAAATATACAAATTGTTCACCTAACACACTTCAAATAAAGAAGCTAAATAATCTAACATATTTCAAATAAATAAGTCTACAATACCTAACACACAAAAGTATTCTACCAACCAATGGAATATTCATTAGATTGAGTTTTGAAATTTTGGGCCTTACCTTTGGGTCATGAATTTGGTTGTAGACTGCTACATCAGAATGTTATCTCTTTGGTTAGTAATCACCTTAATCAAAAGTATAATATTTATTTTTTCTAATTAAAATTTTTTCTTCAAAGAGCAATGAATAAGAGTAACTCCGCCCCCGTAACTCCCCCACCCACAACCAAAAGAAAGGAATATACTAACAAAAAATAACGGAGCTTTGTAACGATGTAGATGATTGATCTGCAGCGACATACCGTGATAACTTATATTTATTTGTCGCTGCATACCGTGATAACTTATATTTATTTGTCATCAATTGATAAATATCATAGCAATAATTGAATAAGAAAAAAATGAATTAAATTAAGTGAATTTTACTAGTAGGACAATTCGATGCAACGTCATGTAGCCTTTAATTATTCAATTTCACAGTATAAGGCTTCTAGTTCTCTCCAATGACATGACAAACGACGAGCCGTCTGTATCGCAAGTTTTAGTTTATTCCGTCACGGCGAGCCAAAACTTGATTCGAAAAGTTTTATGTTCTTTAATATCTTAATCCAACAAACAGAGCCAGGACAAAGTAGACAAAACCGTCCTCTAAGGCCAGCTTAGAAAATGCTGGAAAGACAACCTAAGAGACGTTTTTACCTGGAATAAGATATATATAATATAGCCTAAGAGGACAGAACCAAATAAAAACGTTGTCGTTTTACTCGTTTTCCTTGTCACTAACGATGCGTCCTCTTTGTAAGCATCGTAGTATCTCCAAGTTAAAAACACATGTTATCCTTTCATGGATTCTCCAATTGGTCCAGTTCTCCACTTTCTTCGTTTATTCCTTTCGCTTTCTTTAACTTTGTATTTTTGTTGTCGTTTATGGCTGTCCTTGATATTCTCTCAAAAATCCACTACTCCAACCCTTGGATTTCTTGTCCTTGAAGAAAAGGACTTGATTCATGGCAGTTTCTTTGATTCTGGTTATCTTCTTTTGAGCCATTCTGATGTTGTAATCCATCTTAGAAACATTTGACTAGGTGGGTTTCGAGTTCTGAACTCCGGGGTTGACTTAATACTACTCGGAGCTTATTATTGTTCTGGGATCCAATTATGCAAACCTCACCAAGATATGGTAGAGCCTCTCAATTTCATTCCTCTGCTGCCTTGTCGAGGCAGAGGCGTAGTGGTTATGAACCGTCTGATACAGAGACAGACTTCCAGGAAAGTCCTTGGCGCGATCATCATCCTGAGAAGGTGGAATTAGTTTCTGAAGGGCAAAGGTTAGAATTTGATTTACGAGCAAGGAACACTAGCCCTTTGAAAACTAGCAGGAGGCACTCCTCGAGGTACGAATTCGGTGGCTTATCGCCTAGAAAGGACCCTGCAGACAGTAGCTCAGCTCGTAGGAGACACAGCAGTAAGTCACCTTATAAGACATCAAGGAGAGAAGATAGTAATGCCCTTTCACCTGTAAAGGTTCCCAATTACAATGGAAATATCACTCCTCTGTCGAAACCCCAGCTCGTAACTCATCTTTCTCCATATGAGCATGCCTTAGAAGAGCAAAATCATGATAAGAATGAGGTTGGATATCCGTACAGGAAGCAAACTAAGATTATTGAAGTTAGTAGAGTGAGCAAGAAACCAAACTACGGCAAGAGATCAGTGACAGCCCCAAGACTAAGGCCAAGAGATAAGGATCAACAGAACAATTATGATCCCGTATTGGAGAAAAAGGAGAGAGCAGTCTCACCATTGTCGAAAGGCGTCGTGAATCAGAAACCAAGAGAAGCTCCTCAAGCGAAAGTGGTAGCACCTTCAATCGGCGAGATCAATGAAAGAGTTGGCTATGCAAAGCTTGCTGGAGACCCCACTCGAAATACTGCAATTTTCGAGAGTACAGATTCCATTTCGCCAGGTGATATATTCTTTTCTCGCGAATGGACGGTCTTGGCATTACCAAAGAACGGCGGTTTAGGAAATCATTTTATTCCAAAACCCAAAACAGTGTCTCAAAGAGCAAATAACAATACTGTTGACCATAATAAGGCATCATCTGGTACTGGTTTATCACAAACAGCTACAATCTTCAGTACTTCTGCTAGTAGGCAAGGAAGTGGTAGGTTTAGCACTGAAAGTAGTAAATTGAGCGATGTGAGCACGAAAACGACTGAGAGCATGAAAAAATTCACAGCTAATAGAAGGAAGAGCCAGAAGGAGGCATGGTTTGGGTGTATGAAGAAGGGGCCATGTAGGAGCTCAAAGTCGCCTGAGAGAACCGCGGAATCTGCTTTCAATGAGACCTTATTCATTGAGAAGGCCTTTGTGGTCGAAAAGCTCAGTCAGTTCTGGGCTGATAAGCATCAACCTGGTTCCTTGAATGGATTCATTTTACACAAACAAGAAGCTCAACTTCTCAAACAACTTGTGAGTACTTCTAGTCCTCATATTTATCTACTTACTGATGCATATTTATTTCTCTGAAATTGTTCTGTTTCTTTTGGAATTTTTATGATCATCATAATTTTTACATAGTTGATGTCCCTTTTGAGGTTTTAGGTCTCAGATGACATCTGTCCCCATATTTTGCTCAAGGGACCAACTGGTTCTGGAAAAAGAGCGCTAGCCATGGCACTTCTGCGTGAAATATATGGTGATGCAAGCAGGAATGTACGTTTCTGACAGTCAAATTTGCTATAACATTGAAATTTTTATGTCGTAGAGAAACAACTTTTGAATGTGCACGTTAATTTATCCTTTTTTTTTCCTCCATGTTTTGCAGGTATCTTATGATTTAAGATACTTCCAGATTCAGGTAACGCTCTGCTGTAGTTTATCTATAGTTCTCTGTTTTTCTTTTCCCATTTCTGAATTAAAAAAAAAAAAAACACTAGAAAGAAATAAAGCTTTAGTACTTTGATCAGAAAGTTGAAGTTTATGATCACAGGAAAACCGGCCAATGCAAGTGGTTGTTCCAGTAACATCCAGTGCTCACCATTTGGAGCTCAATGTGCACTTGGAATCAAATGCCAAATATGCACTATTGGGATTAGTTAGGGAAATAACCAAGGATTGTAGAGTTACTCCTGAAATCAGCACTGCTAATCTCACCGCTAATTATAAAGGTCTAATCCTTTGAAAAGATCAGTAATTCCCTTTAGACAAGTTGGCTCTTACGGCCAAAGCTAACATGGTTTTGTCCCTTTTTTTTTTCAGTAATAGTTCTTTATGATGTTGACAAAGCAGCAGATGAAAGCATTCAACATTTGATAAAATGGATTATGGACTGTTACACCGATACGTGTAAACTCGTACTCTGCTGTGAAGATGACACAGAGATCATTGAGTCAGTGAAAAATCAATGCAAAGTTATCAAGGTCGATGCTCCTGTGACTCATGAGGTTAACCGAACAGCTCTATAGTTTACCCATCTACTTGTTATGTTATGTTACGTCTAAGGCTAATAAACATTCTGCGATTCTCTTGGCTCTCCCAGATAATGGAAGTACTTATTCAGATAGCAAGAAAGGAAGAATTTGATCTACCTATCGGGTTTGCGGCTAAGATTGCTATAAAGTCAAAGCAGAACCTGAGAAAGGCAATCATGGCCCTTGAAGCATGCAGGGCTCACAAGTGAGAATCATTTAAGAAGACAAAAGGAAATAACATTAGTAAAATTACACAATGCCATTTTAGATTCGACTTACATGGGGTACTGTTTCGTTGCAGGTATCCTTTTGTGGATAATCAACCAATTCCACTTGGATGGGAAGAAGTTCTGGTTGAAATCTCAGCAGAAATTCTAGCCAATCCGTCGCCTAATACGTAAGTACATAGTTCTTCTTTTCCATTGATATTATGTTCGTTGATTTTGCTGTATAGATATAGTGGACTAAGAGAATTGAGGGCAACTCTTAAAATCATGTGAAGCTATTAAAAATGCTCCTCCTTGATATTGGTCACTCTTATGAACTAAAATCTTGTCTGTTAAGTTGAATTGTTGATTCTTATAGAGCAACTTATTCCTGTTAGTCCTGCGACATTAATCGACAGTACTATGAGTTGTCTTCAGGTTATATTTGATACGAGGAAGATTTCAAAAGCTTCTAGTTGATTTTGTTCATCCCAAACTGATTCTACAGGTATTGCATCAAAGAACTCATTCATCTAAGTGTTCTCTTTTTTAATTTGGTTAACAGAGTAGCATTTTCAACGTGCAGAAACTCGTGGAAGAGTTCTTAAAGGGGATCGATGCTAATATTAAAAGGGAACTTTATTATTGGCATGCTTATTATGTGAGTTCTAACTAGGTACTGGTTAGTTTTTTTTCTTGAGTTGATGAAACCGTGAGTGTAACCAAGTGTTGTTGTTACAGGAAAAGCGACTCCCAACTGGACCCAGTGCTTTGCTAAAACTAGAAGGTAAGATAGATAAACTAACGCATTAATGTATCACTATGAATTTTAGTTCGTCATTTTCAGCACAATGCATCTCTACTAGCTTGCTATATAACCATAACAAACCTTTTCTTCTTGCAGAATTTGTGGCCAAATTCATGAGCATACACAGAAGGAGTTCCAACATTAATCGGCAGATAATGTAGTTGAATTAGAGAAGTCTTTTTGTTCAGATTATGATTGAAACATTGCTACTTTATACTGTAAATCTAGAATTCTGAATATGCCTTGGAGGGTTCCGGAGTTTAATGACAATGTCTTACATTTAGACTCAAAACTCTTGCCTTCCTGTACTACCGCTTGTGAAAAAGTAACGATCGAATTTGTTGATTTCATGTCCTTTTATATTCCTCGTTATTTGTATAAGTTGCTGTCATTTTTTAGCAATTGTCTTTTGTCAGATGTTGTCGTTTTTAGGCTAGTCTCCCTTTTCACTCTGTCGTGGTTTTCTAAACTTTTGTCGTTTCTGAATATTGGTACTGGTATCTTTCTACATAATGTTGTCGTTTTCCATATATGTTATCGTTTCTACGTGCTTTTGTCGTTTCAAAAATATTTGTGGTTTTCACGAGATTCTATTTCTTTTTCATCTCTAATTTCTAATTGTTCGGACATTCAATACAATATCGTTGACTAAGCACTTTCAATAAAATTGAAAGATTAGGCTTCAAATCTCAATTGAAAGAATACAAGTAACATGATCCTCAAGTGATGGTGATATATGCAATTCTATTTTGAAAGACTGAGCTGAAATTTTTTCACATTATAAGACTTCGATTGAATATATCATGAAGAAAAACAAAATTTCACACAGTCTTCCTCAAAATAAAGTAAAAAAAAAAAAAAATTGGTTTCTCATTCCAAGAAATCCTAGGCTTGAAAGGTGGTCGTTTTCCGATGATAATGTCGTTTTATGTCTTTGTCGTTTTTTGAAATGGATCATCTTTTTCCTAAGATGCTGTGACCTGTTGTTTGTCATTTTGGTGAGAATGTATTAATGTATTTTCAGCTGTCGTCATTTCCAATAATTTGTCCTTTTTTCAAAAAGATGTTCCCATTTCAGATGTGGTTATTTATCAATAATTTTTTTCTCTAAAGCATTGTCGTTTCTTTAAGCTTTTGTCCTTTCAAACTCGTCGTGGTTTAGAGAAGATGGTTCTTTCAATTGTCGTTTTTATAGAATGATGTCCTTTTTGTGTTTTTTCCCCTCTCTCCAAAAACCTGTTTCAATTATAATGGCTAGCCTTCTTTAATTTCTACATACACAAATTATTAGCCGGGATGTAAGCCATTTTAATTAACAGTAACAAACAGGGAAAAGAAATAATAAATATGCATGAAAGAGAGAAAATTGAGACCCAAAAAAAAAAATAAGTACAACCACTGATTAGAATTGAAGAGCCTCCAGCAAAGTTTGACAAATCTATTAACAATGTTTCAAATTGCAAAGAATCTAAGTGGCTTAGAAAAATTGAAATGCACATTGGTTCAAATGTACAAACTCATGTTTTTGTGATAACACTAACAAAGAGAAGGAGAGATATGCACCGATTGATGTAGTGGATTACTAGATTTCGCTGTAACTTGCGTTTTCACAACGAGAATAGAATTAAGTAAAATTCTCAAAGAGAAAATTAAGATGTGATTGAAGATTAGATAATTACAACTCTTGCTACTGAAGATTATTTATACAAATTTAGGATTAATCTAAATGATCCAATAAAATAATTCTATGAAACTTACAACCATACACCTAGCACTTACCAACCAAATACACTTAAATAAATAAATTATTCACCTAACACACTTTAAATAAACAAATTGTTCACCTAATACACTTCAAATAAACAAGCTAAATAATTTAACACATTTCAAATAAATAAGTCTAAAATACCTAACACACAAAAGCATTCTACCAACTAATAGAATGTTTATTAGATTGAATTTTGGAATTTTAGACCTTAGATATGGATCATTTTGTAGGCTGCTGCATCACCGATGCTGTTGGCTTCAGCTTTGCATCCATAGAAAAATATGCTATTAAGCGAACTAGTCTCTCTTTTAGACATCCTGTAGTATTTAAAAATTAGCCACCCAATGAGAGACCAAGTATCTAGCATATTGCTACTGTTGCAGTTATGTCCTTAGGGAAGAACCTTGTGACATTAATCGAGATGTACCACCTGGAACCATAATACAAATAATTACTTGGTAGTTAAAGTATCTAAATTTGATTCACCCAACAAAATTAATTAGATTCATAGTTCCGATCCCTAATTAGACATCTTTCCCACCTTTTCCTATCAAGACAACGACTCCATCAAATGCTTTATCCTCATCGATAATGTTATCATGCTTACAGATAGCAAATTAATAGCAAAATAAAAATATATAGTCTTTCGAACGATCACTTGAAAAATTAAACATTAAATTGAACCATTTATCAAGATATCTAAGGATTGGTCTTTCTAAATGTTATAAAGATCCAAATATTGGACTAACTAGTAGTGATTATTCTTTCAAGCACACTCATAATGAGATAGGGTCTCAATCCGTAGTTATTATTTAGGAATTTTCTAGAAAATAATTCTAAATAATTTTCACAAGAAATAGAGAATAAAACAATTTAAGTAGTAAGATTGACGTAGAAAAAGTACCATATTCTCTGTCTATATATAATTAATCTTTCCACAAACTTCATCCAAAATTCCACACCTGATTCTTTTTAACTGATGTAGTTAGAGGAGCTGACACCTTACCTGATTTTCTAACGGAATTAGTTTTTAGATTCGGCATTATACTGAAATCAAGAATTATATATTCTAACTGTTTCAGTTTTTTTTTTCTTTATATATATATATATATAACCAAAAGAAAAAAAAAACTGATTCAGTTTACAGTTTGTAGTTTCTCTTATAGCCACTTTTCTTCTTTCTTTCTTTCTTTCTTTTTTTTTTTTTGAAAGCTCATTTAATTTACTGATTTATTTTTTAGCTTGTCAAGACTTTTGTATACATATCATCTTAGGATTAATATCTGTTTAGTCCTGGAAAGATAATCTATAACTTTAATTCGGTTTCTAACTTAATGTCCAAAATTTAGTCCCTGAATTATATTTTTATCTCATTTTAACTTTTTGAGCATTCAAATATCGTGTTCTCCTTATTTAAAAGACAAAAATCACATTCTCATTATACCTATGAATTTTTTTTTAACTATATATTATTGGAAATAAAACAAGCTTTATTATTCACTCAAATATTTTTATAAAAGAAAATTCTCAACTTCACTCTTCAAGCTCACTCACTCACTAGAAGTTATACTTCTTTCTCTCTTCTTTTCATTCTTAGAAGTTTTGCTTCTTACTTGATGCTTAGAACTCAAATGGAGAGGGGTATTTATACTACATGAGAAACAATAAGAACTACACAAATAAATAAGAACTATACAAATAAACAATTACCAAAATCCTTAAGCCACACATATTTTCTTCTACACACTTCTAATAATAATTTAAGTTATCAAATAATTTACATACAAAAAACTAATATCTAGCTAACACTAGAAGATTCTAGGAGGAAGGCTTCTTCAATCTGGACTTGGATTTCTTCTTTTATGAGCTTTGCACTTAGGCTAACTCCAACTTATTGGGCCTCATGTTGATGGGCCTAGAACACTTTTTATGGGCTTAAACTAGTTTATTTTCAACACTCCCCCTTAAACTTGTTTTATAATACCAAGCAAGTTTCTTAATCTTGCGAAGTCTTCAAACTTGAGTGGCTTGATGAAAATATCAGCAATTTGATTATATGATCTCACATATTCCAATTGTACTTTTTTGTTTGTAACACATTCTCTTATGTAATGATAGCGAGTGTCGATATACTTACTTCAGTCATGAAAGACTGGATTTTTAGCCAAACCTATTGCTGACTTATTGTCGATACAAATCTCTATTGATTTCTTTTGAGGTATATTTAACTCTTTCAACAACTTTCTTAGCTAGATTGCATGACTAACACATGGTGTAGCAGCTACGTACTCAGCTTCGCATGTTGAAAGGGTGACAATCGGTTGTTTCTTGGATACCCAGGTGAAGGCGGTTTCTCCTATGAAAAACACAAAACTAGTTGTGCTTTTTCGATCATCAATATCTCCATCCCAATACTATCACTGTAACCAACGAGTTTTTAATCATTAGAAACTGAATAGAATAAGTCAAGATTGATCGTACCTTTTAGGTAACAGAGAATTCTCTTTGTAGCTTTGAAGTGAGTAGTTGTTGGAGTTTCTATGTAATGACTCACTAGTCTAATTGCATAGAGAATGTCGAGCCTTGTACATGTTAGGCACGAAGGCATCCAACAAGGCTCTTGAAGAGTGTTAGATCCACATTTTTTGCTTCATCATTTTTGAATAATTTTATTCCACACTCCACTGGTGTACTTATTGACTTGCAATCATTCATATTGAACTTCTTCAGGATCTCCTCTGTATAGCTTTCTTGAGAGATAAAGATGCCTTCTTCCTTTTGCTTGGCTTCTATGCTAAGATAGTACACCATAAGTCCGATGTCTGTCATTTCAAACTCATATGTTATTACTCTCTTGAATGCATTAAACATTCTTGGATTACTTCTAGTGAATATGAGATCATCCACGTACATGCATATGACCAGAATATCTCCATCTTTAGTCTTAACATAGAGAGCATGTTCATAAGGATACTTAATGAATCCATTCTCTTGGAAATGTTTGTTAATTCGGTTGTTCCATGCTCTTGGTACTTGCTTTAGACCATAAAGAGCCTTCTTCAGCTTTAAAATCTTATCTTTTTGCCCTTTTACCTCATAACCCAATGGTTGTTTAATATAGACTTCTTCTTCAAGAACTCTATTCAGAAATGCAGACTTTACATCCATCTGATGAATCTTCCATTTATTCTGAGCAGCAAGAGAAATAATTAGTCTTATAGTTCCAATCCTGCAATAAGAGCGAATACCTCGTCGTAGTCAATGCCAGCTTTTTGACTATAGCCTTTCTCTACTAGCCTTGCTTTGTATCTTGCTACCTCTCAATTAGCATTCTTCTTCACCTTGTATACCCATTTTATACCGATAGCTTTAAGACCTTTAGGAAGAGTGGATAGTTTTCAAGTGTCATTCTTCTCTATGGCTTTGACTTCTTCATCCATCGCATTCCTTCATTTTTCATCTTGTATAGCCTCTTGGAAGTTCACTAGTTTATAATCCGAAAATAGGCTAAATAGAGTGAGGTTTTCGACTCTATCAATTACATCATATAGATTTTTAAGACTTTTTGTACGTCCTTCATACCTCTCAGTTAAGAAAGATAGAGGTGAATCTTCATGAGTGGATGATATTGGTGAGGAAGGTAGAGTAATATCCTCTTGCTAGACTTCTCTTGTTTGCTCTACTAGTGTTTCCATATCTTCAAATTATGGAAAGAAATTGTAGTCATTTATTTGAGAACGAAAGTCCCATTCACCTTCTTCATCGAATATTACATCTCGACTAATGATTACTTTTCCATTGTTAGGAATGTATAACTTATATCCTTTGAAGTTGGTGTCGTAGCCGATGAAAATGAACTTCTCGCTTTTATCATCAAGCTTGGTTCTATGTTCGTCTGGTATATGCACATGGGCTACGCTTCCAAAGACTCTCAAGTGGGAGATTCTAGGCTTCCTTCAGCTCCATGCCTCTTGTGGTGTCTTTCCCCACACACTTCTTGTTGGAGATCGATTGGATAAGTAAACTGCACATACAACAGCTTCTACCTAGAACTCTTTAGGTAATCTCTTACTTTTCAGCATGCTTCGAGCTATGTTGAGGATGATTCGGTTCTTTATTTCTGCCATACCATTCTATTGAGGGGATTTTGGAACGGTTAAAGGTCGTTGAATTCTATTTGTTTCTCAGAATTCTTAGAACTCTTTTGAAGTGAATTCTCCTCCTCTATCAAATCTCATGGCTTTGATCTGAAGACCGTTTTCCTTCTCTATGGTAGCCTTGAATTTCTTCAAAGCTTCAAAGACTTCTGATTTTTGCTTCAAGAAATAAACCCAAGTCTTTCTTGAGAAATCATCAATAAAGAGCAAGAACTTAGTTTGATAGGACCGCACACATCTATATGCATGAGCTCTAGTAGCTTCTGGGCTCTTGAATTCGACTCTTTTGGAAAGCTTTTCCTGAATTGTTTCCCAAGTAAGCATCCTTCACAAAGCTGATCAGGATGATTGATGCATGGCAAGCATCTCACCATTTCTTTCTTAGATAGTAGCTCTAATCCTCCAAAGTTGAGATGCCCGAATATCAAATGCCATAGCCACGATGAATCTTTGTAACATGCTTTGAGACATTTTGCCATATCATTTTGAATGTTCAATAAGAATATTCTATTTCTTGACATAGGCACCTTAGCAATCAAGTTCATGTTGTTACCTCTTATAAAAAGGCTATGACTATAATCTTTCAAGTAAATATCATAGCCTTTCTCTAAGAGTTATCCCAAACTCAAGATGTTTGTTTTCATTATGGGTACATAATAAATATTTGAAATAAATTGATGTCTCCCATTTTTCAAACGGATAAGAATTTTACCTTTTCCTTTTACTACTACTTTTAAATTATCATCGAAAGAAACACTCCCACTGATTGATTCATTAAGCTCTACGAATATTGATCGACGCCCACACATATGATTGCTAGTACCGGTGTCAAGATATCATGTGTTGTCTTGTCCTCCATTGTTGTCGTTATATGCTAGTAGTACCGTGCCATTTTCTTCCCTTTTCTTTTCAACATAATTGACTTCTCTTCAATTCTGCTATTGGGTGCTCTACACTCTCTAGTATAATGGCCAATTGAAACATTTAATTGAGACTTCTCAGGTATTGAGTACATTCGATCTCTACTACGAACTCTTGTAGAGTTTTCTCCTCTTTCGAAATTGCTGATATGATAATTATGGTTATTGTTGGAATGCCAACCCCATCCACGACCTTGACTTATACCACGTCCTTATCCTCAGGCTTGTCCTCAACCACAACCACGTTGACTTCTTTTGCTATATTGGCTATTTTCTTTCTCTGTCAGTTGTGTTTTGAGAAGTTGCTCTTTAAAATTTGGCTTCTTCTTTTTCTTTTCCTCGTGAGTTTGTATCATCATGGTTCCTAAATCTTTAGTTTTTTTGATGACAGTAATAATATTTTCGAACTTTGGATCTAACGATCGAAGAATCTTTTCCATGATCATAACATTTTCAAGTTTCTTACCATTTCGCTTCATTTGATTCAAAATGGCTAAAACTCTTGAAAAGTAGTTAGAAACTGACTCAGTCTCTGTCATGTATAGTAAATCTAACTCTCTTCCTAGAGTTTGAAGACAAACCTTTTTAACCTTTTCTTCTCCCTTATATGAAATTTGAAGTTTCTCTCATGCTTCCTTAGCGGAGGTTGCACTTGAGATTTTCTCAAACTCGTCGTCATCTAAGGCCTGGTAGATAAGGAAGAGAGCTTTTCTGTCTCTCTTTCTCGAATCCTTTAAACTATCCTTCTGTGTTAAGGATAGTATTGCCTCATCTCTTAGCTCTTCGTAGCCTTTCTTCATTACTTCCCAAATATCATGTGCTCTAAGAAGGACTTTCATTTTAATAGTTCAATTATCAAAGTTGCTGCCTTGAAGTGGTGGAATTTGAAGAGATGCTAAACTACCGGTAGCCATAACTCTTAACAAAGTGAGCTTTTGAAAATTTCGATTATACGGATAGATCCAGAATGTCGAAAAACCCTAAGATTGACTTGTATATCGACTTGGTCAAAGTCAACTATCAAAGTCAACACTCGGTCAATGGCCAACAGTCAACGGAGCAATCAACGGCTCTGACGGCGTAATCAATGGTGTAGTCCAATGGCTATGACGGCTTAGTCAAAGACTATAACGGCTTGGTCAAACGGTTCTGACTCAGCTTAACTCAGTGAGTTAACTTAGTTATGACAGTAAATTTCCGATAACTCGTTCAGACTCATTCAGACTCCGATTAAGCAGATTTTTGCAGTAGCATTTTCGTCTTGTCGAGCTCTTCGATTTGATATATAATAGTAATATGTTTGGAATAAATAGATAATACTCTCATTCTCAATAATTCTTTTCTGATGTGGAAGATGAGTCAAAGCTACAACCACATAGAATATTTAGAATTTCATGAGAACTCACAACCTCGCTCTAATACCATTTTGTTGGAAATAAAACAAGCTTTATTATTCACTCAAATATTTTTATAAGAGAAAATTCTTAACTTCACTCTTCAAGCTCACTCACTCAATAGAAGCTATGTTTCTTTCTCTCTTCTCTTCACTTTTAGAAGCTTTGCTTCTTACTTGATGCTTAGAATTCAAATGGGGAGGGGTATTTATACTATATAAGAAACAATGAGAACCACATAAATAAACAATTACAAAAATCCTTAAGCCACACATATTTTCTTCTACACACTTCTAATAATAATCTAAGTAATCAAATAATTCACATATAAAAAACCAATATCTAGCTAACACTAGAAGATTCTAGGTAGAAGATTTCTTCAATTTAGACTTAGACTTCTTCTTTTCTGAGTTTTGCACTTGAGCTAACTTCAACTTATTGGGCCTCATGTTTATGGGCCTAGAACACTTCTTATGGGCTTAAGCAATTTTATTTTCAACATATATATGGTCCTTAAACTCAATTTGAATGATCATACTGTGTATTATAATGCTTGGATCTCACTTATTGTTTCATTGTTTTAAATACTATCTAATGTGGCAAGTGATCTTTGTTGGCATTTAATTTGGAAAATATTATTAAACCTATTATTAGTAAGTTCTAGTTCACCAATGAATATGTATTAAAAAGGTGAGATAATAAGAGAATCTCTAGTACTATCTATATTATAATAATGGGTTAAAATGAGAAAAAATAAGTCAAGAACAAAATCTAAAAGACATTAAAATTTAGGGAAATGAAATTTAGATTATCATTCAAGCACTAAGTATAAGATTAACTTGTGGTCGCAGACATAGTGTTAATCGCATTTTTTTCCCTACTAATATGGAGGTTTTGAGTTCGAGTCCTTTTTCTCCTATTCAAAATATCTATATAAAACATTAACCCTTTCATTTTTGTTATGTGATTGCCTGATTGGCCAATTATTTATAATTTGGCCGTTTATCTAAAACATTGTCGTTTCCAAATTTCATGTCGTTTGCATCTTTACTAGTGATGTTGTTTACCAACGATGACGTTAAAAATTAAAAATAAAAACATAAAAAAGGGATGACGTTGTTCTGGATTTATTGTCGTTATTGATATGATGTTGTCGGTTTTGAGTTTTGACAAATTGTCCTTTCATTGTCGTTTTCCTATAATGATGTCGTTTCGTATATCTATTTTCTCTGTATTTTTATTTTATTTTTATAAAGGTGGGATTTAAGATATTGTGATTTGCATAACTGCCCACCAATTAGCATAACCTTTTTTTTTTCAATTGTTAAATTAAGGGTTTTGTAACTATTTGATTGCATTAAATCAAGCAATTTCTTTCTTTGGATTCTTTTTTGGGGTTGTATTACGAGGCGCAAGTAACTTCCTACCCTCTCGCCAAACATGCCTCAGTAGTTCTCTCAAATTACTCTCACAAGATAGATAGAAACCTAGTAACTCAGGGTGAATATTGGGTATAACAAAGTCTATAGTACTCGGTGCCTAAACATTGGTAAATGCAAAGTTTCATTTACAACAAATTTGTCATGATCAATAAAAAAAAAAGGGGGGTGAAATTTTAGTGGCTGCTGAAAATTATGGTTCAAACACCACAGCTGTATGATACGCAAAGATTTGATTTTTTTTTTTTAATTTTTTCTTTGCTTCAATAATGGTTTCCAAATGAAATAAAAACCTGGAATATATAACAGCTAAATGATCTCCTTACTAGAAAAATGTAACCTTAGTTCAAAGCTTTCAACTTAAACCAAAGACCAACCTCAAGGTTGTAAAGTAACTAACTATTCGTATAGAAAGTGAAGAATTAATCCCCCCATAGCTCAGATCTCTAGAATTTTATCTCTTATAGTGCAAATCAACATTAGACCATGATCTGCAGTCTGCACACCAAATAGCATAAAACCTGAATTTTCTGCCTTGTTAATTAGGAAATGGGTTGGCAGCTGCTTCTTCCATGATCACTTCATCACCTTTTTCCTTAACAGCTTGATCAACTTCTTTCTGAACATATTCCTTTTTGAAATGATGCAATCCAACACAAGAGTAGTATTTAGCTCCCTCAACCAATAATCCACCTTTGTCATCATTGTCGTCGTCAACGCGAGCCTTCGTCTCGCATAGGAAGAAAGAAATGGTGTCATTCACCTTGAGCCCTTTTTCCTTGACAAAACTACTCCAACCACTTCTGAAGGCGAAGCTCTGGCTTGTCCTCAAATAACAATACCGGAACTTCCATGACCTCATTGTTCGGTCGTGGAACTCCACCTCCATGACGTTGTCTTGATCATCAGGAATATGTGGCAAATAATTGACGGCACATTTCTTGGGAATCACAAGTCCGCGTAGCTTGCCTACATCACTTGGTGTGAGCTCCTTTTGGAAAAGGAGTTTCTTGAACAACACTCCACCTTTGTTAGCCCTAGTAGTACTCGAGCCGAGAGTGCTATTTTCTGATGAGCAAGTATTCTTGATCAGCTATTCTTCGAATTTGGCTTGGTAGGATCCATCTTTGATTGAGTTGTCCAAATCTTCCTTGCTGCGACGTTCTTGGAACCTAGGCTCTTGAACTGTATCTTTAGTCCAAGGAAAGCTGCGGTGGGAGGTTAGGAAATTATATTTCTTATTAATTTGTGAGTCATATATTCAATAATTATATTGGAGCATACTATTTCTAAGTGAACCCTAATTAAGTGATTTATTAAGATGAGTTAGAATATTCAATAGGCATGAATTATAATATGGATACCATATTAGTTACCAGTTAAAGTTGATGGATACCTAACTGAGTTGATTATATAAAATTAACTTTTAGGATTTTAGTCCCAAGCCAATAAAATGTATGTTTTTCTCTCTCAATTACCATCACTAAGAGAAGAATCCATTGAGGCAAATGTAGAGTATTTCAGCTTTGGAAGACCTGTAACCCTTGTGCTCTCAATCATCTAATGCTTCTGTTACGGTGTTCAACATCTTTGGCTATAAATACATTAGTCATAGTTTCTCATCAATCCTTTATCTAATTTTCTGACAAGAATTATAAAACCCCTTGAAATAAACAAGGGTATTATGGTCTTTTGAACAAATTTAAAATTTAAAATTTGAAAAAAAAATTGAATATTCGATGAATTTGGATGAAATTTTGGTCTAGATTCATTTGTGCTTAAGTATGAAGAAAGTTTTAAAATTGGGGTAAAAGTGTAATTATTTAAAGGCATTTTGAGAGGAATTTTCAAAAAACTGGGACCAAGTACAAGTAAGCAAAATAGTACCCAATTAACTAAAAACTAACACGTGGCACTATACTTTCAAAAATTGCCCATAAATCCCTCATATTTTCCTTTTTCTCCCATGAGACCCCCGCGATGCATCCCCACTACTAGTCACTACCGCTCTTTTTCCGACTGCTGTTATAGCCTACCGTCACTCGGAAACGATGTGCCACCACCAGACGAAGAAGTTGCCACCAGAAGTATCCCCGTCGGAGCTTGCGATAGCAGGAAAATGATGAAAAACACCGCGTGTGATTTTGCTTACCCGAGACGATTCTAGCCACCGTTAGTCGCAAAACCAATCACCGTGAACTCCTGTCCTCACGGCAATCTTGTAGTAGGTATCTTGTGTCTCAATTTTGCTCTGTTTGATTTTAATTTTGTCAGACAGTTTTCTATGTAAATATTTTCAAAGTTGACTTTTCGATCGAACCGTTAGATTTTGAAACTAAAATCGTTTTTGGAATCCACGTTGAAAATGGTGAAAAATGATATATATTGATTATGTTTTGAAATGGGTATGAAAAATGAAATCAGACGGCTCAGATTTGCCTCAATTTGCCTCTCGTTTGGCACGGTTCCAAATTGGACAAATTATTTAACCTAGCATTTTTGGGTGCTCTGAATTCAGTGGTGAAGTCTGTTTCATGATTTGAAGCTCCGTTTGAAAATCAAGTTTTCAAACCCAGACATCAAATGTTCGAAAATGATACCCGACCCTCCAAATGAACCTTAATGACGACAAACCTTCTCCATAGCCCCGTAACTCCAATTGGACACTCGATAGAGGTAGGGATTCGATTATTTAATCTTCAAATTAGTTTAATTTTGATTTATACATACTTTAAATAAATATAGAATTTCGTGAAATAATTCATAAAAATTGGATTTATGTCTGTTTTGACCTGATTTGAGATATAAACTTCCTAGGAGGCATGTCACACTAGTTAGCATGTCATATATACTGTTTTGAACTATTTTCTATGGAAAATTAAATTTTTGGGTTTTGATAAAAAATGACTATTATAATGCTGAAATTTTCAGAAAATCCTAAATGATTTGAGAACTCATTTTTTAGGATTAAAAGTGGTTTGATTAAAGAATACTACATGATTATTTTGAGATTATGTATAACTGATGTACAACCTTATTCTGTCATTCATATAACATTTACATATATATATGTTCACACACTTACGATGTCTTATATTTGGTGATTGGACTTACAATGCCCTACATTAGGTGATTGGACTTACAATACCCTACATTAGATGATCGGACTTATGATGTCTTATATTGGGTGATTGGACTTATAATGCCCTATATCGGGTGATCGGACTTATGATGCTCCACATCGGGTAATCGTACTTACGATGCCCTACATTAGGTGATTAGACTTACAACGCCTCTTTCAGTGGCTCAGACTTACGAGTGATCCATTAGGATACTTTAGACATCATGATTGCGTACATGGTTATATGCTGGTTGGAATAGATATGTACTTGTTCTTGGTGAACAATTTATAATGGTTTGGAATATTTAAACTATTGGACTGTGATTTATATTTGAATTTTATGAATTGTTTTGGATTCACTACTAACCATGCAGGATCTTCAATGGGAGCATATTTTTTATGGATAAAAACTTATAATCGTTTCTCTATTAGGCATTAGCTCATCTATTTCTTCCCCTTAGGTGGCACTCAGTGTGAATTAGAGTAAAAGAACTAGATTGAAGCACTGTAGAATAACTAGTTTGTCTAAATTTTGGTAAATTTATACGGGACTTGAGAAATATTTCGATTTGAGTGGGACTTTGGGTTTCGTTAAACATTATGAACCAGTATGTGAGATTGGATGTGGTTTGTATTACTTATATTTGTAATTGAATGTGAGATGATTTGTGATGCATGACTATTAAAATAACTGTTTTTAAATACGATCTTTGTTGAATAAGTGACGCATAACTGTGGAGTTTTGTTTTCACTTAAATATTTTATTAAGACTAGTTTGAAAAGTTAGAGTCCTCGGGGAAAATTTTTGAATTAATTGAGTCATTTTTTATTAATATTTTTGGTATTTATATTTTATTAAATACCCACTCTGCCACTGACTCTAGCCTTGGATCGTGACAGAAAATTTGGTATCAGAGTACAGTGTTAATTTAAAATATTCGAAGTGCTTTACTCATTAAGCTAGACTAGACATTTTAAGTCATGTATCGTCATCATCTTACTAATATGTTAGATATATTGGAATACAAATTAAGAAAATGCCTCCAAGAAGAAGAGTACGTCAACCTAAGAGAAAACAAGATGTTCCTCTATAATAAGACCCTCCTGCTTTTGATATTGTTGATGCTCTTCAGCAAGCTATGCAGAAGATACTTGGTCTTATGACAAGACCAACTACTGAAAAATCTGATCTAAAAGCTTTATGGATTTTACTAAGCTGAACCCACCAAACTTCTATGGAGAACACGATCTCATAGCTACACTAAGATGGCTTAGGGAAGTTCATAAAAAATTTGATACTTTGGTAGTACCAGTAGAGTTTAGAGTAGACTTTGTAATGTACTTCTGAATACTACTGATCATTGGTGGAATACTATCAAGTTGACTCATGATACCACCACTATGACTTGGGAACAGTTTGATGAAATATTCAGAGGATAGTATGCCAATGACGACCATGTGAATGAGATGCTAAAATAATACAACAATCTACATCAAGGTAGTATGACTATTGATGAATACTATGCGAGATTGGAGGAACTCTCCCAATATACCCAAACACTAGGAAACCATTCGATACTTCAAGTGGCTCATTTCATAGCCAACTTAAGGCTAGAGATTTACACCAGACTTAAGCCATTTCCAATTACTACTCTTATTGAGGCTTATGGTACAGCTCAAAGAATTGAAACTATGCTAACTGGTGATAGAGGAACTACTGGTGGATGTAAAGGGAGAGGTAATGACTGAAAAATGAAAAAGGGTCTATGGCAAGGAGAGGGTTCATAGAGTAATGAATGTAGTGGCAGTTTTGTTTCATCAGGAAATGGACATTTTACTCTATATTCCTACCACTATTGCCGTTAACAGGAACATTTTAGAAGAAATTGCCCCCAGCTTTCATAGACTCCTCCACGGCTACTAGAGGACCACAAGGGAGTCAAGTAGCTTCGACACCCATCCCTAGTCAGCAAACTAGGCCTACTAATTTCCAGAGCTTAGCTCTAACTTTCAACTCTCCTATTCAACATCAATATCGACCTCAGGGTTCCACCTTCACCATAGGACATCAGACCTCTCAGGCATCTGGAACACAAAGAGGTATGAATAGTCCTACAGTAGTACTATTGGATCTAGCAGTAGTCATCCAGGATAGGGTATAGAAAACAAAGGAAAAGGAAAAGCTCAAACTCATACAGCCACTAGGACAGACGGATATGATCAGCCTGAACCTAAAGTGGTTGACGATATGATCTTACTTTACCACTCTTAGGCTCATGTGTTATTTGATATCGGTGCATTGTATTCTTTCATATCTATGTTGTTTGCTAGCATGTTGGGTTTGAAATCTGAAACTTTTGATTCTACTTTAAATCTCGATACTCTTTTGGGAAATGTCTATAGTGTGTCTACTATATGCAACTCTGATTCTATCATCATTGATGGCTGTGAGTTATTAGCTAATTTGATTCTTATACCTATGAATCAATTTGATGTGATTTTTAGTATGGGTTAATTGTCTAAATTTCGAGCTATAGTGGATTGTCGTAGAAGAAAGATGACTCTTCATTTTGAAGATGGGTATTCAATTGTGTATCAAGTTCGATTGAATCCAATAAGACCTACTCCTTTTCTGAGAGCATGTATTGGCGGAAGAAAGAAACTGGAATGTTATGGAAGCCTATTCGCCATTGATGGTGAGAGTGGAATTGTAGATCAATATCTATCAGTCGTTAGTGAGTTTCCAAATATTTTTCTAGGAGATTTACCCAGATTGTCACCTGATAGAGAGATTGAATTATGTATTGACTTAGTTTCTAGAGCTCAACCAATTTTTATTCTCGCTTATCAAATGGCTCCTGTAGAGACGACTCAACTAAGGAAACAACTAGAACACCTACTATCAAAAGGGTTCATCAGGAGTAGTGTCTTACCTTGGAGTGCTCCAGTACTCTTTGCTAAGAAAGCTAATGGTACACTCAGACTGTGTGGACTACAGAAAACTAAACCAGCTGACAATAAAGAATACATATCATTTACCAAGGATTGACGAGTTGTTTGACCAACTTGGTGGATCTAAATTCTTTTCAAAGATAGACTTGAGATCTGGGTACCACCAATTAAAGATTCGGGAAGAAGACATACCGAAAACTGCAATTAGGATTTGATATGGTCATTTTAAGTATCTAGTTATGCCTTTTGGATTAACAAATGTACCTGCAACATTTATGGACCTTATGAACAAGATCTTTAAGCCTTATTTAGATAGATTTATGGTTATGTTCATTGACGATATCTTAGTTTACTCTGACTTACGAAGAATATGATGAACATTTAAAGATTGTGCTTCAGACTTTGAGAGATCACTAGTTATATGCCAAGAGATCGAAGTGTCATTTGGATGACAAAAGTTAAATTCATGGTCCATGTGATTTCTCAAAATAGTATTTCTGTTGACCCGTCTAAGATATAGTCTATTCTAGGATGGAAAAGACCAAGAAATATTATTGAGGTGCAGAGTTTCCTTGGTTTAGCTGGATATTATCATTATTTTGTGGAGTTGCCTCTAACCAAGTTAACGAGGAAAGATGTCAAGTTTACTTGGAATGATGAGTGTGATATAGCATTCATGAAATTGAAAAAAAAACTAACAACTGCACCTATTCAGATTGTCCTTGATAGTAATAAACCATATGTAGTGTACACAGATACTTTTGGTTCAGGATTGGGATGTGGTTTAATACATAGTGATAGAGTTAGAGCTTATGCTTCTCGCTAATTGAAACCGCATGAGAAAAATAGCCCTACTCATGATCTAGAATTGGCAGTTGCGATCTTTTCCCTCAAGATCTGGAGATGTTATCTATATGGTATTAAGTTTGATATCTACTTTGAACATAAGAGTCTGAAATGTCTCTTCAGTCAACGTGACTTGAATTTGAGACAAAAGAGATGGATAGAGTATATGGAAAACTATGATTTCAATCTTCAGTATCTCCTTGGGAAGGAAAATGTAGTAGTATATGTCTTGAGTTGTAAATCTCATGATATACTTGCTTCTTTGATACTTGAAAAGTAGAAAAATTCAGTCACTATTGGTGATTATTATTTGGAGTACTTCGAGAGAAATGACGTTGCTTATGTTAGCAAAGTAGTGATTGCTCCACTTCTTCAGATAGTTGAGCAGAGTCAGTGGCAGGATCAAGAATTAAGGAAAATCTGGAACCAAATCCAAAATGGTGAGCAACTAGATAGTTGGAGCATTAATAGAAAAGCATTTGTACTTTTTAATGGAAAGTTAGCTATAACTAATGAACTACATCTTCGAGAGACTATCTTAACTAAAGTTCATAAATCTAAGTTTGCAATACATCCTGATAGTACTAAGATGTACCATGATTTAAAAAGGTAGTATTAGTGGAAGGGCATGAAACAGGACGTAGCTACTTTTGTAGTCAAGTGCATGATCTGTCAGCAAGTCAAAATAAAACATTAAAGACTAGTGGGATTACTTCAGCCATTGCCTATCCCAGAATAAAAATGGAATAAGATTACTATGGATTTTGTAATGGAATTGCCGAGGACTCAAAGGAAACATGACGCAGTTTGGATTATTATTGATCGAATGACTAAAACTACTCACTTTATACCAATTTAGATTGACTTTGCTCTCAACAAGCTCAATCGTCTTTATATGGATCACATTGTTTATTTGCATAGAGTGCCTTCCAGCATAGTCTCTGATAGAGATCTAAGATTTATTTTCAAGTCCTAGAGAGCTTTATAGAAAGCTTTAGAACAAGAATTAAATCTTAGTATAGCTCATTACTCACAAATAGATAACCAATTTAAGAGAACAATTCAAATTCTAGAGGATATACTTCGCTTATGCATACTGGACTTTGGTGGAAGCTGGGATGATCCCTTGTCATTATTGGAATTTGAATACAACAATAGTTACCAAACTAGTTTGGTATGGATCCATATGAGGTATTATATGGTAAACCATGCAGGTCACCCTTATGTTGGGCTGATGCAGAGGAACGAGTTACTCTTGGGCCAAAACTGATACAAGAGACTATTGAAAAGGTCAACATGATAAAAGAAAGACTTAAAGTTGTTTAGAGTTGTTAAAAGAGCTATGTAGATCCCCTAAGATGAGAAGTAGAGTTTGATGTTAGTGACCAAGTATTTCTACAAGTCACACCAACACGTGGAGTCACTAGATTTGGAGTTAAAAGAAAGTTAGCTCTAAGATATATTAAGCTATTTATGATTATTGCAATAATTGGACCAGTAGCATATCGTTTAGACTTACTATCATAGTTGGGTCATGTATACAATGTCTTCCACATTTCAATGCTGAGATAATATGTTTCTGACCTATCCCATGTGATACAATACATAGAGATACCAATTCAAAAGGATGTCACTTATGAAGAACAACTAGCTCAGATAATGGGAAGAGAACTCAAAGTGTTTCGGAATAGAGAAATTTCACTTGTCAAAGTTCTTTAGAATTATCACAAAGAAGAGGTAGTCACTTGGGAACTCGAGATAGATATATATGAAAAATATCCCCACTAATTCAATTTTTAGCTTGAGTTTGTACTTGAATTTCGGGACGAAATTCTTTTAAGAAGAGAATGATGTAAAACCCTTTAAAATAAATAATGGTATTATGGTCTTTTGACCAAATTTAAATTTTTAAATTTGAAAAAAATAAATTTTGAATAATAGATGAATTTGGACAGAATTTTGGTTTAGATTCATTTGGGTTTAAGTGTAAAGAAAGTTTTAAAATTGGGGTCAAAGTATAATTAATTAAGGGTATTTTTGAGAAGATTTTCAAAAAACTAGGTCCAAGTGAAAATAAACAAAATAGTTCCCATTTAACCAGAAACTGGCATGTGGTGCTACAGTTTCAAAATTTGTCCATGTATCCCTCATACTTCCTTTCTTCTCCAACGAGGCCCCCGTGATGCATCCCTATTGCCAGCCATTGCTGCTCCACCTCTGGCCACCAATGAAGCCTGCCACCACCTAAAAATGACGTGCCACTGCCGGACGAAGAAGTCACCACTGGAAGTAGCCTAGCCGGAGCTCGCGATCACTAGAAAATAGTAAAAACTGCCATAGATGGTATTGCTCACCGAAGACGATTCCGGCCACCGTTCATCGCGAAACAGGTCTTCGTGAACTTCTATCCTCCCAGGCAATGTCATGGTAAGTGTCTCGTATCTCAATTTTACTCCGTTTGATTTTAATTTCCTTTGAAAATTTTGTGTGTAAATAGTTTCAGAGTTGACTTTTCGATCAAACCATTAGATTTTGAACTAATATCATTTTTGGAATTTACGTTGAAAATGGTGAAAAATAATATATATATATATATATATATATATATATATATATATATATATTGGCTATGTTTTGAAACGGACATAAAAAACAAAATCGGACGACTCAAATTTGCTTCGATTTACTTGTAGTGGGGCTCGACTCTAAATTGGACAAATTATATGTCGAACTTAGCATTTTTGGGTGTTCTGAATTCAGTGGTGAAGTCCGTTTCATAATTTAAAGCTCCGTTTGAAAATCAAGTTTTCAAACCAATACATCAAACATTCGAAAATAACACCCGGCCTTCCAAACGATGCCAACTTTCTCTATAGCCTCGTAACTGCAATTGGACACTCGACAAAGGTAGGAATTCGATTATTTAATCTTCAAATTAGTTTAATTTTGAATTACACATACTTTAAATAAATATGGGATTTTGTGAAATAATTCATAAAAATGTGATTTATGCCTATTTTCACCTGATTTGATATATAAACTTTCTACAAGGCACATCACACTGGTTAGTGTATTATATATACTGTTTTGAACTGTTTTCTGAAGGAAATTGGATTTTTGGGTTTTGATAAAAAAATGGTTATTATAATGCCGAAATTTTTAGAAAATCCCAAATTTGGGAACTTATTTTTAAGGACTAAAAGTGGTTTGATTAAAGAATACTGCATTGTTATTTTGAGATTTTATAGAAATGATGCACAACTTTATTCTGTCATTCATATAACATTTGTATATATTCACACACTTTTGATGCCCTACATTGGGTGTTCGGATTTATGATGCCCTACATTGGATGATCGAACTTACGATGCTCTACATTGGGTGATCGGACTTACGATACTCTACATTGGGTGATCGAACTTACAGCGCGTCTTTAAGTAGCTCGGACTTACAAGTGATCCACTAGGATACTTCAGACATCATGATTGCATACATGGTTATATGTTTGCTTGAATAGATATGTACTGGTTTTTGGTGAATGATTTACAATGGTTTGGAATATTTGTACTATTGGACTATGATTTCTACTTGAATTTTATGAATTATTTTGCGGTAGACAACTAACCGTGTAAGATCTTTAATATGAGTATATTTCTTATGTATGAAAACTTGTAATCGTTTCTCTATTGGGTATTAACTCACCCTTTTCTTCCCTCAGGTTGTACTCAGTGTGATTTGGATCAGAAGAACTAGAACGAGGTACTGTAGAAGAACTAGTTTGTCCAAATTTTGGTAAATTTCTACAAAACTTGTGAAATATTTAGATTTGGGCTGAAATTTTGATTTTGTTAAACATTATGAACCAATATGTGAGATTTAGACGTGATTTGTATTACTTATATCTATATTTGAGTATGAGATGATTTGTGATACATGACTATTAAAAAACTATTTTTAACTACAATTTTTGTTGAATAAGTGACGCATAGCTATAGAGTTTTGTTTTCATTTAAATATTTTATTATGGCTAACTTGAAAAGTTAGAGTCTATAGAACAAATTTTTGAATTAATTAAATTATTTTTTTATTAATATTTTTAGTATTTCAATTTAATGAAATATCTATTTTGCCACTGCCCGACATCAGGTGACAAAATGATCCTTCAGAATTGTGTTAGGTTTTATTCAATCCAATCTAGGTCTAACGTGGGAATCGTCGCTTCAAAGCCTGATTGCCGCACTGTCGTATGCCATGGCGGCTTCCTTCTCCATATCGAAATTCCCAAGGCAGATCCGCTGGTTATTGGCATATATTTGGGCAGCCCAGTGCCCGTTTCCCTGTCTTGTTGTTCTTTTGAATTTTGCTGATGCGGATGATCTAGAAACAGTCCTCACACGCTTGCTCCGAATATGATATTCTACTTCTGCTCTACCTGTTCCTCCATCAAATCGGGCCTCCTGGCTATATCACTGTTACTAGTACGTAATCTAGATTTTGAAAAAGAAAAAAAGTATAAAGAAGAAACATAAATAGAAATTAATCAAGTGGAGAAGTAAAACATTAAAAAATAAAATCAAGAACAAATGAGATGATTTCAATTTAGACTATATATCGCCTGATGATTAGTGATCTGATACGTACTTTTCTCTAATGAATTACTACGGCATTGAAACTCAGTTCTCTAAATTGTCTCGACAACCAAACAGTGGTATACGTATAGGCAAAGTTTTATTTTTTTTATTTAAGTACTTAATTAATTTGAGAGTCGTTTTCTTTACATTTTCTTTCAATTTTCAAGTAACCAAACAATACTGATCTCATTCAATGAATAAGCAAGATTTTCAAGAAGCTTAAAAGCATCAAAATCCATGTCATAATTAAGTCTAAATTATTGATCAGAACACTAATAAAAAATTGAATAGCATAGAAAAGTTACCAGATATGAACTTCGGCTAGTGGGTTGTGATATAGCGTCAGCAGCAGGGTTCTAATGCAGAATGAATAATCAAAATGAGAAACAGAGATAGACCTGAATATATATATATATATATATTATCAAAGAAAGACTTGATAATTTATACTGGCTATTGAGCGGTTATAATCACCACCGTACGTGTTGATTCCCCTACAATACAATATGATGCGTTAAATTGTACACGTAGACTGTAACACTGCACTATTAATTATTAGACAAAGGAGTCAATATTGTTGGTCAATACAGTTTGAAGTGATTACGAGACAACGCAAGGGCCGGCATAACGAAATCAGTTCGGGTAGAACAGAATATAAGTGAAATTATTAGTGTTCAGTGTTCACGTATGGATACGTCGAATAAAGAAAACTTGTTTCTTAAAAAAAATTATACAAATTGTTTAAATTGATTTTGTCTCGTTGTTATAGACCCGCCACCTCAGCAGATTTACTGCTTTATTGTACTAATTGATTTTGTTTCATTTGATTAGTTGCCGTCGTTTAAGTAAAGATATTGTTGACTTCTATGCTACGGTAATGATAATGAAATGTCGTTTATAAGCTCCTAGATCTCCTTTCCTGAAAAGTTACCTTTGTGGGAAGTAGACAGTTCAGAGCATTCGTTTCGTTGTCTTGTTTTTTTCTTCCTATATATTCATATTTATTTTACTCGTTTTGTCCTTTCGTCTGATTTCATTTCTCTAGTTTGGCGAGCGTTCTAAAATTATGTCGTATCTCATTGTACCAAATGATGTCTTATATCTTTGTCGTTTTTAGAATAGATTATCGTTTCCTAGGGTGCTGGGTGTGGTTTTCATTTCGACAATAATTTATTCACAGGTGTTGTCATTTCAATACGTCCTCATTTTATATATATGGTGTTTATCAATATGTCATTTCCCTAATACATTGTCGTTTTCATTTTCTTACCGATGTCGTTTACCGAAATTGACGTTGTTCTTTTCGCTGTCGCTTCTTTAGAATGATTTCTTATTTTCCCCCATCAAAAGCTGTTTCGATTATAAGTGCCAGCCTTTTAAGAGATGATTTTGATATAATGTTCTAATGTATTATCGTTCACTCCCAAAATAAAGGAACAAATTAAAACAACTGAATGCAGATTGTGTTGCATTTCTTTTCAGAAAATAAGAACAAAGGCCACCAAACAAACAAAAGGAGAAAGTAATAAAGTAAAGAGAGAGAAAATTAACATGAGGAAAAAAAAATTACAGAAGAACCACATGATTAAAATCAAAATAGTCTCCAACGAAGTTTGACAAATGTATTAACAACGTCTCAAAATTCAAAGAATATCCAAGTTTTTAGAAAAATTAAAAGGCACATTGGTTCAAATGTACAAACTCATGATTTTGTTGTAACAGTGAGTAAGAGAGGGAGAGATCTGCAGTGATGTTGGCTTTAGTTTTGGATGCTAAGCAAATTAGCTAGCTGAGCTGGCTGCTGTTTCATTCTCTCTTTTAGACTTGATCCTGGAACAATGTTTGAAAACAAGCCACCCAAAGAGACCAATTAAGTAGCTAATCAGTTGCAGTTTCAAGTTTCCCAGTAACCAAACAATATTGTATTTTCAAGAAATAATTAACGCAATGAATATCAAAATCAATCAATGAGGAAGTGGAATCAGAAGATTTACCAGATGAAGATGAACTACTTGCTCTGGTTTTAAGCCTTAGGGTCCAGACTAGTACTCAGATCAATCAATGCGGAAGACCACTGGTCCAGCCGATACAAGACTATAAATATATAAATCTTTCTGGAAACTTCGTTCACAATTGACTCTGTAACTGATTTAGCTATTTATTCAAGCTCACACCTCACCAGGTCATCTAACGGATTTCTTTTTTCTTTTTTGCTGATTATAATTTTCTAACTGAATTTGTTTTCAGTTTCTGCATTATATTTTAATCCACAATTATATAAAAACTGATTTAGTTTCTATATAGCTTCTAATATCTCTCTTTACCGTTAGAAAAATCAAAATGATTAAACTAAATTTATACTATATGGTTCAGAAGCAAGTAATTAGTAATTACCAGATGATCACCATCGGATTGTAAGTGTTGCAATATCTACAGTAGACTTTATAGTTGTTAGACTGAAGGGAGTCAATCTTGGTCAATATAGTTACTGGCTGTGATGTTAGACAAAGCAACGGAAATAACAAAATTTGTTGGAATACTATAACGAAATCTAGCTTACTGATTGTAATCTTGAAACGGCCGCACCTGATGTAGTAACAATTTACGATCAGCAAAAGACTAATTAATTGTTAAGAATTAAAGAACGATAATCGACAAAAAAAAAAAAAAAAAAAAAAAGAACACATAAATTTAAGTAAAAATTTTTAATTAGAAAAAATTACTGAGATGAGAAAATTTTACTATGTTGAAACTAAGGTGCATAAGATAGAGTTTTATATGACCAAACTATAATATATAGAATCCAAAAACCTAAAATTGTACGGAAAAAAATAAAATTACAAAAAATGTCGCATATGTCGCACCGTAAAGATTTTAAGTTGAGGCAAATAAAACTTGGGTCACGAACTCTGACACGAATTGTCTAGTGTCACGATGCTTTCTCCACAATGCTGTTTAATTAGTTGATTCTTCATTTTGTTGTTTTTAATGCAGATGCAGTTATAACGCTATGTTGTCGTTTATCGAAGATGGCAAAGTTCCTAATTTGTTGTCGTCTTCAATATCGTATGGTTGTCGACTGTTGAGTTCGGATACGTTGCCGTTTTGCTATATTGTTGTCGTTCTCCCACGATGACTTCGGATATCCTGTTTTGTTGTGTTTCTTAGATATCGCTGTGTTCTTGCTGACCTGGTTATAGACAATCCTTAATGAGCATAAAAAAGGTCTGTCTACATTGGTTCAAAGTTCTACAGTACTCACCAAAAAAAAAAAAAGAAAGAAAGATGGATTGTATGAGCAGTTGTTATGGACAACTGACACCGCAGCATCCTTTTTTCCATTAAAGAACATTAAGAAAGGACCACATTTTCCATTGTCTTGTATCAACCAAAGAGGGGTAAAGGAAATACTAAATGCGTATACATGTGATCAGTCCCTAAATTCATGACAAGGAATAAAAAAAAGCTCTAAAGAAAGGGAAAGAAAATTTGAAATTTAGATGAAAACAAGAATGTCGCCGAATTACTTAAGCATGTTTACAACTTATTGAGACATGTGTGAAATATTCCTTTGTAGAATTGTACCCTTGATAAGTGGGAGATTAGAGTATTTTCTTTTGAAATATACCTGAAATTGTTGGTAGAACTTTATGATAGGCCTGCCAAACGTAAATTTTGAATATGTTAAGAAGTGATAATTAATCTCTAAAAAACTCTTCACCAAACATGCACTATAGCCGTGTCCAAACTAACTACCCGATCCATCAGAAAATATGCTAACCAGCACCCAAATCAAACTGAATATGATCCTCGTGAATTATAATCCTAAATCAAGCAATCCATGATTGGAGAAGAGCTTAGAGGTATAGTAAGTACCTAAATAAACAACAAAGAGAAAATTTGTTATTACTGTGTTTGATACGGAAAATCTAATATAGAGGCCACCTTCGAACTTAGTTGTTTTCAAAAGACAGTTTTTATTTTCCCCCAATGTTGTTTTATATAAAAAATTGTCCTTTATAATATTGCACTTAAGCTCTTGTCGTTCAAAAATCTCGTTCTCCATTTTAAATAAAGTTTTCCAATTGCCACTTCAAAAGTTCGTTTTTAGTCTGTCGTACTTCTTAAACCATTTCGTTTTACATGTTGTAACCTTTTATGAAGTTGTATTTACATATTGTCGTTCTCTGAATATGATGTCGTTTGAAAGTTATACTGCACTATAATTTTTTATTTGACAAAGGAGTCAATAATGTTGGTCGATACAGTTTGAAGTGATTACCAGACAACGCAGGGGGCCGGCGAAATCAGTTGGGGTAAAACAGAAAATATTAGTGTAATTATTAGCGTTCACCTACTGGTACGGCGAATAAAGAAAACTTGTCTCTTATAAAAATTATACAAATTGTCTAAATTGATTTTGTCTCGTTGTCATAGACCCGCCACCTTAGCAGATTTACTGCTTTATTGTACTAATTGATTTTGTTTCATTTGATTAGTTGCCGTCGTTGAAGTAAGATATTGATTTCTATACCATGGTAATGATAATGAAATGTCGTTTATAAGCCCCTATATATCCTTTCCTGAAGAAACCTTTGTGGGAAGTAAACAGTACAGAGCTTTCGTTTGTCGTCTTGTTCTTTTCCTCTTATATATTCATATTTTTACTTGTTTTGTCCTTTAGTCTGATTTCATTTCTCTAATTGCCGAGCGTTCTAAAATTACTTCGTATCTCATATTGGCTTTTGTACCAAATTATGTGGTTCTGATGTGTCGTTTATATATTTGTCGTTTTTAGAATAGGTTGTCGTTTCCTAGGGTGCTGAGTGTGGTTTTCATTTCGACAAGAATTTATTTACTGCTGTTGTCATTTCAATATGTCCTCATTTCTCATTTTATACATGGTGTTTATCAATATGTCATTTCCCCCAAAAGCTATTTCAATTATAAAGGAACAAAAACCTGGTTTCTCATTCTGAAAATCGACGAGTCTCCGACAAGGTTTGACAAATCTATAACAATGTCTCAAAATTCAAAGAACATCTAAATGGCTTAGAAATAAAAAAATGCATACATTGGTTTCAAATGTACAAATTCATGTTTTCGTGGTAACAGTAAGTAAGAGAGGGAGAGAGATCTGCGATGCGGTTGGCTTTGGCTTTGCATCAGTAGGAAAGTATATGCGATTAAGGAAATTGGCTAGCGGAGCTCTCTGCCATTTCAACCTCTCGTTTAGAGAGATGAATGGAAAAATGTTTGAAACAAAACCACCCAACGAGACCAATTAAGTAGCATATCGCTGCTGTTGTCGTTTTCTCCTTAGGGGAAGCTTGTGACATACCCAATGATAACAATCAGCGTGGTGGACAACCTGGAAGTGGAACCCCATCAGACAAATAATTACATGAAAATGCATGAAAAGCTCTTCAAAATACTCTCAAATACATGAATTTCTCTCAAAGACCCCCTTTTTTAAAAAATAATAATAATAATAATAAAAATAGAGGGAGGAGACAAATGAATGAATTGATTAATTGATTTCTCCCATTACTTATGATCATAAATGGAAGCTCCCCCGCTAACATTATTTCGATCCAACTTGAAGATTATACAAAGTAAGTTTCCCAAATCAAAATGGTGACTGATTTGAGTCTGAGACATGGAAGTTTATTGTTTAAGGTGTATAATTAGAAACTTCACGCAACAACTAAATTAGATTCATATTCCATCAAATGCTTTATCTCACTAATGTTCTCATAGTTAGACATGACAAAATACTTAGATTATTAGCATAATTATAGTTATGCTCAGACAAATAGGAAGCTCCCTGACCCCAACACTAATCAGTTGCAATCTCAAATTTTGGGAATTAAAGAAAGGAGCATCATATATATAAAAAGAGTTCTTCAAGCATTGGATATTACAGAACAAGTATCTATATATATAGACACATATGCATATCAAGCTATATATATAGAAAGCAACAAAAGAAAAAGTAGTAAGAATTACCAGATCTTGAATTCAGGTAGGTGGCGGAGATAAAACTCATCGTAACTCTCACTGGCCAGCGGGAATTCATTGAAAGCAACTAAAACAAAACCGCCGTGAATTATGCCCATATGCCATCCCACAATGAAAATGATAACAGGGGAGGTTCCACCGAAAACGCAAACCCATGATGCAGAAGCTTCAAGAAATTTAATATGTTTATGTAAGTACTCCTAGTAATTGTAAAGGTATAGACTTTTAAGTTATGTCAAGACCAAGCTTCAAGAATGCATGTTATATGTAAGTACTCCTGGTAATTAATCAGACTACATTTCCTTTATTCAAACTTTCTTGATAACCAAACAGTAGGTATACACAATGCTCAATGTGTATAAATACACAAATGATGCAGAACAAATTAAGTCCACAAGTCAACTTTCTTGATAACCAAACAGTAGGTATACACAATGCTCAATGTGTATAAATACACAAATGATGCAGAACAAATTAAGTCCACAAGTCAATTATCTTTTCCTCTTATAGAAAATTTTCTAGACAAACAAACAGGGGTATAGACCATTCTTAATGAATTTAACCTTGCTTTCTGTCCCTATTGATTCAAAGTTCTTCAGAGTTGATCACAAGAAACAAAGAACAAACAAATTGAGAAAAAAGAAAGACGCAGAGAAATTAAGGACCACATTTTCCATTTCCTTATAGCTAGCAAACTTTCTCGACAACCAAACAGGAGTACTACTACGGATAATACTTGATGCGTATAAATAGAGAGAGAGAGAGAGTAATGCATAATATAAAAAGTCATATTGATCCTACGAACAGTCGAAAATTCTACTCCAGTGCAGAATCAATGAATCAGGAAGAAGACTGGTCCACCCGATTCAAGACTATAAATATATAAACCTTTCTAGGAACTTAATCCACATTCCACAACTGACTGTGTAACTGATTTAGTGATTCGAGCTGACACTCACCAGATTTTCTAACTGATTTTTTTTTTGGGCTGCTGAACAGAATTTCTAACTGAATTAGTTTCTAATTTCTATATCATTTTGTGTATAGTTTCTAGTATCCCTCTGTTGACAGAGGTTTTATCAACAATGAATTTAGGAATTACAAGATGTGACTTGTGTGTGTAAAAGGTTAATAAATCAAAATAAGTAAAGAGACAAGAATTTTATAATGGTTCAGCTCCAAAAACACTATTAAAAATATTTACTATCACAGCGCGTGTACAGAAGTGCCGTGATAATTGATTAACTATCACGGCGCTTAACAAGTACTGTGATAAACAGAGAAATACCATAGCATCTAAAAAGTGCCGTAGTATAGAATCTTTAACGGTGCCTAATGGGCGCCATTGAATATAACTTTCACGGTGTCTATAAGGCGCCGTGATACATATCTACTACGGCGCCTAAAAAGTGCCGTGGTATTTAACTTTCACGGCGCCTATAAGGCACCGTGATATACTTTTCTCGGTGCCCATATGGTGCCGAGGTAGGGGCCCTATATAAAGGACCCAAAAAAACGAGGGTATGTCACTTCCCTCTTACTTTTCTCACCCTTTTCCCTCTTCACTTTCAGCTGCGACTAGTCTCCCCCTTCCACCATTTTCATCATTTTTTTGGGTAAATAATGTATGTTTAAGCTTTTAAACTCGTTTTTGTCACTAAAATTAGATTACCCATTGTTTTAACCATGATTTTTACAATTACTTTGTAGAAATTTCATATTTTAGGTTATATTTGAAAAAGTTTATATTTGGAACCCTAATTTATTAAATGTGAATATCTTGAGCATGCATTGATAATCTTTACTCTTGTAATACCGAGTTAGACTATTTATTTAGTAGAAATCTTATTTTTGAGTATGTTTTGCTATTTAAGAGTAAATTAATCCGAATTTGTTATTATATTATTGCTATTTTTTTATTTATTTTAGGTGAAATGTGAGTTTATTTAGTTGTAAAAAGTTTCAAATTGAAAGTGTGTTATATGAATTTATACCAATTTCATGTTTATTTACTAGAAATCATATATTAGGTTATGCTTTTTAATTCCTATCCTTAGTGTCAATTAAATCTAAATTTATGCAATTTTAATTGAATATTGTGTAGTTTTTTAGAAATTTATATATTCAATGTTTAATTTAAATTATTTTGGATTATAGATGTTTAATTTTATTTATCATTTTAATTTGCGTATAAGTTTTAGAAGTTAGAGTACTTAGATTACTTGTGAATTAGCAAACTGAGCAAACTGAGGTATGCTTTCTCAAATTTTTTTCCTTTTATTGACTTATGTATGTCACTTTCACATTGGTTTTATCTTATTATTTTTAAAATTTAAACTAGATGAGATATGATATCATATAAGAAATTGTATGTTGTGGTGATACGATGATATTATAATTATATGGGATTGGTTGAGTTTATTATTTGTGTTGATATTATTTTTTCATATGTTATATTTGGTTGATTGACAAATTATTTGTAACAAATGAGACTATTTAAGAATAAATTAAGTTATGAATTTGATAGTACTTAGAAATATAAGAATAATGTGAAATGAGTGTTAATTTATAATTGGTGGTTTAGTTACTTAATTGGTTAATGCTAGAAATAGAGGATATTATGTACAATTTTTTATGGTACTCAATTTAGTTAGTTTTTTATATCAGTTGTTTATTTTTTATTTTTTTTTTCAATTGTGCTTAGAATGGATAAGGAATGGATATTGGCGGATAGACTATCGATTGAATATAGAAAGTAAATTGATAACTTTTTGGAGTTTGCTATTGAAAATGTCAAAGATTCTAATTTAATTCCATGTCCGTGTATTAAATGTGGAAATTTGCAAAAGATAGGTGTTAAAAAGATAAGAGAACACTTATATTTCAATGGAATAGATCAAAATTACAAACAATAAATTTGACATAGTGAAAAGGTTCCAATTACCAGATTTTTGTCAAAAAAGAGTATAAGAGATGATTATGAGTTAGATTTAAATGATGATCTTTTAAAATGATTGATGATGCACAATATGAGATAGATGTAGATCCTATTAAGTTTCAATCATTGCTTAATGATGCTGAGAAACCGATCTATCTGGGTTGTACAAAATTTATAAAGTTGTCTGCATTATTGAAATTGTATAATTTGAAAGCAAGACATGGATGGAGTGATAAGAGTTTTTCTGATTTGTTAACTTTACTAGGAGAGATATTGCCAAATGATAATGAGATGCCACCTTCCTTTTATGAGGCTAAAAAGACTTTATGCTCATTGGATATGCACTATGAGAAAATTCATGCTTGCCCAAATGATTGTATTTTATATCGAAAGAAATTTAAAGATGCAATTTGTTGTCCAGTATGTGGTGAGCCTAGGTGGCAACAGAATAAGAATTCTAAAGAGGTAAAAGTTGGAACCCTTGCTAAGGTTTTGTGGTATATTCTTCCAATTCCTCGTTTTACCCGTCTATTCCAAAATCGTGAGCATGCTAAAGATCTAATATGGCATGCGAATGAGAGGATAGAAGATGGTAAACTTAGACATCCAGCCGATTCACCGGCTTGGAAAACAATAGATTACAAATGGCCTTCTTTTGGAACTGATCTAAGGAATCTTCATCTTGGTCTATCTGCGGATGGTATTAATCCTCATACAACTCTAAGTAGCAAATACAGTTGTTGGCTTGTAATGCTTGTAATCTATAAGCTTCCTCCATGGTTGTGTATGAAAAGAAAGTTTACATTTCTTACAATGTCAATATCATGACCTAGACAACCTGGTAATGACAATGATGTATATTTAGCCCCGTTGATTGATGAGTTGAACAGTTTGTGGAATGATAGTGTGAAAGCCTATGATGCATATAAGGATGAAGATTTTACTCTCAAGGCTGTCTTACTATGGACAATCAATGACTTCCCTGCATATGGGAATTTTTCTAGATTTTCTACTAAAGGATATAAAGCATGTCCTATTTGTGATGAGAAAACAAGTTCTCAGTTCTTAACACATGCTAGAAATTTGAGTTATATGGGCCATAGAAGAATTTTACCTCACAAACATGTATACAAAAATTGGAAAAAAGTATTTCATAGTTCTCAAGAATTTGAATTGGCACCACAACCTTTAACTGGGATAGAGATAATAGAACCAGTCTCTAAGCTCGAATTTAGGCTTGGAAAGGTTAAAATAAGTGATATAAGTAAAAAAAGAAAAAGACGCAATAATGTGAAGGTTGTAAAAACCTCAAAGAGTTGTTAGAGAAAGAAATCTATATTCTTTGAGTTGGAGTATTGGTAACATTTATTTCTGAGACATAACTTAGATGTCATGCATATTGAGAAAAACATATGTGATAGTATAATTGGAACTTTATTAACTATTCCAGGGAAGAATAAGGATAATATTGCTGCCCGCATGGATCTTGTTAACATTGGTGTTCAAAAAGAGTTAGCTCCTAAAGTAGGGGAGAAGCGAACATATTTACCCCCTGCTTACTTCATATTGAAAAAGGAAGAAAAATATCAATTGTGTCAATATTTATTTAATGTAAAGGTTCCTGAAGGCTATTCTTCTAATATTAGAACATTAGTGGATATGAACAATTTGAAACTAGTTAGACTTAAATCTCATGATTGTCATATACTAATGCAATATCTGCTACCTATAGCGATCAGGTCCGTATTACCTAAAAATGTTCGATATGCAATCACCAGATTATGCTTATTTTTTAATGGAATTTGTTCTAAGGTGGTCGATGTATCCAAGTTAGATGAACTACAATGTGAACTTGTTGTAGCGATCATGTCCGTATTACCTAAAAATGTTTGATATGTTATGCTTATTTTTTAATGGAATTTGTTCTAAGGTGGTCGATGTATCCAACTTAGATGAACTACAATGTGAACTTGTTGTAACATTGTGCATGTTCGAGCAGTTTTTTCTTCCTAGTTTTTTTGATATAGTGATACATCTTACTGTACATTTGGTTAGAGAAGTGAAGTTATGTGGTCTTGTTTTTTTGAGATGGATGTATCCATTTGAGAGATATATGAAAATTCTAAAAGGATATGTTAGAAATCGAAGCCGACCAGAAGGATGCATTGTAGAGTGTTATATCGCAGAAGAAGCTGTTGAGTTTTATTCTGAGTATTTTGTAAATGTAGAAGCTATCGGAGTACCCACTTCTTCAAATATTAATAAAAGCGTAAGTAGCGTTGTCGTGTGTATAGTTAAACGAGAACAAATAGACAAGCATATCGTACTGTGTTACAAAATATAACTAAAGTCCAACCTTTCATCGAGTAAGTTTTATTGTGAATTAGATTTGTATTGATTGAATGTTGAATTCTTTAATAATAATGGTTTACTTTGGAGATGATTTGTTGAAGGGAGCATATAAATTGGATCAAAATACAATTCTCAATGAAATCAAAAAGAGAGAAGTGGATCCATGATGAACATCATCGAACTTTTATTAGTTGGTTTTGCGAACGGGTAATTCCAATCACTTGTTACAATTAATAATTTGATTTCATTTTTCCCTATTTCAGAGTATGAGTACTAATATGTTGGGTTTTCTAATTGTTAATTTTGCATTTTGAATAGATTGTAGTTGAAATGAACAAGGCAACACATAATCTATCTGATACATTGAAATGGATATCACGTAGACCATTATTGGATATAATTAAGTATAATGCTTATCAATTTAACACTGTTCATTTTTGCACAAGAGACCACGACAACATAAGAATAACCAAAAATAGTGGGGTAAGTATTATTGCAAAAACCATACAATTTTCAAGTTTGAAGGATAAAAACCCAATAGAAGGTGATATGGTATACTATGGCGTTATCGACGAAATTTAGGAACTTGATTTTGTCACATTTCGGCTCCCGGTGTTTATGTGTCAATGGGTGGAGAGTAACCATGGGGTTAGAGAATATGAGTTAGGCTTCACTTTAGTTGATCTAAACTGGATAGGTCACAAGAATGATCCATTTATATTGGCAACACAAGCAAAACAAGTATTTTACGTCATTGATCCACTTGATGCTCGATGTTCAATTGTTCTTACAACAAAACCAAAAGAATATCAAAATTTAGGAGTTAAAGATGAGAATGAAATACTTGTTGCTCATGAAATATTCTCAAAAGGAGTTTCGGTGGAGGCTTTGATAGAAGACGTTAATGAAGGTGATGTTACATATTTACGAGATGATGGTGAAGGTATTTGGATTGATAATCAAAGAAAGAAACCAATGAGGTACAAATCAAATAAGTTATATATTTTTGTTTCATTTTTATATCTTTATGGATTGATGTTTTGTTTTTTTAAATATATTATCTCTTATGTTTATATGCTTATTATTTTCTATCTTAATTTTTGATCTATATTTGTGATTTTATTATTTAACAGGTAATTATTGACATGGAAAATGAAGGTACAGATGATGTTTATCAATTTACACTATCACAAAGTAGTCAAGGTAAAAGAAAAAACAAAAGAAACCAAGAGAAACGACTCAAATGAAGGAGTTGATTACAAAAAGAAGTAATAACAAAAAAGAAGTTGTCACATACAATGAATGGGAACAACCAACTGGGGATGAAGGTAAACATTTGGTGAGTTTTTGTGACCTTATGGTTCGTCGCAAGATCCCAATAAACATTGATAACTAGATGCTTGTACCAACAGACCTAAAATATGAGCTCTGGCATATAATATTGGTATGAACATGAATCTTTTTATTTCATATTTATTAGAATATATATTTGATATTAACATTATTTCTTTTACATTGTAGGAAATATTTATATTGGACTACAAAGAAAAAAAAGAAACTTTAAGAAGTTGTGGAAAAATGTGGAGAGATTTTAAGTCTAGGATTATAACTGAACTGATTTATGAGTATAGACATACTTGTCCAGAGTTATTAGAGCACCCTCCAGCATCATATGCACCATGGATTGAACCTAAAGTTTGGGATGAGTTTGTTAAGAAAATAGTAAGTGCAGAATGGGAGAAAGTTAGGAAAGTACAACAGGGAAAAGCAACGCAAAATAAATATCCACATCGTATATCTCGCTTGGGTTATGCTGGATTAGAAGCTAAGATTGAAAAAGACAAAGGCCGATGTGGTATTGATAGATCTGAGCTACGGAGTAGAGGACGCGTCCCTAAAAAAGGAGATCATACTGAGGAAATCAAAGTGATAGTTTATAGAATTGTAAGTTGCTTATTACAGCATATTGATTATATTAATTTGTAATTTTGTTAAAAGTATAGCATAGTCTAATGTTCAATTCTGTACATGTTTTGTAGAAAGATTATAATCAACAATTCCAAGAGAGAAATCTCGAGATAGACGGTTCTAATAATATCTTAACAATGGCTTTAGGCACTCCTGAATATTCTGGACGTGTACGGGGATTGGGATTTCAC